>JBBGZY010000935.1:3000000-3467361 GCA_037952925.1 Lithobates clamitans | reverse complement strand
CACTATATAAGGCCGCCTGCACGGCGGCCCTGTGTAGTGTGTTCCGGTGTGCTGATAGAGAGAGAGACAGACAGTGTCATTTGATTTGAGTTAGCTAGATTAGGCTAGATCTGTTCCTGCTATTTACATTTAATGCAGTGCGTCCTGCTCACAGTGTTCAGCTAGATCCGTTCCTGCTATTTACATTTAGTGCAGTCAGTGCGTCCTGCTCACAGTGTTCAGCTAGATCCGTTCCTGCTATTTACATTTAGTGCAGTGCGTCCTGCTCACAGTGTTCAGCTAGATCTGTTCCTGCTATTTACATTTAGTGCAGTTCGTCCTGCTCACAGTGTTCAGCTAGATCCGTTCCTGCTATTTACATTGAGTGCAGTGCGTCCTGCTCACAGTGTTCAGCTAGATCTGTTCCTGCTATTTACATTTAGTGCAGTCAGTGCGTCCTGCTCACAGTGTTCAGCTAGATCTGTTCCTGCTATTTACATTTAGTGCAGTCAGTGCGTCCTGCTCACAGTGTTCAGCTAGATCCGTTCCTGCTATTTACATTTAGTGCAGTGCGTCCTGCTCACAGTGTTCAGCTAGATCTGTTCCTGCTATTTACATTTAGTGCAGTGCGTCCTGCTCACAGTGTTCAGCTAGATCCGTTCCTGCTATTTACATTTAGTGCAGTGCGTCCTGCTCACAGTGTTCAGCTAGATCTGTTCCTGCTATTTACATTTAGTGCAGTGCGTCCTGCTCACAGTGTTCAGCTAGATCCGTTCCTGCTATTTACATTTAGTGCAGTGCGTCCTGCTCACAGTGTTCAGCTAGATCTGTTCCTGCTATTTACATTTAGTGCAGTGCGTCCTGCTCACAGTGTTCAGCTAGATCCGTTCCTGCTATTTACATTTAGTGCAGTGCGTCCTGCTCACAGTGTTCAGCTAGATCTGTTCCTGCTATTTACATTTAGTGCAGTTCGTCCTGCTCACAGTGTTCAGCTAGATCCGTTCCTGCTATTTACATTTAGTGCAGTGCGTCCTGCTCACAGTGTTCAGCTAGATCCGTTCCTGCTATTTACATTTAGTGCAGTGCGTCCTGCTCACAGTGTTCAGCTAGATCTGTTCCTGCTATTTACATTTAGTGCAGTGCGTCCTGCTCACAGTGTTCAGCTAGATCTGTTCCTGCTATTTACATTTAGTGCAGTCAGTGCGTCCTGCTCACAGTGTTCAGCTAGATCTGTTCCTGCTATTTACATTTAGTGCAGTGCGTCCTGCTCACAGTGTTCAGCTAGATCTGTTCCTGCTATTTACATTTAGTGCAGTGCGTCCTGCTCACAGTGTTCAGCTAGATCCGTTCCTGCTATTTACATTTAGTGCAGTCAGTGCGTCCTGCTCACAGTGTTCAGCTAGATCCGTTCCTGCTATTTACATTTAGTGCAGTCAGTGCGTCCTGCTCACAGTGTTCAGCTAGATCCGTTCCTGCTATTTACATTTAGTGCAGTCAGTGCGTCCTGCTCACAGTGTTCAGCTAGATCCGTTCCTGCTATTTACATTTAGTGCAGTCAGTGCGTCCTGCTCACAGTGTTCAGCTAGATCTGTTCCTGCTATTTACATTTAGTGCAGTCAGTGCGTCCTGCTCACAGTGTTCAGCTAGATCCGTTCCTGCTATTTACATTTAGTGCAGTGCGTCCTGCTCACAGTGTTCAGCTAGATCTGTTCCTGCTATTTACATTTAGTGCAGTGCGTCCTGCTCACAGTGTTCAGCTAGATCCGTTCCTGCTATTTACATTTAGTGCAGTGCGTCCTGCTCACAGTGTTCAGCTAGATCTGTTCCTGCTATTTACATTTAGTGCAGTGCGTCCTGCTCACAGTGTTCAGCTAGATCCGTTCCTGCTATTTACATTTAGTGCAGTGCGTCCTGCTCACAGTGTTCAGCTAGATCTGTTCCTGCTATTTACATTTAGTGCAGTGCGTCCTGCTCACAGTGTTCAGCTAGATCCGTTCCTGCTATTTACATTTAGTGCAGTGCGTCCTGCTCACAGTGTTCAGCTAGATCTGTTCCTGCTATTTACATTTAGTGCAGTTCGTCCTGCTCACAGTGTTCAGCTAGATCCGTTCCTGCTATTTACATTTAGTGCAGTGCGTCCTGCTCACAGTGTTCAGCTAGATCCGTTCCTGCTATTTACATTTAGTGCAGTGCGTCCTGCTTACAGTGTTCAGCTAGATCTGTTCCTGCTATTTACATTTAGTGCAGTGCGTCCTGCTCACAGTGTTCAGCTAGATCTGTTCCTGCTATTTACATTTAGTGCAGTCAGTGCGTCCTGCTCACAGTGTTCAGCTAGATCTGTTCCTGCTATTTACATTTAGTGCAGTGCGTCCTGCTCACAGTGTTCAGCTAGATCCGTTCCTGCTATTTACATTTAGTGCAGTGCGTCCTGCTCACAGTGTTCAGCTAGATCTGTTCCTGCTATTTACATTTAGTGCAGTTCGTCCTGCTCACAGTGTTCAGCTAGATCCGTTCCTGCTATTTACATTTAGTGCAGTGCGTCCTGCTCACAGTGTTCAGCTAGATCCGTTCCTGCTATTTACATTTAGTGCAGTGCGTCCTGCTCACAGTGTTCAGCTAGATCTGTTCCTGCTATTTACATTTAGTGCAGTGCGTCCTGCTCACAGTGTTCAGCTAGATCCGTTCCTGCTATTTACATTTAGTGCAGTGCGTCCTGCTCACAGTGTTCAGCTAGATCTGTTCCTGCTATTTACATTTAGTGCAGTGCGTCCTGCTCACAGTGTTCAGCTAGATCCGTTCCTGCTATTTACATTTAGTGCAGTCAGTGCGTCCTGCTCACAGTGTTCAGCTAGATCCGTTCCTGCTATTTACATTTAGTGCAGTCAGTGCGTCCTGCTCACAGTGTTCAGCTAGATCTGTTCCTGCTATTTACATTTAGTGCAGTCAGTGCGTCCTGCTCACAGTGTTCAGCTAGATCCGTTCCTGTTATCTTCCTACTGACAGGCAGGCTTGTCTGGTTACAGTATATAAAGCTACCTGAAGAAAATTACAGGTGTTCTATCCCAGCTTAGTGCAGCTACAGGCCATTAGTATGTCTGGAAGGCCAAGAAGGAGAGGCAGACAGTCACAAGCCAATAAGAGAGGGCAAGCAGGCTCTGTGTCTAGTGCTGGTCGTGGAGACGGTGCATCCTCATCAGCCCGTGGCCATGGGACACGCTTGGCCTTTTTTTCGGCAGCTGGCCGTGTTGAGCCGCAACATGCAGAAAACTTGGTCGAGTGGATGACCAAGCCGTCCTCATCCTCCTCATCCTCTCTCACCCATGCCCAGGGTGCTTTGTCTGGCAAAGCAGCGGCCTCTTCCCTCAGCTCAATGTCATCAGTGACTCCTTCCCTAGCTCCACCATGTCCTCCTGAGGATTTCCTCGAACTGTTTGACCACAGTGTTGGGTACATGCTCCAGGAGGATGCCCAGCGTTTGGAAGGCTCTGATGATGATACTGAGCTCAATGAAGGCAGTAACATGAGCACGGACAGAGGGGGTGCCCAAGAAGGACAGCAATCTGGCAGTCATGCTCCCCCTGCTGCAGCATACTGCCAGGTTTGCTCCAGTGATGAGGAGGGAGGGGATGATGAGGTCACTGACTCAACGTGGGTGCCTGATAGGAGAGAGGTGGAGGAGGAGGAGGAGGAGGCGGCACATCACCAACGAGGCAGGATGCCCTCCAGGGGCCAGCCTAAGGGCAGCACATTGACTGCATCACACCCCAAAGCTCCACATGTGCAGGGCGCTGCAGTCTCTGCGCGTTATTCAAAAAGTTCTTTGGTGTGGGCCTTTTTTGAGACGAGTGCATCAGATCGCACCGCTGCTATTTGCAACATATGTCTCAAGCGTATCTCGCGTGGCCAAAACATCTCCCGCTTGGGTACCACATGCTTGACCAGACATATGTTGACCTGCCATGCAGTTCGTTGGCAAGCATATCTAAAAGACCCACACCAAAGAACAAAGAGGATCTCTCCTTGCTCCTCATCAGCTGAGATTTCCAACCCCACTAGACCTTCAGTCCTCTCTGAGACCTGCAGTGAGAGGAATGAAGGTGTAGAATTAGGTGTGTCACAGCCAAGTACTTGTGGGCAATCTGCTTTTGGTACACCGACGTCAGATTGTACCAGGCAAATTTCCCTGCCCCAGCTGCTGCACCGCCGAAAGAAGTTTGCTCCCAGCCATCCACATGCCCAGCGGTTGAATGCTAGCTTGGCAAAATTGCTAGCACTTCAACTGCTGCCTTTTCAGTTGGTAGACTCTGCCCCCTTCCGTGAGTTTGTGGAATGTGCGGTTCCTCAGTGGCAGGTACCCAAACGCCACTTTTTCTCACGGAAGGCGATTCCGGCTCTCTACCGGCATGTGGAAGGCAATGTCCATGCCTCGCTGGACAGGGCGGTCAGCGGTAAGGTGCATATTACCGCTGACTCATGGTCCAGCAGGCATGGACAGGGACGTTACTTAAGTTTCACGGCGCATTGGGTGACTCTGCTGGCAGCTGGGAAGGATGCAGGACAAGGTGCAGTAGTGTTGGAGGTTGTTCCGCCACCACGCCTCCAAAATGCTGATTGTGACACACCTCTCTCCTCCACCCCCTCCTCTTCTTCTTCCTCCATGGCCTCTTCCTCGGAACCAGCGGTGCTCCGTAGGCGTTCAAGGGGCTACGCAAGTACGCAGGCCAAAAGATGCCATGCGGTGCTTGAGCTGGTGTGCTTGGGGGACAGGAGCCACACTGGGGCAGAGGTTCTGTCAGCTCTGCAGGGGCAGGTTCAGAGGTGGTTGACGCCACGCCAACTTAAGGCAGGAATGGTGGTTTGCGACAATGGCACCAACCTCCTCTCTGCCCTCCGACAGGGACAACTGACCCATGTGCCCTGTTTGGCTCACGTCCTTAACTTGGTGGTGCAGCGGTTCTTGGGCAGGTACCCGGGCTTACAGGATGTCCTGAGGCAGGCCAGGAAAGTCTGTGTGCATTTCCGCCGGTCATATAATGCCAGTGCTCGGCTGACGGACCTCCAAAAGGAGTTTAACCTGCCCAAGAACCGCCTAATCTGTGACATGCCCACCAGGTGGAACTCGACATTGGCCATGCTGCAGCGGCTGCACACGCAGCAGAGGGCCATCAATGAGTACCTGTGCGACTATGGCACCAGGACAGGGTCAGGGGAGCTTGTTTTTTTTCCCCACGCCAGTGGGCCATGATCAGGGATGCATGCACTGTCCTGTCACCATTCGAGGAGGCCACGAGGATGGTGAGCACTGACAGTGCATGCATCAGTGACACTGTCCCCCTTGTCCACCTGTTGGAGCACACGCTGCGTGGAATAATGGACAGGGCACTTGAGGCAGAACAGAGGCAGGAAGAGGAGGACTTCCTTAGCTCTCAAGGCCCCCTTTATCCAGACAGTGTTCCTGCGTGCCCGCCGATCACACAGGAAGAGGACGAGGAGGAGGAGGAGGAGGAGGAAGATTGTGTCAGTATGGAGGTGGAGCCTGGCACTCAGCATCAGCAGTCTTTAAGGGATCAGTCCCAAGGAACACATGGGCTTGTACGTGGCTGGGAGGAGGTGGCTGCGGACGTTGTTGTCCTTAGTGACCCAGAGGACTCCGGACCGAATGCCTCAGCAAACCTACGCTGCATGGCCTCCCTGATCCTGCAAAGCCTGCGTAAGGATCCTCGTATTCATGGTATCAAGGAGAAGGACCAATACTGGCTGGCAACCCTCCTTGATCCACGTTACAAGGGTAAGGTTGCGGACCTTATCTTGCCATCGCAGAGGGAGCAGAGGATGAAACATCTTCGGGAGGCCTTGCAGAAAGGTCTGTGCAACGCGTTCCCAGAGACTGGGAGGTTACAAACTCCTGTTTCTGGACAACGTGTTGCTGAGGCTTCGGTCAGTCAAAGAAGGAGCGGTGGAGAAGGTGGCCGTCTGACCGATGCGTTCAGACAATTTTTTGGTCCGCAGCCCCAAGGTATGATCGGTTCCAGCAACCATCGCCAGCGTCTGTTTTACATGGTGCAGGAATACCTAGGGGCAAGATCAGACTTGGACACCTTTCCCACCGAAAATCCTCTGGGTTACTGGGTCTTGAGGATGGATCACTGGCCAGAGCTTGCACAGTATGCAATTGAGCTACTGGCCTGTCCTGCATCCAGCGTTCTTTCGGAACGCACATTCAGTGCTGCTGGAGGCGTGGTAACCGATCACAGGGTGCGTCTGTCCACTGACTCGGTCGATCGGCTGACCTTCATAAAAATGAATCAGTCTTGGATCACCACCAGCTACCAAGCACCTGATGCTGATGTAACTGAATAATTTTTTTCAGATCCCTTCAAAGACTGCCTATGCTGATGCTGAGTGACTATCCCTGAGTAATTATCCTCTTCCTCCTCAATCATCACGCTGATAGCTTGTAAGAAAATTTTTGGTTCTGGGCGCCACCACCAGTGCCTAAGGCCCAATTTTTCAGCCCCTGTTTAACAGGGGCGTGTAATTACAATTTTTGATGTAATACTTTGCAGCAGGGCTCGTTCCTGCATTCCAACTAGAGTGTCTGTGAGGGGTTGCAGTGTTGTGGCAGCAGCACCAGTGCCTAAGGCCCAATTTTTCTGCCCCTGTCTAACAGGGGCGTGTAATTACAATTTTTGATGCAATACTTTGCAGCAGGGCTCGTTCCTGCGTTCCAACTAGAGTGTCTGTGAGGGGTTGCAGTGTTGTGGCACCAGCACCAGTGCCTAAGGCCTAATTTTTCAGCTCCTGTTCAACAGGGGCATGTAATTACAATTCTTGATCTAATATTTCACAGCAGGGCCCTGTGAGGGCTTACAGTGTTTTGGCCACAGCAACACCTAAGGCCCAAATTTCTGCTGAGTATATAGGGCAGGACCCTACTTTCAAACATCTAACTTACAAACGACTCCTACTTGCAAACGGAAGGAGACAACAGGAAGTGAGATGAAATCTACCCCTAGGAAGGGAAATTCTCTCCTGTAAGAGTTAATATGGGAAAACAATTTCTCCTTTCCACTGATGCTTTCCAATCCTTGTTCCACAAAAAAACCCAAATTTTCAAAAAACATTTTTCATTGGGACAAAAAAGTGAGGTGAAATCTTCTGAAGAGGAGGAAAGACGCAAAACAAATGTCACAGGGGTGATAACCCTTCCCTATGTTTTCCAAAAAGCTTAGAAAAGATTTTTTGGCTGGAGCTAAACACGTTAAAAATGTTCAAAATTACAAACAGATTCTACTTAACAACAAACCTACAGTCCCTGTCTTGTTTGCACCGCCTGTATACTGCTGTTCAGAGTATATAGGGACCTTTCCTTATTTTAATTTGGGTGCGGGGTTCCCCTTAATATCCATACAAGACCCAAAGGGCCTGGTAATGGACTGGGGGGTACCCATGCCGTTTGTCTCACTGATTTTCATCCATATTGCCATGACCCGACATGACATTAAACCCGCAAGCAGTTTTAAATGAGATTTTTTCCTTTAAAAATGACATTTGGTGCAGGAACTGTTCTAAACATGGGAAACACGCGTCACTTTACAGGCATACTATAGACACCCCCCAGGTACGATATTTAAAGGAATATTTCACTTTTTTTTTTTTACTTTAAGCATCATTAAAATCACTGCTCCCGAAAAAACGGCCGTTTTTAAAAGTTTTTTTTGCATTGATACATGTCCCCTGGGGTAGGACCCGGGTCCCCACACCCTTTTTAGGACAATACCATGCAAATTAGCCTTTAAAATGAGCACTTTTGATTTCGAACGTTCGAGTCCCATAGACGTCAATGGGGTTCTAACGTTCGTGCGAACTTGCGGTCCGTTCGCGGGTTCTGGTGCGAACCGAACCGGGGGGTGTTCGGCTCATCCCTAGTCTGGATATCCGCAGAGCATATGTCGTCCTGTAGTACTGAGTCATTAAGTCTCCAAGTCCAGTCATGACCAGGCAGATTGGGCAGGGAGCGGGACAGAAACACTGGCACGTGATCGGACCATAGTATGTTCCCAATCCTACTCTGGTGATGGTATGTCAGTGCAAAGTGGCAAATTTCTAATGAGAAAAAAATCAATGCAGGAGTAGGAGTTAAGAGCAGCAGAAAAGAAGGAATAATCCCTATCTGTGGGGTGGAGGATGCGCCAGACATCCATCAGGTTGTGCTGAATCCACTGTAGGGTTCGAAACACTATTAAAATCTCCAGCAGCGAGGATCACCCCTTTGGCAAATTCCAATAGCTTGTGAAGATATTGAATAGTATTAGTGATTTGGTCTTGGTTAGCAGCATATATATTAGCCAGGGTGTATACTTAGTACTATGTCCTACCACTAATGCCACGTACACCCGGTTGGACTTTCCGTCAGGAAAGGTCCGACGGAATCTTTTCATCGGACATTCCGATCGTGTGTGGGCCTCATCGGACTTTCTTTTTCGAAAGTTCTGACGGACCTAGAAATAGAACATGTTTTAAATCTTTCTGACATAATCAATTCCTATTGGGAAAATCACTCATCTGTATGCTGTTCCGACGGACCAAAAACAACGCATGCTCCGAAGCAAGTACGAGACGGCAGCTATTGGTTACTCACTATTGAACTTCCTTTTTCTAGTCCCGTCGTATGTGTTGTACGTCATCGCGTTCTATATGGTCGGACTTTGGTGTGATCATGTGTAAACAAGACAGTTTCAGCGGAACTCCGTCGGAATTCCGTCAAAAAAACCTTCAGAGTTTATTCCGACGGAAAGACTGGTCGTGTGTATGCGGCATAAGAGATATTTTCAAAAACAAATACCTCCCATCGGGGTCCGAGCAGGAATCTAGAAGAGTATAATTCAATGATTTGTGGAGGGCAATAGCCATCACTCTAGATTTAGATTGGGAGTATGTGCTATGCAGCCAGGTTGGGTAATATTTATTGCGCAGTGTTGGAATATGATTTGTACGGAAGTGGGTCTCTTGGAAGAAAATTATGTCAATTTTGGATTTGTGAAAGCCATACAGTATTTGTGAGCATTTAGTTAGTTCATTCAAGCCATGTGCATTGAATGAGCACAGTTGGAGGCTAGCTGCGTCCTGGGGACCTCCCCTGGTAGCGAGATGAAAGAGGGTGAGGAAATGAAAAAAAAGGGAGGGGGATAAGAGAAAGGGGGCGGAGGAAAAGGGAAAGGGGAGAAAGGACAAAAACCTCAGGTGCTAGTATAGAGTCTAGCACCACTCAAGTACCCCCAGGGCTGTGGCTGTGTAGGCCAATAGGTTTCAATCTGTCCTGACAGGTCAAAACAGGCTGAAACACTAGTTTCTACTTGGGGAGGAAAAGTTTTTTAGCATCCTCATGTCTAAGCAACACCCCACATTGCCATAAAACAAGTTATAGTACGTCATAAACGAAGAGGACTTGCCATATTTAGAGTGGCTAAGTAATTTATAACCCTTTTACGTTTAAGGAAACAACAACAACAGTAGGTAAACTCATCCCAGCTATATCATTTGTTTTATTGGATTCACAAGAGGGGTATCCTGGTGGGAGAGGACCCACAAGACGGAACACAAAAAAAAAGTGGGGAGGGAGTCTCTATAGGACAGTATAGACAATATATTCTATAAGGGGTTTTATCCATCAAGTTGTTCACCGAGCAGTATTGTGGTAATAGGGCAAGAACCAACCTCTACAATTGGAGGTGAATTTTGGAGAAATTTTAGGGTCCCACTCAGGGGTCCTCTTGGAATCCTAACTAGGGAGAAAAAAAAAAGAAAGAACATTACTAAGGTATCAGAGCCTGTCACAATGTTAACATTAAATTCTATACTAAAATGTAGGAGCACCAGTAGACATATATGTGTTGAGCTAAATTTAAGACTAGGGTTCTGGGCATTGCTCAAAAGTAAGTTGTAGGAAGGTATACAGTATAGGAAAAACCATCATATGTTATTGATAATGTTCTGTATATGTAGTAGATCCCCCCTACGCTGCTATATGGGTATCCAAGGTTTGTGGATTGGTATCGGGGGTGAAGCAATCTAGAGCAATGGTCATTCCATATACCATTGTATCAACTGCTGGGTATAAGCTGAACAGGCATTTTTGAACGCAGTTCCGATCAGTCTGGGCGCTTGAGGGTTCCCTAAAGGAAGGCCAAGTATCATACTTATGTCTATGTCAATCCAGGGCGATGGTCATTCCCTGTATCATTGTTTTAACTGCTGGGTATAAGCTGAACAGGCATTTTTGAACACAGTTCCGATCAGTCTGGGCCCTTGAGGGTTCCCTAAAGGAAGGCCAAGTATCATACTTGTGTCTATGACTGTATGCATCTAAAGGCTGGAACAACTGTAAGGCATGTACAGTTACCTCGTAAGTTTTTCACCCACATGGATAATCCATTGTTGCAGTGTATTGCTGATCCAGGAGTAAAGGTACTTCCTACTCCCCCTAGAGAACGGTCCAGCAAAGCGGTAACGACGTTTATCGAGGGGGTGAGGTGTCATCCATATGTCATTGAGAAAAGCAGTAACGTAGAGGTATAGGAGCAGGCTTGTTGCATCCTATGGGGTAAGTCATAGCTCTCAGGAATGTGGGCTAGCAGGCAGTGATCTGGGAGCATTCCTGTTGGAAGGCCGTGTACGTCTGCGTTACGAGATCGAGGGACCTGTGGGAGCAGTATCCATCGGTAACCAGTCAGGTATGTCAATGGGTTTGGTGTCTAGGAAGAGGAAAACCTCTGGAATTTGCCTGTGGTCATTCACAAAGATGCTGTCCTTGCATAGGCGGATAGTGAGGCCAAAAGGGTAATTCCACACATACGTGCCGCCACAGTCTCTGATCTTATCCAGTAAATGTTTCATTTGACATCTCATGTATAGAGTTCTGGAAGGAGGTGAATCGTGGCACCTTCTAAGTGAAATGTGCCCCTGTTCCAGGCACATCGCATTATCTCCTCTTTCTTGAGAAAGAAATGTACCCTGCACAACACATCTCTGGGCTGGGTGCGTTCTGCAGCGGGGGAGGCTCCCCGCTGTCAGACTACATTCCTACAGTGGGAAGGATTCCCCGATTTAACTCTTTTCATTTCATTCAACCTGCAGAAAGGCCATGATGTTGGGGGGAACACACTGAACATTTGTCCAACTCCTCAATGAAATGAGTGCTTTCAGCCTCACTCCTGTCAGAAGGAGCAGTGGCTAATAGCTGTTGGAGGGAGGATTCAGCATTCTCCTCCCTCAAGCCTGCAGGGGGCATAATATAGCCAGTGTGCAGATGCTGAGACTGAGAACTTATCTCAGTCTCAGTGTGGTGCCACTTAGGAGTAAAGACAGACTGCCATTCTTCCTCTCTGCCTTGTCATGTGACATCTTACATGACAAGAGGAGAGGGAGGGGTGCAAACCATTTAAGGAAAAGCAATTCCAGTTTGCAGCAGGTCCTGTAACCTAAGCCAGTCCAATTTTTAGTTCAACTGTTGCAAAGTTGGTAAGATTGAATAAAGACACCAGTCTATCCAGGTAAAAATTGTGTGTGTGTGTTTATTTCACTGCCATTTTCCATATCCCTTTACATTTGCTAAGAAACGCATCTGCATCTGACATCACCCACTGTGGAAGGGAGTTCCGCATCCTTACTAGTATTGAACTCTTTACGCAGTTTACAAATGAACTGCCTCTCATCCAACATCATTATGTGGGTCCATGTCTTCTTTAGCGACCTTAGGGTACATAATTTCCTCCCAATGCTCACCACATGTGACTAAACTGAAGAAATGACACTTTGCTACAATGTAAAGTAGTGAGAGTACAGCTTGTATAACAGTGTAAATTTGCTGTCCCCTCAAAATAACTCAACACACAACCATTAATGTCTAAACCGCTGGCAACTAAAGTGTGTACACCCCTAAGTGAAAATGTCCAAATTAGGCTCAAAGTGTCAACATTTTGTGTGGCCACCATTATTTTCCAGCACTGGCTTAACCCTCTTGGGCATGGAGTTCACCAGAGCTTCACAGGTTGCTGCTGGAGTCCTCTTCTACTCCTCCATGAAACATTACAGAGCTGATGGATCTTAGAGACCTTGCGCTCCTCCACCTTCCTTTTGAGGATGCCCCACAGATGCTGAATAGGGTTTAGGTCTGGAGCCATGCTTGGCAAGTCCATCACCTTTACCCTCAGCTTCTTTAGCAAGGCGGTGGTTGTCTTGGAGGTGTGTTTGGGGGTCGTTATCATGTTGGAATACTGCCCTGCGGCCCAGTCTCTGAAGGGAGGGGATCATGCTCTGCTTCAGTATGTCACAGTACATGTTGGCATTCATGGTTCCCTCAAACCCAGACCATGACACTCCCACCACCATGCTTGATTGTAGGCAAGACACACTTGTCTTTGTACTCCTCACCTGGTTTCCACCACACACGCTTGCCACCATCTGAACCAAATATGTTTAGCTTGGTCTCATCAGACCATAGGGCATGGTTCCAGTAATCCATGTCCTTAGACTGCTTGTCTTCAGCAAACTGTTTGCGGGCTTTCTTGTGAATCATCTTTAGAAGAAGCTTCCTTCTGGGACGACAGCCATGCAGACCAATTTGATGCAGTGTGTGGCCTATGGTCTGAGCACTGACAGGCTGACCCCCCACCCTTTCAACCTCTGCAGCAATGCTGGCAGCAATCATACGTCTATTTCCCAAAGACAACCTCTGGATATGACGCTGAGCATGTGCACTCATCTTCTTTGCTTGACCATGGCGAGGCCTGTTCTGAGTGGACCTGTCCTATTAAACTGTTGGTCTTGGCCACCGTGTTGCCGGTCAGTTTCAGGGTCTTGGCAATCTTCTTATAGCCTTTATGTAATGCAACAATTATTTATTTTAAGATCCTCAGAGAGTTCTTTGCGATAAGGTACCATGATGAACTTCCCGTGACCAGTATGAGAGAGTGAGAGTGATAACACCAAATTTAATGCACCTGCTCCCCATTCACGCCTGAGACCTTGTAACACTAACGACATGACACCAGGGAGGGAAAATGGCTAATTTGGCCCAATTTGGACATTTTCACTTAGGGGGTGTACTCACTTTTGTTGCTGGTTTAGACATTAATGGCTGTGTGTTGAGGTATTTTGAGGGGACAGCAAATTCACACTGTTATACAAACTGCACACTTGCTACTTAACATTGTAGCAAAGTGTCATTTCTTCAGTGTTGTCACATGAAAAGATATGTGAGGGGTGTACTTACTTTTGTGAGATACTGTGTATGTATATATATATATATATATATATATATATATATATATATATATATATATATATATATGTGTGTGTGTGTACATATATATATATATATATATATATATATATATATATATATATATATATATATATATATATATATATATATATATACATATATATATATATATATATATATATATATATATATATATATATATATATATATATGTATATATAACTCAATAATCCAGCTGTTTCCACTGCACACATATCATAGAGAAAATGGTCCCGGGCATGCAGCAAAGCCTGTAGTACATATAGTTAAAAAGAGAGAGCAGCACTTATGGGTATTGAGAGGTGAACGCACAGTGAAGATTTTATTTAGACATTTTCAATGTTTTTACGAGGCGTAAGCTTGTCGAGCTGATGCCATATTGAAACGTCAAAATAAAATATTCACTAGGCATTCACCTCTTGAAGGATAAGTTCACCTTTTAACAAAAAATAATAAATGCACATTTTTTTGCAGGTAAGAAAATGAGCATTAACTATTTTTTTGTTTTAGGAGCTTGTAAAGCATGGCACCAGCGATCAGCAGATCGCTGATGCCATGCAGGTCTTCTGTAGACTGTGAGTGTAAGCTGTCTGCCTGTACATCATACAGGCAGGCAGTTTTACACTGACAGGAAAAATCCATGAACTACCACAGAGTTGAACGACACCATTGTAGTTCAATGGAAACTACAAGCCAACAGTCATAAAGGCTGTCATTAGTTGTAATCCATTCATTCAGAGAACATTGTGAATGAATTATGCATTTTCTTTACACTGTGACAGAGAGCAGGGGGAGAATATCCTCTGCTCACTGCCAAAATGGGGGATGGGGGGGTGCTGCTGGGATTGGTACATTTGCATCATGTTACATTTTACACCCTAAATACACCGGGTGTAACATGTAACATGCTACAGAATGTAAACTTATTGTTTAAGGCCTGTGAGGGCCGCTATGTCTTTTGATATATATACAGCATATGTATATATATATATATATATATATATATATATATATATATGTGTGTGAATTCTTCAAAATATACATGCTACAGAAATGTGATGCTTCTAATAATATCCAGCTGCTACAACAGTGCAGTCTTGTTGTCAGGACAGGTTGAGACATATCAATCTGAAAATTGCATCACAAAATAGATAAAGCATGACTAGTGCTTGAAATCTCAGTACATTTTGAAGTCATCTCTTTAGACTTTATTTCCATTTTCTGAATGTGGAAATGAAAGAGATCAAACCAGAAAATTGTAATTCACTCAGAGCATGTAATAAATCGAAGGAGCTCTTACAATTCTATTTTATAATATCTAATTGTTTTCATTATTCTCCTTTTGACATATGGTGAAACAACTTTTTTAATGACTTGACTATTGGGAAGGCATGTACAGGATACAGAAGCACAAAGCCATTGAAAATAAAAATAAATTTTTTCCTTTCTTTTTTCCACAAAACAAAAAGAAAACAGAGAATGCAAGAATGTGATAGCTATCTAATCATTCTACCTTTTTTGTCACTCATGTGGTCTGGAACAAAGCCTTAACCTTTCCATGACACTGGGTATTTTGTGCTTTTCTGGTCAGGGTCTACAGTGAATATGCTTTAAATGCTTTTTAAGAATCTTTTTTTTCTCCTTAGGTGGCAATACAGCATTTGTATAGAGTCTAGCAGCATAGGAGATGGATATTTTGGGGAAAGCAGTGTTTTGTAACACTGCCTCATCAAGTGATCATGGTCAAATTACGCTGTAAAACCATTCACCTTTATTTTGCTGTATGATGTTACAATTAGAAAACATTACGGTTTGATCTAATGAGGGGAAAATTGCAATTCACTCAGAGCATATATACAATTTAGACAAGACTTACGATCCTATTTTATCATATATACTTGTTTTTATTATTCTCCTTTTGACATTAAGCAAAACTGCTTTTTTTTTTAATGAAAAATTGTGAAGTCCATGTATAAATCCCACACATGAAAAATGTCCTCAGTGAGTATACGAAAGGTTCCTCTCCACCCGCATGCAGAAACAATACACTCACCAGACTTAATTGACCCCTATTACAGGGAGTAGGGATGAACCGAACACCCCCCGGTTCGGTTTGCAGCAAACCTTGCGAACAGGCAAAACATTTGTTTGAACACGCAAACACCATTAAAGTCTAGGGGACATGAACATGAAAAATCAAAAGTGCTCATTTTAAAGGCTTATATGCAAGTTATTGTCATAAAAAGTGTCTGGGGACCTGGGTCCTGCCCCAGAGGACATGTATCAATGCAAAAACTGACTTTTTTTGGGAGCAGTGATTTTAATAGTGCTTAAAATGTCATTTCAAAAGAAAAAAGTCATTTAAAACTACTCGTGGCTATTAATGAATTGTCGGTCCGACAATACACATAAAAGTTCTTTGATAAAAACGGCATGGGATTTCCCCACAGGGGAACCCCGAACCAAAATTAAAAAAAATGCGTGGGGGTTCCACTAAATTCCATACCAGGCCCTTTAGGTCTGGTATGGATAATAAGGGGAACCCCGCACCTAAATTAAAAGAGCTCTTTAGATGATTTTGAAATTGAAGGTAGCCTGTCATGCCACAATTTTGAAAAAAAATGGCGTGGGGGTCCCCCTAAATTCTATACCAGGGCCTGGTATGGATATTAAGGGGAACCCCATGCCAAAATTAAAAAAAAAGGCTTGGGGGTCCCCCTCAAAATCTATACCAGGCCCTTCAGGTCTGGTATGGATTTTAAGGGGAACCCCACGCCACAATTTAAAAAAAAATGGTGTGGGTCCCCCTAAATTCCATACCAGGACCTGGTATGGATATTAAGGGGAACCCCATGCCAAAATTAAAAAAAAAAGACTTTGGCGTCCCCCTCAAAATCTATACCGGGCCCTTCAGGTCTGGTATGGATTTTAAGGGGAACCACGTGCCAAAATTTAAAAAAAATGGCATGGGGTCCCCCCAAAAATCCACACCAGACCCTTATCCGAGCACGCAACCTGGCAGGCTGCAGGAAAAGAGGAGGGACGAGAGAGCGCCCCCCCTCCTGAACCATACCAGGCCACATGCCCTCAACATTGGGAGGGTGCTTTGAGGTAGCCCCCCAAATCACCTTGTCCCTATGTTGATGGGGAGAAAGGGCTCATCCCCACAACCCTTGACCGGTGGTTGTGGGGGTCTGCAGGCCGGGGGCTTAATGGAATCTGGAAGCCCCCTTTAATAAGGGCACCCCCAGATCCCGCCCCCCGTGTGAATTGCTAATGGGGTACAAATGTACCCCTATACCATTTCACAAAAAATGTGTCAAAAAAGTTAAAAAACACAAGAAATGGTTTTTGACAAGTCCTTTATTAATTTCTTCTTCTTTCATCTTCTTTCTTATGGTCTTCCTTCTATTCTATTCAGTCTTCTGTGACCACACCCATATCCTCAAAATTTGTCTCACTAAATGCAAAAGGTCTTACAATCCTGAGAAAAGCTCACAGTTTCTGGTGGAATTCCAAAGACTGAAAGCACAGATTGTTCTTATCCAGGAAACACATTTTAAGACTGGAAAAATACCCAAGATTACTAACAAAGAGTTCCCTACTGCCTATGTTCCTGTTGGATCATCATCCTACAACCCTCTCCTTGATCTTTCCTGAATCGGTCACTAGAAGTAAGATCTGGAGACTTCATTCTTCCATTCTCAAAGATGTTGCCAACGTTACTAAGCTTCCTGATGACGCAATTGACGTTGCGAAACGTGTAGAGGCTGCTGGGAAATCTAATATGACATTACACTATTTCTGGCTGGGCAAGAACGAGGCGCGGAACGCAAACTGGCTGGAAATGAGGCTTGCACCGCACGCTGGCAGGGAAAACACACGAGATTCCGATACCCATAAAACAACCGCTGGAAAAGCTTGGTGCCGGCATACGGGCACCCCAAAAATGTGAGTGCACAGTCTCCCTTATGCCCCGTACACACGGTCGTATTTTCAGACGGAAAATGTGTGATAGGACCTTGTTGTCGGAAATTCCGACCGTGTGTAGGCTCCATCACACATTTTCCATAGGATTTTCCAACACACAAAGTTTGAGAGCAGGCTATAAAATTTTCCAACAACAAAATCCATTGTCGGAATTTCCGATCGTGTGTACACAAATCTGACGCACAAAGTGCCATGCATGCTCAGAATAAATAAAGAGATGAAAGCTATTGGCTACTGCCCTGTGTTTTACGTCAGCGCGTTCAGAATGATTGGATTTTCCGACTACTTTGTGTGACCGTGTGTATGCAAGACAAGTTTGAGCCAACATCCGTCGGAAAAAATCCTAGGATTTTGTTGTCGGAATGTCTAATTAATTGTCCGACCGTGTGTACGGGGCATTAGTCTTTTATATCTTTTTACAACCTTAATACTAAATAAAAACAACCATTACATATTGCGCAATGATCGCTGTTTATTTCTTATGAGGATGGATATGGTTTGCCTATGGTAATTGGGGCCAGCAAGGAGAACGGTTAAAGTGGAGTGGTTATCCCTTCTAATGAACCAAAGGCACATACTTACCAGCATCTGGTGAGTGGTTAATACAGGTGGTGGTGGAATTGTCAATTTTATTGGTGGAAATGTCACGGAGAAACAGAAGAAAAAATCACTTATTTGTAAAGGACAGTTCACAGAGCACTTTTGTCAATATTAGCACATGACATAAATTGAACACTGTAGCACCTTATATTTATATAAAGATTGAAATTTGTTCAAGGTTTTATGATAACTCTGGTGTTTGGCACGTTACACTTATAGATTGTAGATTTGATATAGCATTGAAGTATAGAAATTTTGGGCACATATAAGCAAATTTGAATTAGTGGTGTATTCAATTTAAAATAGTAAGGTGGTGCAGACGGCAATATATATATATATATAATTTTTGTTGTTTGCATCACTTATATTGTGTTTTTTGATTGGTGTATTTAATGTTATAATAACAAGGTGGCGCAGGCAATATTATATATATTTTTGGTATTTGTAACACTCATATTGGTGTTTTTTTGCAGCAACCATAATAGGACTTATATTCATTTATTTATCATATATGCGCCGGTGACTCTCACATACCTATTTGTTACTAAGCTTAAGGTTGCCTTTGTGGGAATTCTTCACCCCTAACGATACCCCTAAAGTGGACTCCTTAAGTCAGTGGGAGGCACACAAGTACCCCATTAGGGAAAAATTCTTGTCACTGTCTGCCACTGTCATTAAGGCCCATTAAGCTTTAGTACATGCTTTAATTAGATAAATCCACAATTTGTAAGTGGTTCATAAACATACCCATGCTGCGTCTTCCCTCTGGGAATTAATGGTAAGAGGTCTAAGCGAAAATATGTTTTAAAACAAAAAGTATTTTACAAGCAAAGGAATGAATGTGTGCCGACTATTAGCTAGAGCTGTTCACTGTATTAGAGATGCCCAGGGGGGCATACATTGTTTGAATGAGGCTATAGCTAAACAATTTAAAGATTATACATTTTTATATATTCTTTTAGATGTCCCGCCCACATCCTTGACTTCCTCTTCAAGGAAGCAGTGCATAGTGGACCTCTTATGAAAGTATTGCCCTGCATCTATTCCCCACTCTGAAGGGTTGAAGCTTGAAGCTGCTATTATGGGGAAAGACCTGGATAGAGCCCTAAAAAAAATAAACCAGGCAAAAGCCCAGGTCCAGATGGTTTGATCCTTGAGTATTACGGGACCTTTCTGTATATTCCGAAGCCTTGATTTTTAACTGCTTCTTCCCTGGCTTTCTTCCTCCCCTGGAACCCCTCATCTTTTGGAGGCACATATCGTAGTATTACCTATGGGATGGGAAGGATGACACACAAGTCACCAACTACCATGCCATTTCCTTACTTAACATGCATGTGATGCTCTATGCAAAAATCCAGACCAATTGCCTGCTACCCTCCTTGCCCTCCCTAATTTCCTTGGACCAGGTGGGCCTCATCCCAGGTCATCAGACCTGCAACATTACCATAAAGACATTTAACCTTCATCCCTTGCTAACCTCACAGAACAGGAACACTTTTTTCTCTTCCTCGATGATGAGAAGGCCTTTGATAGGGTTGCCTGGTATTTTCTGGCAGCAACCCTAAGCACAATCGACCTACTGATGTGTGGCAGCATTCAGGCACTTTATTCTAATCCTTTAAGCGAGAGTATGGGTAAATGGCCACTTATTAGATACCTTTTACTTGTGTAATGGTATAAGGCAGGGCTGCACTTTATTCCCTTTCCATCTTGTCCTCACTGTCGAGCCGTTCCTGAATAGATTAAGGGTCCAATCCAGACATTTATTGGATAACAGTTTGTGGAACCACGAACATATAGCTGCATATACAGATGACATGTTGTTGTTTTTGACAGAATCCAACATGTCATTACCAAACCTACTTTGGGATCTGGAGCAATTATACTAAATCACAAGCCCTAAATGTTACCCTTCTGGATGAGGAGGCTATGGGTTATGCGGTGCCAATCCAATTTTTCATTTTCTTGGTGTCCTAAGACCTTGACTTATTTGGGCATTCAAATACCTTGTCATCTCTAATAGTAGACATGTGCAGGATGAAAAAATGTGTTTTGTTTCGATTCGTTATTTAAATAATTTTGTTTAGTTAAATTCGTTAAATTCGATGTTAACCCCTGAAGACGTCAGATGTAGGCTGATGAAACAGCATTGGGTTGTGTTTGAGATACATTATTTCCAGTCAGCTGGAACACAGGTGGAGCGCTAACCGGCAATTCCTATACAATATATTCTGTTCCTTGTCTTCGTTGATGTAGGTGCAATACAAACTTATTTTTTAAAAAATTATTTGAATTACTGCACCATGGCAGCGTTCTTTTCTCTCCCTCTTTATAAGGCAAAACTGGAGCTTTGAATACGCAATCTATATAAATATGGAATGGATGACAGCAGTGGTTTGGATTCATTCCTGTGACCTTATGTACGACATCTTGGATTTTCCCATATGCCTAATTTGACTCCCTGTTAGGGATGGGCTTTATGTTTGGGTCGAACATGAGTTCGACTCGAACATTGGCTATTTGCCAGTTCACCAAACAGCGAACAATTTGGGGTGTTCGTGGCAAATTCGAAAGCCGCGGAACACCCTTTAAAAGTCTATGGGAGAAATCAAAAGTGATCATTTTAAAGGCTTATATGCATGGTATTGTCATAAAAAGTGTTTAGGGACCTGGGTCCTGCCCCAGGGGACATGTATCAATGCAAAAAGAAGTTTTAAAAATGGCGTTTTTTTCGGGAGCAGTGATTTTAATAATGCTTAAAGTGAAACAATAAAAGTGTAATATTCCTTCACATTTCGTACCTGGGGGGTGTCTATAGTATGTCTGTAAAGGGGCACATGTTGCCCGTGTTTAAAAAAGTCTGACAGCAAAATGACATTTCAAAGGAAAAAAATTCATTTAAAACTACTCACGGCTATTAATGAATTGTCGGTCCGACAATACACATAAAACTTCACTGATAAAAATGGCATGGGATTTCCACACAGGGGAACCTCGAACCAAAATTTAAAAGAAAAATGCGTGGGGGTCCCCCTAAATTCCATACCAGGCCTTTCAGGTCTGGTATGGATATTAAGGGGAACCCCGCACCAAAATTAAAAGAGCTCTTTAGATGATTTTGAAATTGAAGGTAGCCTGTCTGAAGCTCTGGAACAAATCAGGATTATATCATCCTCCTCGGATTACCAAACTAATGACAATGATCAAGCAGTTGTAGAAATTTGCTTCACTCGTATTACAATAGCAATTAGAGAAACGGGGACCATAGAGAAACAGGCTCTTGTGTCACTTTGGGAATCATGTTTGGAGCACAACCTTAAGCCACCAGCAAAAGATGAGGATACTCCACATGCCAAGATTGCATCTGATATCATGAGCTGTATTCTACAAATTATTTATATGTGGAAACCCTGGATGCTGGCAGTGTGAGTCCGGAGGTCATTATTCACCCCTTTTGTGTGGGTCAAAGTGCATGTAGCTGAGCATGAGAGTGTGAGGCAGAGATAGCTAATAATTCATTTGAACACTATTTCATTATTTATACATCCAACAGGTTATTCACCATCATTGGTGTATTTCACATTAGGTGTCACTTATTTTGATATCACTACATCTCACAATGTTATAGATATTTATTTGTTGCACTGTGGGGTTTTTTTTTGTGTTTAGGAATTTTTATTTTTAGCGCCACTATTATTTTCACTGTTTTGGGGGCAATCGATTTAACAGAGAATTAAATTTTGTCCAAGCATTTTGTTTTCTCAGATCTTAATAAGTACTCGGCTGGGTGCTGGAGCAAGGAAGCTTTCTTGAGCTTTGGGTGGGATAAAGCCTTCCTGCCTAGGTCCACATCTTAGCTCTTAGCCAGACCTCTCAGTCTCTGCTTTTCATAATGTGAGCTGTCTTAGAGGCTTCTTCTCTAACTCTCACAGCTTTGAGGGCCTGCTGGTGGGTGCCCGTTTTTTGGGGGAAGCTATTTGAGAACAATCTGACACAAGTTAATTTAGTATCTCTGACATGCAGATGTTTGTTTTTTTTCTGATATGAACCTTCTGCACAAAGTCACCCTGCACTGAACTGTATCTGAACTGCAACTTGCTGAATACAAGTGCAGGACAAACCTGCATGGACTTTTCCTGGGTGTCTCTGTCATTCCACAGAACTTACTAATAGTTGCATATTTATCTTTGGATTGCATGCAAAAAAATACTTCTTAAAATATTTAAATCAACCTGTTTCTCCACCATGTATATAAACAAAAAAATCCCCACTAGAGAAATAGAGGAGAATAACTGACCATATGAGTGATACAGCATACAGTGTTGGGGTTAAATGGTATATAACTTATTAACAATCAACTAAAAAGATCATATATTATATCCTCCAATTAAAGGAAGATCATGTAAAAACAGACAAGATGTAAATCCGAAGGCCACTAGGTGACATGGCCAATGAATATGGCAACTCAAACAAAACAAAAAACAAAAACAGGACTAAAACACAAAACATATACACAATCGTCTGGACACCAGAAGGTCTATGCACAGGTGGCCATGCCACGGCACATTGTCCTATGGTGGGTAAAAATAAAAGATGGTATATGGCTTGATCTCTTGTGCAGAGGTTCCTGGGTGCTCAAGCCACTGAAGGGTAGAGATGGGGATGGGTGAATGGGAAGGGATAGGGAGAAAAGGCTAGAAGGACAGTCACTATTGCTGCATGTGGGGGTAGAAAGAATGATACATGATTAAAAAGAAATCACCTAGGAGTTGTTTCCCAAAAAGCTCCTACCACATCCCATAATATAACAATTTTGGAAAGAAATGCCCTGGGGATAATGCGGGTGGGAGCGAAAAGTAGAGGAATAGCTAAGAGAGTACCAGAGTATGTAAAACATCCAAATTTTATTACAAAGTAAACCAAAATTACTATATACAATTAGACAATCCTAAAAAAAGTAAACAGGATATATATTACATATACAGTTGCTAGTTTGTTGGCGCACACAAGGACTCCAGATAGGAGTCACATGAACAGTGTGATCACAATCGATCCCAACATGTTTCAGAAAAACGGGGGGATAAGGGCATAAGTATTCATTTCCTTCCTCAGGGGTTGAACAGAAGCAAACTGTTTATATCTAATAACGAAAAAGATTTGTTTAAATGTAATGAAACATACAAAAATCTATATATATAAATGATACAGTGAATTGGTATACAAAGTGGGGGTAGAAGGAGAGAACCAGTAAGGTGGGCTGAAGATAAATGTTCACCAACTGGAGAATAGTTCACATTCACTGAAGGATGTGTCTTGCAATCCTGCGGTGTGTAATTATAGTACATATAAGACCATCTATAAAGGATCTCAAAGGGACTCTCGTTGTGGACATAAAGGGCACAATTGCTGGTTTCTATCAAGGAGGATGACCAAGAACTGAAATTATGGGCACACCAAACAAGTTATGCAATCAACATATTGTATATCGGCTGACTTGCCATATAAATGAGAAGAGAGTGGAGCCCATATTACAGTCTATGATGTTAGGGCAATGAGACATATCTCTTGTCCATATGGATCTTTGAGAGAGAATATCCCTGTATGGATCCAATATGTAGGGACAGTAACAGGCTGTACATTACCTTTAAATGGTTAATAACGTTAAAAACAATGTTTATTGAGTTTTATAGAAATAACAGGGATAAACATCACAATAGACAAATAAAATATAACATGGTACACAGTGCAAACACATGGCTCAAGGATGACAAGTAATAAACATACACAGGTATACAAGAATGAAAAGTACATACATTACATATAGTCAAATATTCACTAAAGTTATAAGGGGTGAAATAAGTGCTTGTTACCCATATGCTCCAAGATTTAGAGAAGTTTGCTATTTTAGGGCATTAGTTGCTAAAAGATGTTCAAAGGTGTAGTTAGAATAGACCATGGTCACTACTTCTTAGATATTGGGAGATAAAGTTGTTTTCCACTTCTTGAGGATAGTCAACCTGGCCGCTACAAGAATGTGGGTGACAATGGGTTGGTATGAGGGAGGGTAGCTGTCGATACCAATGTTAGGCAAGGCCAAGGCAGGTTGTGGTTACATTAGAATACCCGTATAGGTGGCAAGTAGTTTGGAATACATATGTCCAAAAGCTAATAAGAATAGGACATCTCCATAGAACATGCATGAGATTCCCAACTTGCCCACATTCTCACCTGCACAGGGGGGAAACAGAGGAACAGACTTTAGCTAGCCTAAATGGCGTTTACCATCTATTAGACATGTGCACACTGAAATATTTTGTTTCGGAATTTTGTTTTCGTCCGAAAAATATATTTATTTAGTTACTCCCGAAATTCATTTTTATTTATTTCGTTTTTCGTTAAAAATTGCATTTGTCCGAAAATCCAAATGAATTAAGGTCGAATCTGTCATTGAAGGCTTATGGTGTCTGTTGAATGTTCAAAGAAGATTCGACGGAGCAGCTAAACTGTACGTGTACATTTCCGGATGAATTTTCTGCCTACAAGCTAGCTGTAGTAGAATTCTAATGTTGTATGACTAGTTATAATTATATTTATTAATTATTTTACTAGTCAACCAACATTAGAATTTTTCTATAGCCTATGGGCGGATGCATTTGACCGGAAATGTACGATTGCAGCGTCGTACAGTTTAGCTGCTCCATCGAATCTTCTTAGAACTTTCGACAGACACCATAAGCCAAAGATTTGACATTTACATGTTTTCGTTGCTTTGTCGAATCTTTGTCATTCATGTTGAATGGTCTACCCTAACCCAACAGTCAGCCAACTTTCACATTCGTTTCTCAATCTCCAAGTGCAATGGCGGGCGTGGCATCCGACGTTGTGTCAGATATTGATATGGCATTATAATATAGAATCTATAATAATAAATCCCCTCCCACAACACGGGCAGCCTCTAAGGCTATCACAACAGTAGCAATACTAGTATCACTATCAAGTTCACAACACTAACACAATAGCAGCAGATTATTATGAAAAAGTTAAGTTGAACTGTAGCTTGCTTCACTATTGTTCTGCTGCTGTGCTTATGCTTAATTGCTAAATAATTCAGGTTCTCTGACAAATGGACCAGCTAAGATTGACGGTCTTCTGAAATGATTCAGTGTGTGTGTCTCTCTCTGCTAGCAAATCGTAAGTGAAAGTAAGTTGGCTGTACGTGTGTACTTAGTTCTAGCTATTTTACTGCCCCTCCTCTTTGGTTACAATCGGCCAATAACATTCATCATCATCATTATTTTTATTTTACTTCCCCCACCCAATTCCAGCAGCGATCTTTTCTCTCTATGTCGAATCTTTTCTCTCGGTGTTGAATAAACTTGGACTAATAGAGTTAAGGTTAGGCACATTCAACCACAGGTTCGATAGGCACAGATTGTTATTGTCAGCGTCATGTCAAATCTCCTATCTATATCGAACTGTTGGCGCAACAAAAACAATTTATGTTGGATCTTTCGGTTTTCGTATTCTGCACTTTCGTTATCGTTTGTTTAAAAAAATACCTGAAATTCGGACGAAAATGAATGCACATGTCTGCCATCTATTGGTAATTTTGATCGTCGCTGCTTTAGCAATGGAACTAAAAGTGCCACGCCACTGTGCTGGTGGAAATGATGTGCTGAGGTCTAGTTCCCACTCTAACATGGGATTGGTTTTGCTGAAGGTAAGTTTGCCTTGCAGTGTTATAAAGGAGGGAAATCCCTTGTGTTCTAGGATAGGGTGGGTATAGAAGTCCCAAATGCGGGGGGGCGTAGAGAGTGCGAGTTTGGGATATTTGACAATGAAGTGCAAAAGTCTTATACAGGTGAATCTATGCTGTGCGGGAATGTGATATTTCTTGACTAACCCATCACCTATGTAGAGGGCATTGGCATCTTGAATACTGTAACTATGCAGGGGTTTAACTGATAATGAAGGGATCATGACGTCATGGTAGTCGTGAAGTATCTCCGGGCTAATAATGATGCTTGCATTGGCATGGTCAGGGCCTTGGAATCACATGGTTTCCAAGCAGTGGTGGCCCTTTAAAAAAAAAAGTCCTTAAGTGCACTGTGTTTGGGCACCGGACACAGTGCACTTTGGGAAGCACCACGTCAATGCAATCACAAGATTGCAGATGCGGTGTCTCATTGGCAGGGTATGGAGCTGCTTTGCCAATCCATCGCACCAAGCAGCATCCGCCCGGCACCCGGCCGGGTGCTTTGTTCTCAGTGTGAAAACAAAGTCACTTCCGGCAGGCTACAAAAAGATGGCCGCCGTGAGGACTAATCTCCTTGTGTTCAGTGGAGAGGGGAGGATTGAAAATTGATGGTTACAGAGGATACCCCTGTCTAGTCCCATTGGAAATGGTGAAGGGTTTCGATAGCACACCAGTGCAGATGGCGTAGAGTATAAGGCCATTATGGCTAATAAGATGTGACCTTGGAACCCGAATTTCTCCAAGACCTTAGACATGTAGAGCCAATGTACTCTATCGACTGCCTTCCACTTCAGAGAATGTGTTTGAGTTTTTTCTGCAAAATGTATGATATCTATAATTCATCTTGTTGCATCTGAGGTTTGCTTCTCACTGACAAACCCTATTTGGTCTTTCTTGATTAAAGCACTCATCAAATGTTTTGCTAGCAGCTTAGCTTAAATTTTCATATCCATGAAATCAGACGGAAGTTAGCAGGTGTGGTGGGGTCCTTACCCGTTTTGGGTAGTGCAACCACTTGTGCTTTCAGCATCTCCGGGGGAAAGTGTGAGGTATACATGGCTTTGGTGAACACTGGATTTAAGTGTGGGATGAAAGTATTAGCAAACAATTTGTAGTATTTGTTTGGTAGGCCATCAGATCTTGGGGCTTTACCGGTTGGTAGAGATTGGATGGATTTAGATATCTCCAGGTCAGTGAAGGGGCATTGAGCTGCTCATCAGTGAGGGCAGAGAGGTGAAGTTTAGCTAGAAAACTCTGGATGTCAGACAAGAGACAGACTCATACAGAGTTTACATTGTTAGTGACAAAATCCCAGAGATGCTGAGACACAATTTGAGACACATCATTGTCCTGTAACAGCTTAACATTGCATCGTCATAACAGCCCTTTGGGGAGTGCTTCCTGCTGCTTGGTCTGACCATGTAATATCTTGAATAGAAGAGGAGGAAACCCTCTGAAGAAGCCATTTTTCTGTCACAAATAGATCTATGTGAGAGTATGATTGATGTCTGGTGGAAAAGAACATGTAGTCTCGTTGACACCGCCAGACATCGTACTCCCCCACTCTGTGGAAAAGGTCCTGTGGGGACAAGTGTCTCCTTTTGTCATAGAGCTGGAGTCCAAGTGTGGATCTCCAGTCATGTTGAAGTCCCCACATATCAACAGCTGGCCATACCTGACAGAGGATCTGAGTTAGAAGATCTTTTGTAAGAACCTCAGCTGATGCGCATTGGGGGTGTAAATGGAGGCAATGGTGTATGGTTTGGAAATAAGGTCCCCGGTAAGGATAATATATCTACCATCATTGTCCAGGAGTGAGCTCTTGAGATGGAAGGCCACAGATTTGACAATAGCCAGAAGGACTCCCTTCTTTTTCACTGGAGCGCAGGTCAGGAAGATGAGCAGATAATCCCTGTGTGTGCACTTAGGGGTAGCATCTTTCTGAACGTGCGTTTCTTTGATACAGAGAATATCTGCCTTGGCTTTTGATGTTTCTTTCCAGAGAGAGAACCTTTTAGCAGGGTGGTTGAGGCCATTGGCATTGAGAGAAAGAGAGACAGTTCAGCGGCATTTTAAATGTATAGCATGTGTTTGATGATGAACCAGTTTCGGCTCAAGGAGGAGCTTACTTGAGTCAAAGGGATGCAAACGGGGAGATGGTGTAGATTCAAATGTGAGACATGGAGGAGCATTGCTTGCACTGGATAGCCAAGGAACGAACATGATCCAGAGACCGTGGAACAGAATAAACAACCAAAACAGTCTAAAAAGG
The DNA here is from genome assembly GCA_037952925.1 of Lithobates clamitans. Taxonomy (NCBI): domain Eukaryota; kingdom Metazoa; phylum Chordata; class Amphibia; order Anura; family Ranidae; genus Lithobates; species Lithobates clamitans. The sequence goes on along the minus strand of JBBGZY010000935.1, from coordinate 3,439,437 downwards.
GGATCCACTATAGGGACCATGTGCAGGAACATTGCATTAGCACTAGTGGGGTATAAATTGAAAAGAAGAAAAACAGGCCTACTCATGGCCTGGGAATTGTGTTGTGGAGTAGATGAGAAGGAAGCAGGAACCTCCAAAAGTGTTCTTTTTTGAGGATCTCTTGTGGGAGACTACTTGCCAAACCTGTTGCAGGGTGTCAGGGTGGTCACGATGGAGCTCAGGGCTTGCATACCCTCCTCTAAGGTAGTAAGGCGAACATTCACTCCATTGTAGGTGATGACAGGGTTGCTGGATATTTCCACCTGTGCAGAATTTTGTGATCGTGCAGGGCTTTGGTCGCCAACTCTAAGTTTTCGTGGTATTGGAGGGTGTGTTGCAACAGGTCGGGGAGCAACTGCACAGATGAGTAGGGTGCAGGAAGGTTTTTTCCATCTGTTGGGAAGCAGATAGAATCTTCTATTTCACATGTAAGAAGAGTATTATGAGTAAAACATCCTTTAGTACCTCTCTTTAGTACCTCTGGTGGGAGAAAGGAAGGCTTAGGCAACTTTTTGATTCTATCAATACGGAGATCTTTGGGGGTCAGGGAAGTCACTAGGAAGCAGAAGAGAGCTTGGACTAATTGTAGCAGCTGGTCTGGCAACACTTACTCTGGGATCCCCCAGAGTTTGAGGTTGTTCCTCCTGGACCTGTCTTCCAGGTCAGCCACTTTATTTTTAGGCCACATGATTTCCTCTGATTGGGCCGTTTGAGCATCTACCATAGTATTAAATGACACTGTCACATCGCTCATGGCTGTATCAACCCTGTCCACCCGTTCTCCCAAATCATGTATTTTGGTTTTAAATTGATGTACACAAGAAAGCATATCAGAGTGAAGGGATGAGTGTAGGGATAGCAACATGTCCTTCAGGACAATGTTTGAGACTGGCTGGCACAGGGTAGGAAAGGCAGCTATGGGATCAGGGTGGGATGCAGAGCCTGAGGCCTGGGCCACGCTTACCTCCATAGTGTGGACCATCTTGCTCCTGTTGGGAGAGTCCTTGTGAGCCTTGGACTTTGCTGGGCTGCGTGTAGATGGAGTAGAGGCCCCAGATGATCTGTCACTGATAGGGCAGAAGGTGAAGATCCCATTGGGGCCTGTATTGTGGGCTAGATGCTGGCCTCCCTACTGGGATTGCGAACCGGCACGGCCGCTATTTTGTGGCTCTGTGAATTGAAGAAACCAGCTATTTTGTTAGGCCGTGATGGGTATTTCTTGTGGCGTGTCATGCAGGGTTTGCAGGTGATCTGGGTGAGGGTGGATGGCAGCTGTGCGGGTGGAGGAGCCCGTTGTTTACAGATTTCCCCAGCGGTGGAGCGGAGCCCTAGAGAGATGCGGCCATATTCAAGCGGGGTTGCAATGCCCCCCTCAACAATTACTAATTCTTAATTCATTCTACAGTATATAGCTATTAGTGAGCCAAAATCCAAAGGAAAAAGATGGGACTTTAAATATGCCTTGCTAGTGTCCTATTGACAGCATAGTAGCACCCAATTATATAAAATATATAATTTTATTCATTGACAGTATAAAATCCAGCATTAAAATTATCATCATCAGGGGGGGGCGTGGCTTGACCTCGTAGAGAATGGCTGCTTAACTTCAGAGCTCCGCTGACAGGGATAGAAATCTGAATTTTAAAGACGGTCAACGGCCTCCCAAACACCCGAAAAGCGATGGGTACATCCTCTAGAACTTCGTCGACCTCCCGGTCCCGTTCTCCCCGTGAAATACCGGCAAGATCCAGTCAGAACATCCCGGAGATGTTCCGGGCACAGATGGGAACTTCAGCGCCGGCTCCCACCTCACGGAGCCAGCATCAGCATCCTCCTCACTCTAATGCTGCTGCCTCTCCATCTCACGCTGAACTCAATGACAGGGGAATTCTCCTCACTCCTCATCAGCATCCGAGCCTGAGCGATCTCAGATCCGTAGCTGAGGACATTAAGGACACCCTGACAGCAGCAATCTCAGATTTAAAAATTGAAATCCAAGCTATTACAGGCAGAGTTCAGGCGGTGGAACAAACGACTGCCCTTCATTCATCCAAGATCCGTCACCAGCATCTGGCGATTGACACACATACACGGCAATTAAGAGATGTCAATCGCCACTTGGAAGATTTAGACAATCGCGGCAGACGCCATAACCTCAGGCTGAGAGGTTTGCCTGAAACCGTGGATGCGGATCATCTTCAAAGTGAAGTTATCCATATCTTTAATAACATACTCGGCAGACCCAGAGAGGTTCCTATTGCGATGGAAAGAATCCACCGTGCCCTGAGACCGAAGGGAAAGGACTCTGACCCGCCTAGGGATGTGGTATGCTGCATAATTGACTACCGTTTGAAGGAAGACATTCTGAGGGCTGCACGTTCCCTGACCCCTTTACTACATAACGGCACAGAACTTCGTCTATTCCAGGATATATCAAACATAACCTTGCAGCGCAGAAGGGAACTGCAACCCCTTCTGACAGTACTCCGGGCTAAAGGTATAATTTACCGCTGGAAGTTCCCTTTTGGTTTGGCGGCAACAGTACAAGGACGCTCAGCTCTCCTCAGAGTCCCTGAGGATCTACATTCCTTCTGTGATACGCTCGGAATCCCTCTCATGGAGGTCCCAGATTGGTACGCGGAATTTCGTACCCCTACAGCATCTAAAGCACCTTCCAGGAGTGAAGCAATGGAGACCCAACATACAAGCTACAGAAGACACCGTTCGCCATCGGAACCGAGAATTCATCAACCCGACCCGCAGTCTCCTTCCATCTACAGACCGACGAAACCTCCACGCTCCAGAAGAGCTAGAAGAGATCGGTGAATACAGATGGCATCTGCAACATAGACTGAAAGATTTCCTCTGACTGTTCATGTGCCATTTTTAAAATATTGAAAGTTCATACCCCGGCTGGTAATATGCTCCTAAAGTATTTCAAACTGATAAGTTTAGTTTATGTAGATCATAGTTCTTACACACAGGCATATCTATATCCCCCTTAACGCTGACTATCAAAGCAGCGCTGTGTCTGCATGGCTTATTCTGTCACACCTTACTCTCCAATACAGCCCTACACTAGCAGTTCCACCCTTCATTAGAGCTTTATTATAATTAAATTCTTATGTGACTGTATTTTCCAATCTAATGAGGTATAGGGTCATCAGAGATCTCCAATCTACTTTATCTCTCCCTCCTCTAGCTGATCGGTACACTGACAGTTTGACAGGGTTTCATCCTGCTCCGATTGCACGGATTGATAATTATAAATGCAAATATGCCCTTCTCTTACACACAACAGGCTGCTAGTAATATTCATTGACACCCCTATTTTAATCCTGTATTAACTCTCTGTTCCTCTTAGATAGCAACTACATTAGTAGGTAACTACTAGAACTACCACACAATCTTATTGCCATGACAACCAGCTGTTCATCGCTCTATTGGTTGCTGTCTTTTGGCGCGAATTCATGAGAGGAGCCAGGGTCTGAGGTAAAAAGTTCTCCCCCACCATGACTCATGCAATCGCTCATTGGCTCTCACAAGGTTAGAGACCTGACTTGTTACCGTGGTGACACTCTGCAGACCTCTCTCCCCTGCCTCCACACACGCACCTCCCATAGGAGGATGCCTGTATCATCCCAGCCCGAGATAGTTGTGACACATGATTCATCTCCTTAGTAGTCCTAACATCACCTTATCTGTCATGAATTACGCAAAGATTAGGGCACCCACTACCCTGTATGATTATATAGAACTTATCCTTGCGAGTGCCTTTCCCTGACTAGACAGCTATCTACATGCCAAACGCGGAACTGACAGGCTTCTCAGATAAAGGCACTCTAAGGGAGTTTCACAGACACTGATCTTTCTCATATAATCATCCCCTCCTATCCACTGAGATATGCTCCTAAATAGCATAACGATCTACATGGATACTTCGTTTTATTCATTATTTTGACAAGCTTCTTCATAGCCTTCAGGGGTAGTTAATTATAAATTAGTTCAGGCACGGTTTATCTATCTTAAGAGATAATACTTTCTACCAATGTTGAATACTCTGATCTGCTAACTGCTCAAGTTTTCTGGCTGACTGTTTAACTGAATTATTACATAGACTTTTGCGTTATGAATATCTGCGCCTCACCAGATGTTTATTTTATGTGCTACTCATGGGGATTTTTATTTCTTTTATTTCTTTTATTTTTCTGTTTATTTTTGTTTTTTTTTCTCATTCTTTCCTCTCACTTAACGATCACCAGGGGAACGATCTCACAAAATATGTCATTAACTTAATGTTTCATCTGACCATACACCTAATTCTTTATCTGCTTTTCGCAAATCTGACCCATGCTGTTTCTCCAAATCCACTGAGAAAGTTAATAGGCGGCATTCACAGCAATCTAAATGCAACCATTTCACACATGGACCGTCTTCAGTCCATGCCTTCTGCCTACATCTATCCCATATGTCAGCGGCTCTTGTCCCTTATTGACAGGTTTTACTTTTCTCTACGTTACCGTTTGGTCACCTTCCCAAACAGTGGTTTCAATTGATTACCTGATTTCTTCACTCAACCCTCCTTTAAACCACCACTGACCCATTCCGGTACCATATATCACGAGTGTATACTCGTACATAGCCTAGCGAGCAGGCATCGCTAGTCCCCGGATTACTTTCCACTACCTATAACACCTAACAACACTACACAGTGGTCTTCACAGTTTCCTCTCCCCCGCATACCCAATATCCCTCACATCACTCTCTACTCCTGAACAATCTACTTTCATCCTGAATAGAATCTCATCACTCTCCTAGAGCACACCTTCCACACATAAGAGCATAAGGCACAAGTCCAACTACTGGTCTTTTTCTGCCACACATACACCTGCACCGCGGACTATCTTCAGTAAACACCACTCCAGTCTAACTCACAACACCTCCCAAATTACAGAATGACAATGGTCTCACACAATTCTACATCAATATCTCACCACAACGCCACTACTAAACTAGTCTCGCTCAACGCACGGGGACTAAATGTCCCTGAGAAACGTACACAAGTTCTCCTTTCTATGCATAAACTCAAGGCAGACATTATATACATCCAAGAAACGCATTTCAAAACGGACTCTATCCCCAAATTCTCCGACTTACGTTATCCAACAGCTTTTCATGCTACCAACAAACAATCAAAAACAAAAGGAGTTTCTATCCTTATCTCAAAACAGTGTCCACTCATAATCAAAGACACTCTAGCGGATGAAGATGGAAGATTTCTTTTTGTCAAAGGTTCACTTTTCGGTAAACCTTTAACCTTAGCAAACATATACGCCCCCAACATTAAACAAGTCCCGTTCTTCCGACACACACTGCAATTGCTCGCATCGTTTCAAGAGGGTATACTATTAACTGGAGGAGATTTTAATGTTCCCTTAAACCCAATACAGGATACATCTTCGGGTGCATCCAAATTACCCTTCTCAGCGTTACGAGCAATTAAACAATGTTTTCAAGAATTGACATTACATGACGCATGGCGTACTTTAAACCCCTCAACTAAAGATTACACTTTTTTCTCCAACCCACATGGCAGCTACTCCAGACTTGACTATTTCTTTATTTCACAAAACGATCTCCCCATGCTCAAGCACACCTCCATCGAACCAATGTACATATCAGATCACCACCCGATAACCATGTCCTTGGAATTTCCATCCAAACATACTCGCTCACAAATATGGCGTCTTGATCCCTCACTGCTGACAGACATTTCAATTGTGTCTACTATACACGACAATCTAAAACTTTATTTCCAGGATAATGACTCCTTGGACATATCCCCAATGATAAAATGGGAAGCCCACAAATGCACCATACAGGGAAAATTAATAGCTATCGCTTCCAAGAGAAGACGAGAAAGACAAGCGCATATTTCTATCCTTTCCAAACGCATACAGAATTTAGAAAAAATACATAAGAAAACTCGAGCGCTCTCCACGCTTGAGGAACTTACTCAGGTGAGGACAGAGTTGAAAGAAGTGTTACATAAACAAATAAAACGCAAATACATATTATCACAAAAAATATTCTACGAACATGGCAACAAATCCGGTAAAATTCTAGCCAGAGCCCTCCGTGCAAAACGATCATCTACAACACTTCATTCCATTAATGACCCTTCGGGTTCTAAAGTAACGTCTAATACACTGATAGCAGACCAATTTGTGAATTATTTCTCGCAGCTCTATAATATCAATCCTCATCAACCCACGATAAACAATGATCGTAGAACACACTTGATTAAAGAGTTCCTAGCCCAACATGGTCCCAAACCCATTTCTGATGCAGAAGCTTCGCATCTAGAACGTCCCATCTCTAAGGACGAACTAGAGACTGTGCTCAAACAACTCAAAACAGGCAAAAGTCCAGGTCCAGATGGCCTAACAGCAGGATACTATAAGGAATTCATAGCTACGCTTTATCCTCACTTCTTAAATGCTTTCAACTCCCTTTCATCCGAGAACCCCCCTCCCAGAGATCTTCTCACAGCTCACATAGTGGTTATTCCAAAACCTGATAAAGATCCAAATTTAGTTCACAACTACAGACCAATATCTCTACTAAATGTTGACCTGAAAATATATGCAAAAATTTTGGCTAATAGACTTTTACCCCTTCTCCCTGGCCTCATCTCCTTGGACCAAGTTGGTTTTGTCCCAGGTAGAGAGGCAAGGGACAACACCCTAAAGGCAATTAGTATTCACAATTGGCTGACTTCAAAGAAACAACCGGGATTCCTTCTCTCCCTTGATGCGGAGAAGGCATTCGACAGGGTAGCCTGGGACTACCTAAAAGAGGTCCTAACACACATTGGCATACGAGATCGCATGCTACAATTTATTCTTGCTCTATACTCCACCCCAACTGCCAAAGTCCGGATAAATGGACACCTGTCGAATGCCTTCTCCATATCTAACGGTACAAGACAAGGATGCCCACTCTCTCCGCTTATTTTTGTCTTGGCACTGGAACCATGTCTAACGCATCTAAAAAACAATCCAAACGTTAAAGGAATAACCATCGCAAAATCTACCTATAAATTAGCGGCATTTGCGGATGACATCCTACTATTCCTGAAAGAGCCACACATTACGCTACCCAATCTCCTCAAAGATCTTACTCTCTTTGAAAATCTCACATATCTTAAAATTAACTTCCCTAAATCAGAGGCCCTAAATATCACTCTACCACCAGATATAGTGAAACAATGTCAAACTAATTTCCCTTTCATATGGAAACCGAGCGCCATTAAATACCTTGGGGTCTACATTCCAACCTCGCTATTGGACTTATACAGCAAAAACTATACTCCCATTATCCAAAATATTCAAAAAGACCTCAACACTTGGTCAACGGGTTTGTTCTCATGGTTTGGCAGAGTCTCCATTATAAAAATGACTATAATGCCAAAATTACTATACCTGCTCCAAACAATCCCAGTGTCTCTACCACAAACTTTTTTTAATACGTACCGCAAATCCTGTATGAAATTCATCTGGAACGATAAGCGACCTAGAATGAGTTTCAACAGAATGACCGTACCCAAAATGAAAGGTGGACTAGGCCTACCGGATCTTCGAAAATACTATTGGGCCTGTCAACTCTCTCGAATAGTGGACTGGAATGTTCACCCTAAAACTAAAGCGTGGATTGCAATTGAACAAGCCTTCTCACAAATCCCGATCCATAATCTACCCTGGATTCACCCTCGCCACATCTCTCCACATTGCAAACAACATCCCCTTATAGGTACAACACTGAATTCCTTTAAAAAGACATGTAAAAATTTGCACATTTCCTCCTCTCCAGGCCCTCTCACGCCAATCAAACATAACCCAGACTTTCCACCAGGCAATGATGATTCGTTCCTTCATCACATAGGATCCCAGTCAAGGATGACAGCGGGAGATTTCTTCGCTAAGGGGAATATTAAACCGCTGTCCTCATTGAACTCCCAAGAAACGAATCACCAGATCCCTTTCTGGTCTTATATGCAACTCCGACATTTTCTTCTTGATCCCCAAACTAGGGCTGCATACTCAAGAAATCAATCACACTTTGAATCCCTTTGCTCTGCCACTGAACCCCAAAGACACCTGATATCCACCATATACTTGAACCTCTTTCTCGAGCATACTCCTAAAAAAAATATAGCTAGTGCAAAATGGGAAAAAGATCTTTCCATCCACCTCTCTGATAAGGAATGGGAAAAGATATACTCTAACATACACAAAGGCTCCATTAATGTAACAACTCAAGAAAACGGATACAAGCTTTTCTCCAGATGGTACAAAACGCCTCTCAAGTTACACACCATTAATCCAGAGATCCCATCTAATTGTTGGAGATGTAATGACAAAAACGGATCACTCCTTCACATATGGTGGGACTGCCCTGCGATTTCTGCCTTCTGGACTAAAGTTTTTCACCTCTCCTCCCAAATCACTACACTTCAGCTAGAATTCTCTCCAGCACAAGCCCTCTTACACCACTCCTCCCTACCGATGAAAACTTATCACAAATCCCTAGCACTACATCTAATCAATGCTGCCAAACTCTGTATCCCAGTTCTCTGGAGATCTCCCAACCCACCCACAATCGCAGACTGGTTCAAAAGAGTAAACAAAATAGCTGAAATGGAGGAACTTGTACATCAAGCACAGGATTCCTATACTAAATACAGGAACACTTGGGCCTGTTGGCTACATTTCCGCACAACATCTGAATATACCCAATTAATCAATTAGGAACCCTCCTCCAGCACACCATAAGACACATCATACATCCCATCCCAACTGTCTATAGTCCTCCCTATAGTCGTGCATGAAACAAAATTCAGGAGGTAACTATATCATTACGCATACAGAATTCACTTCAAAAGCTCTATTATGCTTTTCTTCCTGGGACTTGGTCCTTCTGTAAAGATATTTCCCGTTAGACCCATGGCTGAGCCAGGGACGGGAAATAACTTTCCCCTACCTTCCCTTTGTATTTCTCACTATATTTTGACCACCATTTAATCGAAACTTTGCTATGTTAGATATCCATGGTTGTATGCTATGATTATATCTCTATCTACAGACATTACCCGACTTATGGACACCACGCACCAGGATCAATTTCACACTCTCACACAGACATAGTAATTAACGATTATTCCAAACACAATCCAACAAAAATCTCAGACTCATATACTAAGGCTATCATAGGCAATCTATTATAATACGGTTTTTACTCCTCTCTCCCTTTTTAATCTTTTTCGCCCTCAAAAATCAACATGTTTAAAAAATGTTTTACCTGCTTTACTATATGTTCTTTATATTTTCTGCCCACACTACTCTGTAATCCCATTTATCCACACACCAGATGTAATGTGTTTTTCAACAAATCCACAGTCGTAGATTTGAATACTTGTTAAAATACAACGTTGTACTCTCTGGACTGTTCCCTCTGTATAACACTATTGTCATTTTATCTCAAACCTTGCTTTTATGTACTACTTTTCTGTATGGATTTAACTTAATAAAGCTTTATTTGGAAGAAAAAAAAAAAATTATCATCATCAGAAAGACTTAGATAATAAATGTAAACTAGACATGTCAGCTTTTGTCTATGTGTTTTTCAAATTTCTTTGCTTTCTCAGGACATTTGCTGGAGCTGTTTCTATGTCCAACACATAGGAAGATACTATTTGACCTGGAAAGAAATTAATATTCACATTAATCCATAATAATACTGTTCGAGGGGGGGAATAAAGGAAGGAAAAACACATTATGAAATCACATAACACCCACCTGACAATGGTAAGAAAACCAAAACAAATGTATTAGCACAACCCAGCCAAGGATACAAGTTGTGCTCCCACCAGGTACCCCTGCCAGGCCCATGAGAGGACACACAGAAGGGGAAGATATGGCAAATGGACTGGGTTCAAAAATAGGGTTCTCTTTAACTCTGTAGAATAAAGTAAAAAGAGGAAAATAAGAAAAAATGTGTGATATAGGGGTAAAACTAACACAGTGCATCCAAGGAATGTTGTCAATAAAAGGGGGTAACACCTTTAAAATCTCATCCAAAAAACAACAAGTAGATATCCTTTACTGGCAACCCCAAGATTGAACGACATCCTTCCAGGCAAGGTGAAGAGTTTCTACAATCTAGTAAAACAGAAATGTCAAAACAATTCATAAATGATAACACCTCAGATACGTGATACCCCTACCTAAGGAGGGGAAAAACATTTCTACATAAGAGCCTAGAGCTGGGTACTGAGAGTAATGAAGCTAAACTCACGTTCCTGTTGGAAAATGGAATCCATAGCATGTTATGTGCTCAGTGTTTTTCAAAGCAATAGGCCAAATCACCTCCCCTATATATATCCCATGTGTCCTTGCAGGGACCCTCCCCCTGACCCAAACCAACCAATCCATTGAGAAGGAGAGAGAAAAAAAGTTTACCTACTCCCTCAGCAGGGGGCAAGGGAAGAAGAGCCCCCCCCCCACAAACACACACACAGCATTGCCACTGAACATAGGATCAGCAGCCACAGTAGTCACGAGCGTCCAGCCCGAAATGACATCACCAAATGAACAGTCAGGAAGTGACGCAATCGAACTGGGACAATACCCAGCCTCTGTATTGGAGATGCAAACACAAGCAAAAAGCTGCTCGACCAAAATAATTAGCTGGCTAAAAGCCAAATCCTGAAGGAAGGACACAGACAGACACTGCCTGCCCCACCAAGGATGCATCCACTCAGGGACAAGGAGACAACAATGGTAAAATAAAGCAAGCAAACAATCACAAATCAAGTTCGGCGGAAAATACATATGAGGGGACACAGGCTGAAGAAAAATAACATTAGCTTCCAAATTTCATGAGCTTTTCTAGCTTGTCAACATCCCACAATAATGAATGAATACACCAAAAATGATATAAAAAAATATACAGTATATAGACTCATCATTACAAAAATATATTTGAAATAGGAGAAAAAAAACCCCAAGCATATTAGAATCACATTCCTATTGTCATGTATACATATATGACAATAAGTGACACAAGTCAGCTTGTTTCCCAGGTTACTCCTGCTTCCTCAGAATGAGGGAAATCAGCTCAATGACTTGTAAATCTGATGCAAAATACAAACTTTTTACAGTGGAAATAGTATCCAGGGATAATTTTGTTTTATACGTATCAAATTTTCATACTTTATATGTTCTAAACAAAACTGCTTAAAGCCCAACTTGGGCTTTTTAGATTTGTCCATCAATGGTTACGAATAAAAAATAAAAATAAATCTCCTATTACCTTCAGCCCAGGAGACTGGGGACATATTGAGTGCAGGGAGTCATGGATCCTTCTCCTCATAGGATGTCACTGTGATGCCATGAACTCACTGCATAATGATGCAAAGAGAAATGCTGACCTCACCATGTCAGCACTGCTTGGAACTACCCAGCATCGGAGGTGAAGAGGAAGAGAACCCTGGGCATCACTTGACCCAGCATCAGAAAAGGACAAGTATACAATAAAAATCATAAAATACAGTGGAAAAGGAGGGGCATCCAGGAGGAGTGAAAAGCCTGAAATTGGAATTTAATTTTCAGTACTGGCATCAGGATTTTAATAACATATCTCTAAAATATAGCTGTATAAAACTGCTGTACAGAATTGTAGTATAAAAATATACAGTAGCTAATTACGTTGATCTGATTGCATATCACCCTAAGTCATTAAAAAAGTCCAAGACCTGCATATCTATTATTGAAAGCTGCAAAATTAGTAAGAAAAAGGCAACACAATGTTAATTCAATGGTTCAACTCATTTTAAGACACATTGTTCTGACAGCTCTGATTTATTCATGTCAGATGTAGATGAAAATCTAGCACAGCCTGTTCTAAAATGTACCACCAACCATAAATAAACGTTTATTTTCTGCACTTCTACTGGAAATGCTATATTTTATTTCTCAGTGAGTGGTGATAATTGTAAAAGACAAATAGAATAAATGTATTTTTATAAAATGTGCATTCTTGATAGTACATATCTGGAATGTATCATCCACTTTTACAACATAACAATTGCCCAGTTTGTGTTCTTGTAAATGCAGATGTTGTGTTATGTTCTTCAGAGCATTTTAAAAGGGAACCCTTCCAAGAGGAACCTAAAGGCTGCCCTTCCTGAAATATTATGAAAATGTTAGTTGCCTTTGGTGTTAATGTTTCATGTGTTAAATACAGAACAAGTATGCAAAGAAAGAATTTCCACTGCTACTTCCTGGATCTGCAAACTTGTTCTGAGTTTTAACAACCAAACAACTAGCATTTTATGAAGGAGGCCTCTCGGTAAAGTTTCCTTTAAAAGTAAACTTTATTACATCTGTTACATTTATGTAATCTACCCTCCTGTCTGGAGTTCCACCCACTCCTATGCTCACCTCTGCTAGTGCAACTGCTGGCTGACTCTCCTATAGAGCAATAGAGGTGTGATGCTATTCTAAACTTATGAACTCCTCAAACAAACTCAGTGGTTGTGCTTTGAGATCAAAGGGATCATAAGACTGTGACTATCATAGTATAATAGGGTGTCTGCAGAAAGGGGATATGCCCCCAAAATGTGTTCCCTGCTTACTGTGCATCATCTAGAAGTCTGCACTACTGGTCTGAAGCAACTTCCAACCACCAGGATGCCACCATCATGCACGTTAACCAGATACTGTGCAATAGACACATAGGAGTAATCCAGCTATTTACTTCATTCTCTTGGTCATGGTGAACTAATTCAACATATCATTTCCACTCAGTGAAGCCTCTAACAGCTGTTTTTATTGCTTTACTTGTAAATGCATTTTATGGAATATTATTTATAATAAACTTTCTTCTTTTATTGCAGTAGGTCAGTGTGTTTTTTAATTAGAAGCACCCTTTTGATCTAATACAGCCATGAGTCTTTTTGGGAAAGATGCAACAAGTTTTTCACACCTGAATTTGGGGATCCTTTGCCATTCCTCCTTGCAGATCCTCTCCAGTTCTGTCAGGTTGGATGGTAAACGTTGGTGGACAGCCATTTTTAGGTCTCTCCAGAGATGCTCAATTGGGTTTAATTCAGGGCTCTGGCTGGGCCATTCAAGAACAGTCACAGAGTTGTTGTGAAGCCACCCCTTCGTTATTTTAGCTGTGTTTTTAGGGTCATTGTCTTGTTGGAAGGTAAACTTTCAGCCCAGTCTGATGTCCTGAGCACTGTGGAGAAGGTTTTTGTCCAGGATATCCCTGCACTTGGTCGCATTCATCTTTCCCTTGATTGCAACCGGTCGTCCTGTCCCTGCAGCTGAAAAACACAGCATGATGCTGCTACCACCATGCTTCACTGTTGGGAGCGTATTGGACAGGTGATGAGCAATGCCTGGTTTTCTCCACACATACTGGTTAGAATTAAGGCCAAAAAGTTCTATCTTGGTCTCATCAGACCAAAGAATCTTATTTCTTACCATCTTGGAGTCCTTCAGGTGTTTTTTTAGCAAACTCCATGCAGGCTTTCATGTGTCTTGCACTGAGGAGAGGCTTCCATCGGGCCACTCTACCATAAAGCCCTGACTGGTGAAGGGCTGCAGTGATGGTTGACTTTCTACAACTTTCTCCCATCTCCCGACTGCATCTCTGGAGCTCAGCCACAGTGATCTTTGGGTTCTTCTTTACCTCTCTTACCAAGGCTCTTCTCCCCTGACAGCTCAGTTTGGCCGTACGGCCAGCTCTAGGAAGGGTTCTAGTCATCCCAAATTTCTTTCATTTAAGGATTATGGAGGCCACTGTGTTCTTAGGAACCTTAAGTGCAACAGAAAGTTTTTGGAACCTTGGCCAGATCTGTGCCTTACCACATTTCTGTCTCTGAGCTCTTCAGGCAGTTCCTTTGACCTCATGATTCTCATTTGCTCTGACATGCACTGTGAGCTGTAAGGTCTTATATAGACAGGTGTGTGGCTTTCCTAATCAAGTCCAATCAGTATATTCAAACACAGTTGGACTCAAATGAAGGTGTAGAACCATCTCAAGGATGATCAGAAGAAATGGACAGCACCTGAGTTAAATATATGAGTGTCAGAGCAAAGGGTCTGAATACTTAGGACCATGTGATACTCAGTTTTTCTTTTTTAATAAATCTGCAAAAATGTCAACAATTCTGTGTTTTTCTGTCAATATGGGGTGCTGTGTGTACATTAATGAGGAAAAGAATGAACTTAAATGATTTTAGCAAATGGCTGCAATATAACAAAGAGTGTAAAATTTAATGGGGTCTGAATACTATACGTCCCCACTGTATATATACATATGTACTGTATACTGCATATTTTCCTTTCCTATCAGACTACAATTGTCAGAAACTGATCATACACATAGTTATATCAACATAGATTTAGGTTTGTTTGTTTTTGTTTGTTTTGTTTTAAAGTTAAAATAGGAATATCTTGGTTAAAGGTACAGTAAAAACACATGATTACTCATGTGCAAAATAAAGTCCTTTGCTTTTGTTTCCTATAGTACACCTAAATAAACTAGGTTTTTTTTCCCTCTTTCTGATTAGAGACTACTGGCTCCCCAAGTCCACGGGGGGTGGCTCATTCAATGTTGCTTTTGGGGAAGGGTTTGATGGTGTGCGGGAATGGGTTCTCACATGCCATCGGGAATTGGAAAAATATTTTCCACCTGTTTCTGGTTATTAACATGTTACATCTCTCTTACTTCCTCCTAGAAGGTCCACCTATGCCCTCTACGGTCTCCACTTCCTCTTCTCTTCTCCTTCAAAGGTCACCCAGACTTCTATGCCCTTCCGAATTGGAGGTCCTCCTTGGTTCCGCACAAGGTAAGTCCCACTCACTTTTGACAGATACCCCCTCTTCTGATCCATGCACATAAATGACACTCCACCACCCCAACTATACATAGTATCACACAATGTGCAGATCCCTAACTCCCCTGTCAAATGAAGAAAATTGTTCAAACTTTATCAATCCCAAAAGTCTGAGGTCCTTCTGCTTCAGGAGACCCACTTCCCCAAGTCTTACAACCCATCATTTATTCATCAACACTTTCCCCAATTCTATCTCTCCAATGCAGAGAATAAAACAAAAGGGGTAGCTGTCTGTTTTTTCTAAACACTTAAATTTTGCTCTGTCACATATTACCAGGTAGATACATTCTGGTAAAGGGCACCATAGATGGAACACTATATTCATTTGTCTCATACTACACTCCAAATAAGGGTCAAGACAAATTTTTTGCCTTGATGATGCATTCACTTACACCTCAGTTGGACAGAATCATTATTCTAGGAGGGGACTCGAACATAGCATTTGATCTTGCTCTTGACAAATCGGATCAGGCAAACCACGCTCCAGACGACCCCCCAAATAAAGTATAAAAATTGCCAAGCTCCTCTATGACTCAGGACTGGTGGACATTTGGAGGGAACTCAACCCCCGCACCAAAGACCATACACATTACTCTGCCCCCCACCGGACCTATGCCAGGATAGATCATGTTTTCCTTCAAGCGATACACATACCCCTTGCGGTGAAGTTGACTATCAGAGACTCCCCTATCTCAGATCATTCTATGGTTACTCTCTCCCTCCGCCACTCAAATAACACAAAAAAAATTTAACTGGCGACTCAACTAATCGCTCCTAAGTAAGGTCCACTGTACCCTGTTAGAGAAGGACCTCAAAGATTATTTTCACACAAACGACTACGAGGCAATCTCCCTGGCTACGCTATGGGCGGCCCACAAAGCAGTGATAAGGGGCAAAATCATTCAGCTCTCATCTTGTTTGAATTGAATCTCAACCTAGCCCTCACTACCGAGGCTTAAAAACACCTCCACTGGTCAGGGGCAAGGTTTAATTCTCAAAAGGATAAAATCGGGTCCAAACTAGCTACCAAACTTTCCCCCAAACCATGTCTGTTGGCATTTCCCAAAATCCATTTGCCATCTGGCTCATTCACACAGAACCCACAACGTATCATGGAATGCTTCCATGACTTCTATGCTTCCCTTTACAAAGACGACAAATCTAGCCCTCCCACCAGCCTCACAGAGTTTCACGACTCCATTTCACTGCCCAAACTCTCAACGGATCACATTGATCTTCTTGAACAACCCATTACATCCATAGAGATCAAGGAGACCATTAAGAATCTCAAACAAGGATCTGCCACCGGCCCGGATGGTTTCTCGGTGGGCTACTACAAAAAATTCTCAGACAACCTGAGACCTTACCTGGCCAGATTTTTTAACTCCCTACAAATAGGATCTCCCCTGGATAAATCCTTGAACCTGGCATACAAATTGTTCTCTCATCTGAACTGCCTTACCTGAATTTGATAGTACCATGTATCTTTGTATGTTACAAAATCAATAAAAATATTGAAAAGAAAAACGTTGAGAAACTTGATACCTGCCTCATTAAAATATTTAATCCAGGAGTCAAGCTCTAGACCTCCCTGTTGAGGGTGTACTTCCCATCGTAAGCTTCTTGAGACCATTTGTTTGGATATATATTGATCTAAAAAGCTATATCCCATTCTAAATACAGTTTGGATACCATTAGATTTTTTAATCTAAGGAACAGGCCGCCCACCTCAGTGTCAGCACCTGTAGCTCCAAAAACACCCTCGGTGTTGAATGTTCTTGTTGCACGATACTCAAACACATCCATATTACTATAAATGTATTATACAAAATGACTAAAGAAAGCTGCAGTAATTATGTCAGAATATAGGTCTATTACAAAGAATACCGCATTAATAGTCTCAGGAATTAAAGATGCTAGCACCACAGTTGACAAACCATTGTGCAAAAGAAAAAGTACAGTACAATACTGCGCTAATTAAAAGTGATTCCTTTAAGTAAATCATATATATCAAAGTCAAAGTACAAAACATTGATACATTTTAGTACATTAATATAGAAAGTGCCACGTGCGTATAAAAATATATGAAACAGAGTCCAAATGAATAGTGAAAAAAGTCAAAATATTCAATCCCAGTGTTATTGCAACGAATATCCATGTGCAAATCAACACTATGTGATTATCCACCATCAAAGGAGGGTAAATGGGCTTACCAGAAACTGTGGACTCAGATACCAGCAGCACTCAGTCAAATAAGCTAGCATAAGCATATATCTCCAGAAGGATGATCCATAGGACCACTCTAAGGGCTCTTAACACTATGGCAGGACCACCATTCCCCTGGTTGCATTATACAAATCAAACATTCTTTTCTGTGAAGCTGTAAATTAACATATTGCCAACATTGAAAAAGGCCTGACCAACCATAGTGTTCCTAAACACTATTTACAGTATTATAACAGAGACCCCAAGGTCACACATTTTCTCATCATTGATAAATATGTGCCCCATGGAGAGGTGGCTCCAGTAAAAGGGGGGGTCTCAAGGTTGGAGACGACTTTTTGGATTTATAAGTTGAGATCCTACTCTCCGCACGTGGGATATCAACGCCTTTATTAATGCAGCATAGGTTTTTTTAATTTTATTTTTAATTTTTAATTTTTAATGACTGGTGGGGTGTGAAAAGTGTGTGATTTGCATAATGAATATATTTTTATATTTAATATAATTTTTGTGGTTAATTTTTTCTTTTCCCTTTTGTGAGAATTAGAGTTCGCAGTATAGAGACTATATAGTCGCCTATAGTATTACCAAGTGAACGAGAATTGAATATATTGATAGTCTATTTATACCTTTATATATTATAAACATAGATTATGATATATGGAGATCTTTTTAGTATTTATATAACCTTGTGCAGGAGAGTAAGTTCCCTTTAAGAGTGATGTGGTGAGGAACATGTTCAATATTTTTATTTTTATTTTATATTTTATATGCTATTTTAGATATGCTCAACTTTTCTCGCATTTTATATTTCTCTTTATATTCAGTCATTCATCATAAATGTTTATATGTTGTTCAATAAAGATAGGAATTGCTTATCATCACAAATCAGTGTTGCATGCACAGCTCTAAAGGCCACAGGTCGCCATTATCTAGGCAAGCCATTATCTAGGCGATTCATGCGCAACTCCTCAGATGGGAACGAGGCTTAAGGCGCACGCCTCAATGCCATTTTAATTGAGACATCGGCACGAGTTATGAACAATAACAGATTATTTTGGTAATTGTTCTATGAGCTGTTATTGGACAAATGTTCTATTTATACGGAATGACCAGTGTGGACCCTCACCCCAGATGATGCCAAAGTAAACAAAACAAGTCGGGTCGAGTCCTATCCAGTCTATTGCGTGCTACATGTCTGTTGTAACTATACTTGCTGGATGTATCAATAAGCGCTATAACTACAAACTGGATGTAAGTGTTCTGTCTGTACTTTTATATACATTTTGATAATTGTGGTTTCACACTATTTGGAGATATTTTGTTTTTTTTGGATGTTTGGTTCATATGATGCAACCAAGCGAGTGGTGACCCTACTATAGCATTAAGGTGTGAGACTTTTGAAATTGCCTATGTATCATCCTTCTGGAGATATATGCTAATGTCAGCTCATTTGACTCAGTTCCGCTGGTATCTGAGTCCACGGTTTCTGGTAAGCAAATTTACCCTCCTTTGGGGGTAGATTATCACATCATGGTGATTTGCACATGGATATTCCTGGCTGCTATCCACAGTTGTTGGAATAACACTGAGAATGAATAATTGGACTTTTTTCACTATTCATTTGGACTCAATGTTTTGTACTTTGATTATACAAATTTTGATATATACAGTTTACATAACTGAATCAATTTTGATTAGCTCAGCACTTGTACTATACTTCATACACCTGAGGCTAGAGAGTTATCTGGGTGGGAATGTACTAATAAAGAATTGAGCCTAAATATCAAGTAAAACCCATATTTTCTATCCAATATATGCCTGAAGCTTATTATGGTTCAAATCTGTCATAAACCCTCCATGACTACTTGTGGAAATTAACCACTTACAGACCACGTGCTGTCATTATACGTCAGCATAAAAGTGGTCTCTGTGGCGTATTCACTGCGAGATCACTTTTATTGGTGGCGGGAGGGGGCCCCTTCATGCCATGCTCTGGTGCCCTCCTCCGCTTACCGAACCCACTGGCAGCGGTGGAGGCGATCATGTGCTCTTCCCTGTTGGGTATGGAGCTGAGTGAGGGGAAGATGGCCCCCACCCGGCTCCATAACATTGCAGTGCGGAAGCGACGTCAAAGAGTCACTTCCGCCCATAGCTCTTAAAGCAAAATTTTCTTTTTTTCAAACAACATTTTTTTTTCATTGAATTTTAGTGTAAACATGAGATCTGAGGTCTTTTCGACCCCAGATCTCATAATTAAGAGGTCCTGTCATGCTTTTTTCTATTACAATAGATAATAGGAATACAAGTGACACAATTTTTTTTGAAAGAGCAGTGTAAAAATAAAAAATAAAAGGTAAAATAAATAATAAAAAAAAGTTTAAACGCACTCCGTCCCGCCGAGCTGGTGCACAGAAGCGAACGCATATGTGAGTATCGCCTGCATATGAAAACGGTGTTCAAACCACACATGTGAGGTATCACCACGATCGTTAGCATGAGAGATATAATTCTATCCCATGATCTCCTCTATAACTCAAAACATGCAACCTGTAGAATTTTTTAAACATTGCATATGGACATTTTTAAGGGTAAAAGTTTGTCGCCATTCCACGAGCGGGCACAACTTTGAAGCATGATATGTTGGGAATCAATTTACTCGGCGTAACATCATCTTTCACAATATAAAAAAAAAATGGACTGACTTACTGTTGTCTTATTTTTTTAAATCAAAAAAGTGTATTTATTTAAAAAAAAGTGCGCTTGTAAGACTGCTGCACAAATACGGTGTGACAAAAAGTATTGCAACGACCACCATTTTATTCTCTAGGGTGTTAAAAAAAATATATAATGTTTGGGGGTTCTAAGTAATTTTCTAGCAAAAAATAAGATTTTTAACTTGTAAACAACAAGTTTGAAAAATAGACCCGTCCTCAAGTGGTTAACAAAGGATTGCAAAATTGTTTTATGGCCATAGCTATCTGCTGACATATAGGTTTTTCTGCATATGTCAAAGTT
Organism: Lithobates clamitans; assembly: GCA_037952925.1. Classification (NCBI taxonomy): domain Eukaryota; kingdom Metazoa; phylum Chordata; class Amphibia; order Anura; family Ranidae; genus Lithobates; species Lithobates clamitans. Next base: position 3,419,186 of record JBBGZY010000935.1, on the reverse strand, counting down.
TCTCTTGCACCTGGCCTTTTATTATGCATGGTGTGGCTTTGTTTGCAACCTGTTCTGTCAAGGCATTACTTGGCATTCTTCTGTGGAGAATATGCATATATGCTTAAATAAATCCCTCTTCTGTTCCACCATAAGACAAGTGTTTTTTTTTTTTTTTTTACTAAGTACCAAAACAGTTTAGCACTAAAGGGGCAAAAAAATCGGAAGAACACATGAACACCGTTAAAGTCTATGGGACACGAACATGAAAAATCAAGTGTTCATTTTAAAGGCTTTTATGCAAGTTATTGTCATAAAAAGTGTTTGGGGACCCAGGTCCTGACCCAGGGGACATGTATCAATGCAAACATTTTTTTTAAAAACTAACGTTTTTTCGGGAGCAGTGATTTTTTTAATGCTTAAAGTGAAAGAATAAAAATGAAATATTCCTTCAAATATTGTGCCTGGGGGGTGTCTATAGTATGCCTGTAAAGTGGCACATTTTTCCCGTCTTTAGAACAGTACCACAGCAAAATGACATTTCTAAAGGAAAAATTGTCATTTAAAACTGATTGCGGCTGTAATGAATTGTCGGGTCTCAGCAATATAGATAAAACTCATTGAAAAAAAGGGCATGGGCTCCCCCCAGTCCATTACCAGGCCCTTTTGGTCTGGTATAAATATAAAGGGGAACCCCGAACCAAAATTAAAAAAAAAATTGCATGGGGGTCCCCCTAAAATCCATACTAGGCCCTTCAGGTCTGATATGGAAATTAAGAGGAACTCTGTGCCAAATTTTAAAAAATGGCGTGGGGTCCCACCAAAATCCATACCAGACCCATACCCAAGCACGCAACCTGGCAGGCCACAGGAAAAGAGAGTGAGAGAGTTCCCCCCTCCTGAACAATACCAGGCCACATGCCCTCAACATGGGGAGGGTGCTTTGGGGTCTGACCCCAAAGCACCTTGTCTCCATTTTGATGGGGACAAGGGCCTCATCCCCACAACCCTTGCCCGGGCAGGGAGATTATCAGAATCTGAAGCCCCCTTTAACAAGGGGACCCCCAAATCCCGGCCCCCCTATTTGAATTCGTAACCCGGTACCATGTACCCCTGCCATCTCACAAAAAAAGTGTTAAAAATGGTAAAAAAGACAAGAGACAGCTTGGAACAAGTCTTTTATTAAAAAATAAAAAAATAAAATTGTCCAGCAATGTAAATTCATGCTGCCCGATGGACCGAAAAAGAAGGAAAAAAAACCCTGCAACCGTTCCTCCTCCATGGGAGGCTCCCGCTGAGTGACGCTTCTTCTGGGTGACAATTCTTATATAGCTGAGGGTGGGACCACCTGGTGACGTAAACAGATAACCCTGCCCCATCTGATGCCATGGGGAAGCCACGGGAAAGCCCGCCCCCCTCTTTTCCTGCGGCCTGCCAGGTTGCATGCTCATATAAGGGTCTGGTATTGATTTTGGGGGGACCCCTAAGCCATTTTTTTTATTTTGGCGCAGGGTCCCCCTTAAAATCCATACCAGACCTGAAGGGCATAATATGGATTTTGGGGGACCACCACACATTTTTTGTTTTAATTTTTGGTTCTGGGTTTCCCTTAATATTCATACCAGACCCAAAGGTTCTGGTAATGGACTGGAGGGGGGGCCATGCCCTTTTTTCAATGAGTTTTATCCGACAATTCATTATAGCTGCCACCAGTTTTAAATGAGAAATTTTTCCTTTAGAAATGTCATTTTGCTGAAGTACTGTTCTAAACATGGGAAAAATGTGCCACTTTACAGGTATACTACCCCAGGCACAATATTTAAAGGAATATTTCATTTTTATTGTTTCACTTTAAGCATTAAAAAAATCCCTGCTCCCGAAAATACGGCCCTTTTTAAAAACAATTTTTGCATTGATTCATGTCCCCTGGGGCAGGACCCAGGTCCCCAAACACTTTTTATGACAATAACTTGCATAAAAGCCTCTAAAATGAACACTTTTGATTTTCCATGTTAGTGTCTAGGGATGAGCTTTGAGTTCGAGTCGAACTCATGTTCGGCTCGAACATTGGCTGTTCGCAAGTTCGCCGAACAGCGAACAATTTGGGGTGTTCGCGGCAAATTTGAATGCCGCGGAACACCCTTTAAAAGTCTATGGAAGAAATCAAAAGTGCTCATTTTAAAGGCTAATATGCAAGTTATTGTCATAAAAAGTGTTTGGGTCCTGGGTCCTGCCCCAGGGGACATGGATCAATGCAAAAAAAAGTTTTAAAAACTGACGTTTTTTCAGGAGCAGTGATTTTAATAATGCTTAAAGTCAAACAATAAAAGTGTAATATCCCTTTAAATTTTGTACCTGGGGGGTGTCTATAGTATGCCTGTAAAGGGGCGCATGTTTCCTGTGTTTAGAACAGTCTGACAGCAAAATGACATTTTGAAGGAAAAAACTCATTTAAAACTACCCGCGGCTATTGCATTGCCGACAATACACATAGAAGTTCATTGATAAAAACGGCATGGGAATTCCCCAAAGGGGAACCCCAAACCAAAATTTAAAAAAAAATGACGTGGGAGTCCTCCTAAATTCCATACCAGGCCCTTCAGGTCTGGTATGGATATTAAGGGGAACCCCGGCCAAAATTTAAAAAAAAAATGACGTGGTCTGGTATGGATTTTAAGGGGAACCCCGCGCCAAAAAAAAAATACGGCGTGGGGTCCCCCCAAAAATCCATACCAGACCCTTATCCGAGCATGCAACCTGGCAGGCCGCAGGAAAAGAGGGGGGGACAAGAGTGCGGCCCCCCCTCCTGAACCGTACCAGGCCACATGCCCTCAACATTGGGAGGGTGCTTTGGGGTAGCCCCCCAAAACACCTTGTCCCCATGTTGATGAGGACAAGGGCCTCATCTCCACAACCCTGGCCGGTGGTTGTGGGGGTCTGCGGGCAGGGGGCTTATTGGAATCTGGAAGCCCCCTTTAACAAGGGGACCCCCAGATCCCGGCCCCCCCCTGTGTGAAATGGTAAGGGGGTACTTACCCCTACCATTGCACTAAAAAACTGTCAAAAATGTTAAAAATGACAAGAGACAGTTTTTGACAATCCCTTTATTTAAATGCTTCTTCTTTCTATCTTCCTTCATCTTCTGGTTCTTCTGGCTCTTCTGGTGCTTCCTCTGGCGTTCTCGTCCAGCATCTCCTCCGCGGCGCCTTCTATCTTCTTCTCCTCGGGCCGCTCCGCACCCATGGCATGGGGGGAGGCTCCCGCTCTTCTCTTCTTCTCTTCTTCATTTTCTTCTCCGGGCCGCTCCGCAACCCATGCTGGCATGGAGGGAGGCTCCTGCTGTGTGACGGCGCTCCTCGTCGGACAGTTCTTAAATAACGGGGGCGGGGCCACCCGGTGACCCCGCCCCCCTCTGACGCACGGGACATGACGGGACTTCCCTGTGGCATTCCCCGTGATGTCACAGGGAAGTCCCGTCAAGTCACCATGCGTCAGAGGGGGGCGGTGTCACCGGGTGGCCCCGCCCCCGTTATTTAAGAACTGTCAGACAAGGAGCGCCGTCACACAGCGGGAGCCTCCCTCCATGCCAGCATGGGTTGCGGAGCGGCCCGGAGAAGAAAATGAAGAAGAGAAGAAGAGAAGAGAAGAAGAGAAGAGCGGGAGCCTCCCCCCCATGCCATGGGTGCGGAACAGCCCGAGGAGAAGAAGATAGAAGACGCCGCGGAGGAGATGCTGGACGACAACACCGGAGGAAGAACCAGAAGAGCCAGAAGAACCAGAAGAACCAGAAGATGAAGGAAGATAGAAGAAAGAAGAAGCATTTAAATAAAGGAATTGTCAAAAACTGTCTCTTGTCATTTTTAACATTTTTGACAGTTTTTTAGTGAAATGGTAGGGGTAAGTACCCCCTTACCATTTCACACAGGGGGGGGCTGGGATCTGGGGGTCCCCTTGTTAAAGGGGGCTTCCAGATTCCGATAAGCCCCCCCTCCCGCAGACACCCACAACCACCGGCCAGGGTTGTGGGGATGAGGCCCTTGTCCTCATCAACATGGGGACAAGGTGTTTTGGGGGGCTACCCCAAAGCACCCTCCCAATGTTGAGGGCATGTGGCCTGGTACGGTTCAGGAGGGGGGGCCGCACTCTCGTCCCCCCCTCTTTTCCTGCAGCCTGCCAGGTTGCGTGCTCAGATAAGGGTCTGGTATGGATTTTTGGGGGGACCCCACGCTGTTTTTTTTTTGGCGCGGGGTTCCCCTTAAAATCCATACCAGACCCTTCGGGTCTGGTATGGAATTTAGGGGGAACCCCACGTCATTTTTTTTTTAAATTTTGGCCGGGGTTCCCCTTAATATCCATACCAGACCTGAAGGGCCTGGTATGGAATTTAGGAGGACTCCCACGTCATTTTTTTTGGTTCGGGGTTACCCTTTGGGGAATTCCCATGCCGTCTTTATCAATGAACTTCTATGTGTATTGTCGGCAATGCAATAGCCGCGGGTAGTTTTAAATGAGTTTTTTCCTTCAAAATGTCATTTTGCTGTCAGACTGTTCTAAACACAGGAAACATGCACCCCTTTACAGGCATACTATAGACACCCCCCAGGTACGAAATTTAAAGGGATATTACACTTTTATTGTTTGACTTTAAGCATTATTAAAATCACTGCTCCTGAAAAAACGGCCGTTTTTAAAACTTTTTTTTGCATTGATCCATGTCCCCTGGGGTAGGACCTAGGTCCCCAAACACTTTTTATGACAATAACTTGCATATTAGCCTTTAAAATTAGCACTATTGATTATTCATGTTCGTGTCCCATAGACTTTAACGGTGTTCGCCTGTTCAAGCGAACTTTTTTCCTGTTTGCATGTTCTGGTGCGAACCGAACAGGGGGGTGTTCGGCTCATCCCTATTAGTGTCCCATAAACTTTAACGGCGGCTTTCGAATTTGCCCCGAACACCACATATTGTTCAGAACAACCGAACAACCAAAGTTCGAGCTGAACCATTTGCCCATCCCTAGTCCCTAATAAACATATGAGTTGGAAGCTTAACCGCTTCAATACCCGCCCATAGTCAAATGACGTCCACAGATGGGATCTCCCATCCTGGGTGGGCGTCATATGACGGCCTCGGCTTTCCGCCGCTACTGCGGGCCCCTGGGGGCCCGCAGAGCGGCGATCGGGGTACCGTTGTGTCCCTCAGGACACAGCCGTTCCCCGATGGGGGTATTGAAGCGGCGGCGGCGGCGGGCGGCGGGCGGCGGGCGGCGGAGCGTCGGTAACGGCGGATGCAGAGCGGCATTGGGAAGCGTGTATGAGGCGGGTTCCGGCGGAAGAGGAGTGATCAGAGCGGTGATCGGGGCTGAGGCTTTTCCCCTGGATACAGCTCAGCCCCGATCACTGTAGCCAATGACATGGCTCTGCATCACATGACCGGCTGTGTCCAATCACAGCCGGTCACTAATGTAAATAAACACACACAGTCACACAGTAACTGCTGTTGCTGGGCTCTTCTCCTCACACACCGATCCAGTGTGAGGAGAAGAGATCAGCTAACAGTGAGTTACTAATTACATGTACTACTGTGCCCAGATCGCCCCTCCTAAATAAAGAGTACCTGTCACCTCAGTACCTGTCACCTCAGTACCTGTCACCTCAGTACCTGTCACCTCAGAGTACCTGTCACCTCAAAGTACCTGTCATCTCAGAGTACCTGTCCATCACCTGCCACCAGAGTACCCGCCACCTCATCACCTGCCACCAGAGTACCCGCCACCTCATCACCTGCCACCAGAGTACCCGCCACCTCATCACCTGCCACCAGAGTACCCGCCACCTCATCACCTGCCACCAGAGTACTTGCCACCAGAGTACCCGCCACCTCACCACCAGAGTACCTGCCACCAGAGTACCCGCCACCTCATCACCTGCCACCAGAGTACCTGCCACCTCATCACCTGCCACCAGAGTACCTGCCACCTCATCACCTGCCACCAGAGTACCTGCCACCTCATCACCTGCCACCAGAGTACCCGCCACCTCATCACCTGCCACCAGAGTACCCGCCACCTCATCACCTGCCACCAGAGTACCCGCCACCTCATCATCTGCCACCAGAGTACCCGCCACCTCATCACTTGCCACCAGAGTACATACAGCCAGTCAGCCACTATGTCCAGAAAGATGTACACCCCAGAAGAGGCATACCAGATCCTGAGTCTGACCGATGAGAGCAACGGGGAGCTCTCACCGCTCAGTTCAGATTCTGGTTCTGATTCGGAATATGAGCCCCCCGAAGGCAGCACATCTGGATCAGATTTAGAGGAGGAAGTAGTCCGTCCAAAAAGACGACGATCTGAAAACCAGGCAGCTACCAGCAGTGCCAGCGGCGGTAGACCCCAGGAGGAAAGACCCAGCACAAGTGGACGCCAAAGAAGTAGGGCCCAAACCCATCTTCCAGATTCCTTGGCAAACCCATTGTGGCTGCCTTCTACCACAGGGTCAGCCACGATCCCCCCTTTTACAGCACAGTCGGGTGTGCAGGTCAACACTGCAGGATTTACACAAATGGATTTTTTTAATTTATTTTTCCCAAACGATTGGATTCAAGGCATCGTGGACCAAACTAATCTGTTTGCCCAACAATTTATTGCAGCCAACCCCAGCTCCAGCTATGCCCGCCCTTTTGAGTGGAGACCGCTAACAGTAGTGGAGCTAAAATTGTTTTTAGGCCTAACCCTGAACATGGGGCTTACAAAAAAAAATGAAATTCATAAGTATTGGTCGACCAGACCCATCCACCATATGCCAATTTTTTCAGCAGCCATGTCCAGGTCCCGATACGAAATCATAATGCGCTTCTTGCATTTCAATGACAACTCACAGTGCCCCCCCCGAAATCACCCAAACTTTGACAAATTATATAAAGTTCGCCCCCTAATTAATTTTTTTTCCCAGAAGTTTGCCGAAGTTTATGTCCCTGAAAAAAATATATCTGTGGACGAATCCCTGGTGCATTTCACAGGCCGGCTGGGAATCAAACAATATATACCCAGTAAGAGGGCGAGGTATGGCTTGAAGCTTAACAAGCTTTGTGAAAGTGCCACCGGTTATGTGTACGCATTCCGCGTGTACGAAGGGAAAGATTCCCAGCTCCAGCCCCCTGAGTGTCCCTCGTATATGGGAATAAGTGGGAAAATTGTTTGGGAGTTGGCATTCCCACTCCTCCAAAAGGGGTACCATATTTATATGGATAATTATTATACGAGTTTGCCCCTTCTCCGCCACCTACATCTCAAACAAACTTTGGCCTGTGGTACAACTAGAAAAAACCGAAAGGGCTTCCCACAGTGTCTTGTCACCACAAACATTCCAAGGGGGGAATCGAGAAGCTTGAGGAACGAAGAAGTGTTGGCTGTGAAGTGGAGGGATAGAAAAGACGTGTACATCATGTCCACCATCCACGATGACACCTCGGTGGAACTTCACAGAAGACGCGGTACCGTTCGCAAGCCTACCTGTATCACTGAGTACAATAAATACATGGGGGGGGTGGATTTAAACGATCAGTTGTTGCAGCCCTATCTTTCAACAAGAAAATCATTATTCTGGTACAAAAAAGTCGCAATTTACTTTTTTCATTTGGCCCTTTTAAATTCTTTCATAATATACCAAAAATCCACAGAAACACCCACCACCTTAATAAAGTTTATTGAAGACATTGTCACTGCCCTGATTTATCAGCAAGTATCCCCCCCAGAAAGCATTCGCTCCGATTCTGTCAGCAGACTACATGAGCGCCATTTCCCAGACCATATTCCACCAACAGGATCCGGAAGACGACGCCAAAAAAAATGTCGGGTGTGCACCAAAAGAGGAATTAGGAAAGATACGAGCTTCCATTGTACCGACTGTCCCTCCCAACCTGGCCTTTGCATCGGAGAATGCTTCAGGCGATATCACACTCTGGAAAATTATTAGTCCATATTTCTAATACTGCCATTTCCCCGTTTTTAATTTCTGTCCTGAATATTTACCTTCCTCAACCAACCATATTATTGCCTTCCATGTGAACCGACCCTGGCCTGTTTCTCGACTATGCCTCTGCCTACCGTCTGCATTGTTTTTCCGCCATGTTTTTGCCTTTCACGTGAACTGACCCTGGACTGTATCGACTATGCCTCTGTCTACCGTCTATTTCTGCCTTTTACCTGCACTGACCTCGGCCTGTTGACCATGTTTTTGCCTGCCCCTTGGATTGATCTTTCACCCTCCTACACAGGGGTCTCACATATGTGAGGGGCTCCAGAATAGTGTTCGGAGTTCAGAAAACCAGTTTTTGGTTTTCTGTGTTCCCATAACAGGGTCTGGTTGCCCGGAGGCTTCAAAGCGATTTGGGTGGGAGAAGCCTCTACCCCTGTCCCCATTCTTTCCTGACCAATGCCCTAAGCTTGATGGTACTGCCTGCTCCCTGGACAAATACTCTGGCTGTGCTGACCATACCTCTGCCTGCTGCATGTACTAACTATGGACAGTATTCCTGCCTGCTGCATGGATGATCCTTTGATCCTTTTGCTGCTGCTGACCACATCCCTGCCTGCTATCTGGACTAATGCTTTGGCTGTGCTGACATCTCTACCTGTACTGACTATTCTTGCCTGCTGCCTGTTTTTCTGTCGCTGTCCACGTTCCTGCCTGCTGCCTGGACCGATGCTCTTCTCTGTGGACCACTGCACTACTAAAACTGCAGGTAATCTTTTCTTTACCCTTTACTCAGCAGAATGTATTTTGGTTTGTAATTGGTTTCTACAGTACATGCTATGTGTTAGAAATATGAAGGGCCTTCAACAATGTGATAGGTTGGCAGGAATTTATGTGTAATGTATGCTCCTAGAACAACTGACAGTGCTACTTGGATGTTGGGCCTCTGTATGTGGCCAGACTATGTAAAAGTCTCACACATTTGGTATCGCCACACTCAGGAGGAGTAGCAGAATGTATTTTGGGGTGTCATTTTTGCTATGTACATGCTATGTGTTGGAAATATCTTATGAATGGACAACTTTGTGTAAAAAAAATGCGTTTTCATTTTTTTTCCACAGTTTCCAAAAACTTCAGGAAAAAAATGAACCATTCAAAAGACTAATTATGCCTCATAGATTATACGTTGGGGTGTTAGCTTTCCAAAATGGGGTCATTTTGTGGGCGTTTCTGTTGTCCTGGTGCTCTAGGGCCTTCAAACATGTAATAGGTGGTTGAGAAATGAGATGTGTAATTTATGCTCCTAGAATGCCTGGAGCTGCTACTTCAATGTTGGGCCTCTGTATGTGGCCAGGCTGTGTAAAAGTCTCACACATTTGGTATCGCTACACTCAGGAGGAGTAGCAGAATGTATTTTGGGGTGTCATTTTTGCTATGTACATGCTATGTGTTGTAAATATCTTATGAATGGACAACTTTGTGTAAAAAAAAATGCGTTTTCATTTTTTTCCCACAGTTTCCAAAAACTTCGGGAAAAATATGAACCATTCAAAAGACTAATTATGCCTCATAGATTATACGTTGGGGTATTAGCTTTCCAAAATGGGGTCATTTTGTGGGTGTTTCCATTGTCCCGGTGCTCCAGGGCCTTCAAAATTGTAATAGGTGATTGAGAAATGAGATGTGTAATTTATGCTCCTAGAATGCCTGGAGCTGCTACTTCAATGTTGGGCCTCTGTATGTGACCAGGCTGTGTAAAAGTCTCACACATTTGGTATCGCCACACTCAGGAGGAGTAGCAGAATGTATTTTGGGGTGTCATTTTTGCTATGTACATGCTATGTATTGGAAATATCTTATGAATGGACAACTTTGTGTAAAAAAAATGCGTTTTCATTTTTTTTCCACAGTTTCCAAAAACTTCAGGAAAAAAATGAACCATTCAAAAGACTAATTATGCCTCATAGATTATACGTTGGGGTGTTAGCTTTCCAAAATGGGGTCATTTTGTGGGCGTTTCCGTTGTCCTGGTGCTCTAGGGCCTTCAAACATGTAATAGGTGGTTGAGAAATGAGATGTGTAATTTATGCTCCTAGAATGCCTGGAGCTGCTACTTCAATGTTGGGCCTCTGTATGTGGCCAGGCTGTGTAAAAGTCTCACACATTTGGTATCGCTACACTCAGAAGGAGTAGCAGAATGTATTTTGGGGTGTCATTTTTGCTATGTACATGCTATGTGTTGGAAATATCTTATGAATGGACAACTTTGTGTAAAAAAAAATGCGTTTTCATTTTTTTCCCACAGTTTCCAAAAACTTCGGGAAAAATATGAACCATTCAAAAGACTAATTATGCCTCATAGATTATACGTTGGGGTGTTAGCTTTCCAAAATGGGGTCATTTTGTGGGTGTTTCCATTGTCCTGGTGCTCCAGGGCCTTCAAAATTGTAATAGGTGGTTGAGAAATGAGATGTGTAATTTATGCTCCTAGAATGCCTGAAGCTGCTACTTCAATGTTGGGCCTCTGTATGTGGCCAGGCTGTGTAAAAGTCTCACACATTTGGTATCGCCATACTCAGGAGGAGTAGCAGAATGTATTTTGGGGTGTCATTTTTGCTATGTACATGCTATGTGTTGTAAATATCTTATGAATGGACAACTTTGTGTAAAAAAAAATGCGTTTTCATTTTTTTTCCACAGTTTCCAAAAACTTCGGGAAAAAAATGAACCATTCAAAAGACTAATTATGCCTCATAGATTATACGTTGGGGTGTTAGCTTTCCAAAATGGGGTCATTTTGTGGGCGTTTCCATTGTCCTGGTGCTCCAGGGCCTTCAAAAGTGTGATAGGTTGTCATTATATGAGATGTGCAATTTATGCTCGTAAAATGCCTGACGGTGCTAGTTGGATTTTAGACCTCTGTATGTGGCCAGGCTGTGTAAAAGTCTCACACATGTGGTATCACTATACTCAGGAGGAGTAGCAGAATGTATTTTGGGGTGTCATTGCAAGTATGCATGTGCTGTGTGAGAGAAATAACTTGTTATTATGACAATTTTGTGCAAAAAAAAAAAAAAAAAAAAAAAAAAAAAAATTTCCAAGAATTGTGGGAAAAAATTACAACTTCAAAAAGCTCACCATGCCTCTTGCTAAATACCTTGGAATGTCTGCTTTCCAAAAAGGGGTAATTACGGGGGTATTTGTACTTTCCTGGCTTGTTAGGGCCTCAAGAAATGAGATAGGCCTTCAGTACATCAGGTGTGATCAGATGTGATCATTTTTCAATGATTTGCACCATAGCTTGTAGACTCTATAACTTTCACAGAGACCAAATAATATACACTAATTTGGGTTATTTTTACTAAAGATATGTAGCAGTATACATTTTGGCCCAAATTTATGAAGAAAAATTACTTATTTGCAAAATTTTACAATAAAAACTAAAAAAAAGTGTTTTTTTTTCAAAAATTTCTCTCTTTTTTCGCTTATATTGCAAAAAATAAAAAAAACAGCAGTGATTAAATACCACTAAAAGAAAGCTATGTTTGTGAGAAAAAAATGATAAAAATTTGGTTTGGGTACAGTGTAGCATGACTGAGTAATTGTCATTCAAAGTGTGAGAGCGCTGAAAGCTAAAATTTGGTCTGGGAAGGAAGGGTGTATAAAAGCCCTGTATTGAAGTGGTTAAGAAGCTTTTAAAAGTGTCATAGAAGTAAAGGATGGTACTCCCCCTAGTGAGTAAAGGATGGTACTGAAAAAGCCATTGTCATATACTTCATTGAGACATATTCAAATACAATAAATCAGTGAAACTTATAAACCTGTGAAACAGCAAGAAAGATGTTAAATCTAGAAGTAGAACCCAAGACACAAGTACCTGAAGCTGCATTAAAAAGGTCCACCTTGTCCTTGCTCTCAAATAGGGATGGGTTTATGGTTCGGCCCGAGCATATGTTTGAACTGAAAATTTGCCTGTTTGGCCATCCGCCGAACACCCTGCAATGCACTGAGCACTGCAGATAGATCCATTTTGTTCTGATAGTAAGGCCCTGGAAATAACAATTGAACTCCAGGGAAACAGTTAGATGCATAGATCAAATACATACAGTATATGGGAGCTGTTTTATTTTTGTATATTAAGTTCTGAAAGTTTCATAACCCTGTTACACAGGAGAGTCTTTCCTTGCAGGAAAATAGTTCAATAACACTTACAGATTTTATCTCTACCCTCAGCCTTTGACTGGACAATGAAAGAATAAGCTGTGGACTAGTTCTGTGGACTAGCTCCATGTGCTGCTTGACCCCTTCTTAATCTGAGTTCTGCTGTGCAAGGACTGCAAGAAACAGATACAAAGCCAAATTGAGGTACTTACACTGCATATTAAAACAAATGCATTGAAGGATATAATATACAAAGCTGTGCTAAGTTGTGTATTTTATATCTGCCTGAAGCTAAGCTTTAATTATTTTTGGTTTGAACAATTTTCGTTTTTGCATAGAGGCATATTAGTGATAGGCTTGTGCTTCCCTACAATGTACAATCTAATCAGTGTCTAAACTTAAAGACTTTATTACCTGATCCTCCAGCAGGTGGCATCCTTCTCTACTCCCCTAAGCTCTGCCATCCTTAGTACCAAACTATAGCCACAGTCTCTGGAGTTGATGATTGAAGAGCCTGTGACCTACAGAGCATAGAGGAGAAGAAGTTGCAGAGACCAGTTGTTAAGCCTGTGGGAATGGGGATCAGTAAATATAGATGATTTTTGCAGTCCCTTAGACATAAATGAGCATTTATCATTTGTGGTGTAGGGGCAGCTGCACTGCAAGTGAGTATTTTTTCTTTCCCTGCTGTATAGCTTTAACCAATGCTGCAGCAAGGAGATATAAATATAATTATTTAGCATGACATCTTAGGTCAAGGACTTTAGATTTGCTACAATGGTAACAGCTGATGAGTTGACATAGAACTAGAACTAATTACCCAATAATCAAGTGGTTTTTTTTTTTATTGTAAAAAAAAGTCAGGGCGTATGGTGTTCACTTCTACTAATAACACAAGTATAAGAAAAAAGCAGGAGACAGGCAATCAACAGGAGCCAATTAACAGATACAAGATATACAAGCACTTTCAAGAACAAAAGAGAACCATTTGCTAAAGTACTGTCTTTGTGGAATAAGCCACTACAAAACTTCCTGCAAGGTCATGTCATGGGAGAACTAGAGTATGTTTGTGCTGAGGACTGCATATCAAATAGCAGAAAAGTATGAGTGAGTATGAATACATTATCTATAAGAATTGTCATTATTTATCTCAAATTCTCAGATTTTTTGCTGTAGAACCATTTTAGTTTGGAAAATCAATACATTGGTATTAAATAAGTACCCTAGTAGTATTTATATGGAACAGTTAATGTAAGAGTGTTGTACATCACATACTGTAAAATGAAAAGCAATACATGTCATGTTTTTGCACAGGAATGCATGCCTTAAATTAAATGTATATGTGTTTGACAATTTTGTTAACAGATTTTTTATTTGCCAACTTATTAGATTCACCTGTATTTTAAAAATACATGTGCATATAATTTCAACATAACAATCTCTTCTCATCTCAATAATGATTGTGATTTATTTACACTTCAAGTTTTAAGCATTCAATTTGTTTTTAATTCTGTAAGTAAAGAATAATAAAATATTTTATGTGTGATTTTGGAAAACAGAATTTCAAAATGGTAAATTGGCTTGTCATTCAGTTTCCCTATAAATAACATAATGTACATTTTTGTTATATTAGGACACCCTTTATTTTCAGCTGTGAAGTTTTATTCAGCAAAAGAACAAACCCATTTTGATAAATTCAGCATTAAATATATACTAATTTAATCTTATACAAATAGCTTAGAAAATAAACTGGAAATATTGGCTTAAAGAACAAAAAGCATGTAGTTTATCACAGAGGAATTTCACTAAATGTGTCACTTTTCTATTCAATTCAATCACCCATCTTACGAAAGCTAGTGGTATCCAGAGAGTAAATTGGTTGGATTACTTAGTGACAGCAATGAAGATTAAAAGGAATGTATTGGGACAGGCATACAACATGAGCTTTCTGTTTTAAAGTTTATTACCATAAATAGACTGACAAATAGAGGGATTGAAACCTAACATCCCAATGAAAAAATTAGTAACAATACACAGGGTAATTGCTTCTTAGGTTGTTTGGCAACTATTTAGAAGCTCAAAAGTAGCAGTTAATTCAACATGTCTGAGAACTCAGTATATTCAGTTTGAACGCAAGACCCAATTGCATTTCTCATTCCAGAATGTATCACAATAACCACAAGCAACCATCCACTGGTTGATTTATTGTCGTTTTAGTGAAATATCTTTTTGAAGTGGTCTGTAATTGACTGTATTATTTTGTTTACAAAACTAATACATATTAGCAATAGATACATAATATAGATGAAAGAAGTGTATATATAAAATACACATTATAAACCAAAAGGTGGCACTCACAAGGCTTTGAAAAAAATATATATTTTTTACTTTTTGCTATAATAAATATCTCTATTAAAAAAAAAAAAAAAAAACACATTTTTTCATCAGTTTAGACCAATATATATTCTTTTACATATTTTTGGTAAAAAATTGCAATAAGCATATATTGATTGGTTTGCGCAAAAGTTATAGTGTCTACAAACTATGGGAAAGACTTATTGCATTTTTATGACATTTTTATTATTATTATTTTTAGTAATGGCGGTGATCTGCGGTTTTTAGCAGTACTGCGACATTACGACGGACAGATCGGAGACTTTTGACACTTTTTTGGCACCATTGGCATTTATACAGCAATCAGGGCTATAAAAATACACTGATTACTGTGTAAATGTCACTGGCAGGGAAGGGGTTACCACTAGGGGGCGATCAAGGGGTTAATTGTGTGTTTCCTCAGTGTGTTCTAACTGTGGAGGGATAGGATTGACTAGGAGAGGAGACATATCATTTTTCCTACTTAGTAGGACAAACAATATGGCTCCTCTTCCCTGACAGCACAGGGATTTGTGTGTTTATCATTGTAATGCCGCGTACACACGGTCGTACTTTTCAGCTACAAAAGTCCAACGGACGCTGACGGACTAAAGCTGGCTGGTAATCCGATCGTGTGTGGGCTTCTCCGGACTTTCAACGTACTTTTTTAGCCTCAAATCCGACGTACTTTAGATTTGAAACATGCTTCAAATCTTTACGTCGTAACTACGACGGACCCCGAAGTCCGCTTGTCTGTATGCTAGTCCTACGGACAAAAACCCATGCTAGGGCAGCTATTGGCTACTGGCTATCAACTTCCTTATTTTAGTCCGGTGTACGTCATCACGTACGAATCTGTTGGACTTTTGTGTGGTCGTGTGTAGGCAAGTCTGTTCGTTAGAAAGTCTGCCGCAAGTCCGCCGCAAGTCCGCCGAAAGTCCGCCGAAAGTCTGTCGGACAGGCTGTCGGACTTTTGTAGATGAAAAGTCCGACCGTGTGTACGCGGCATAAGAGTTGTATCAGTTATTCCTATTACTTTGCCTTACAGTTTACACATAATATTAACTTGATAGTTATTTGTTTAAATATTATGAAAACATTTACAGTTTTTATGTATGTTACTAGATTTGAACTTGAATATGTCTCACTGTTTTTCTGATTTCCTTATCCCAGCACTTCCAAGATATCTTTGACTTTGGTAATATTTAGAACAGTCTACACAAGAAGGGGATTGTCCAGTTGAACCAGTTTATCTTATGTGATACATATGACACATAATAAGGTATAATGTTTTTTTAATTACTTCTCTCTGACCTGGCAGTTTAAATGATGAATATGAAAATGGCACTCTCAGCCTCACTCTGTTTTAAGAAAACACCACCATATCTACTGTAACACTTCTTACCTCTAAGACAGGTCTACAAAACTCACTGGCACTCCAGACAGGGATAAAACAGAGTTTTAAAATATGGTAACAGAGCAAAAATTCTTTAAGGTGTGGTGTAGGGCATTTAGAGATAAATTAATCTTTCTTCATTATCTTAGGCCAAAATGTATTTTGCTACGTGTTCTTGGTGCAAAAAAGAGTCTGCAAACAATGATATATACAGTATATTTCAAAATGGATAAATCCTGATATTCTGACTACCCGTCTCATTTCTTCAGGACCTAAAAGGCAAGATCAGTACTGATAACCCCAAAATTCTTTGGAAAATTTTGAAAGTAAATATTTTTTTAACAAAGTTGTCATTTTAATAAGGTACATTTTACATACAACATAAGCATATTTACATTTACACCCCAAAACACATTCTGTTACACCATCTGAGTATGGTGATAGCACACTTTTTCGCAAGCTAGCCATAGCGAGAGGCCAAAATTCCAAGGAGCACCTTCAAGCTCTCAAGGAAAACCAATTATGCGTATATATTTTTGACTATCTACCACATATTTGGAGGCCCTGAGGACCAGGACAGAAGAAACACCTAAAAAAAGACAAACTTCTGGAAAGCAAACACCAAAAAGTAATTTCTAAGAGGCATGGTGAGTTATTTGATGCCACAATTTTTTGAAAAATATGGAATGAAAATGAAGATGCATTTTGTTACACAACGTTGTCAATTAATACGATATTTCTAATATGCAGAAAAGGCATCCTTACATATACACCCCAAAACACATTGTGAACTCCTCCTGAGTATGGGGATACCACATGTGCATAGGTGTGCGCAGCCTATTGAATTAGGGTGTGCACCCCAAAGCTCAAACACACATGCCTTTCTCTGCCGCCTATGCTGCACTGGACAGTGAAATAATGGGAAGTTCACTGTGCTGAGTGGCTTTCTGTTCATTCACAAACTGAAGCATAATAAACACAGTTTACTATGCTTTATTTATGAATGAACACAGTGAGTGACTGTGTTCATTTAGAAAAAGAAGGGGCTGGTAAATGATATATTTACTCGCCCCTTCTCCCGCTCTCCATCTTGAAATATCCACCGCAGTAGCCTGGGGAGAGAAGAGGAGGGAAGCCAGCAGTACTGATGGGTGGGGGGGGCAACACAGGGGAAAGCCTGGGCAGTAGGGGAATTGGCCCCATGTGTAGTGATTAGGGTGTGCCCAGACACACCTGGCACAACCCTGTGCACACACCTATGCACATGTCTGAGACTTTTTGCCTACCCCAGCAGAAGCCTATGAAGGCGAAACGCATCGGGTCTCTATGTCTACACCCCACCACTACTTACTGCGCTGTTCTTAAAATTTTCTCTTATCATTTTATATTTTTTTGTAATTTGAACCGAGTTTTTACTGCCCCCGCTTGTAATTTTTCGGAGTGTACTCCTGAATAAAATGCTACCACGCTTTTTTAAATAAGGATTTACACCATGTGGAAGCTTTTTTCTTTTTTTCTTTTCCTTGTTCATTTGTATATGGGATGGACCATTGAGGAAACAATCAACTGACGATCGAAGCTGATTTTTGAAGGTTCCGGTTCCCAAACTGGCATAACATGTGAGGACTTCGGATGGGTTTCCACACAAAATCATCCTACAGTGTGCCACCCCATACCGCCTGACGGTACAAGCTTGTTTGACTCACCGCCAAGGGCCTGTGAGTCCACCTTATCCGGTAAGGGCATCCTTTTGTCTTTCTCTCTCTATGTTGAAAACATCCATATGAGTTAAGAATCCACCTACATTTAAAGATATCTTAAGCAGCCCTAAATTACTGCATACGAAGAAGGCTTACATCCAGATGTTTTGGGGGTTCTCTTGAAGTACTGCACCTCTTCATTAATAGACTTCCAATATTTTTCTATGTTTATTTTTTCTAGGGCTTTGGACTTTTTCCCTCCTAGCACTTGCACAAACGGACAATACGTCTGTATTGAGTCACGCACTCAATATATTGGGACATTTTATAGTATTACTGGCATATATTTTGGTTGAATATGGCACTTTATGCATAATTGTTTTTTATTACCCATCATTTGCTACTTAGTATTGACTTCTTTACATACCTAAGCAATTACTGTTATTATTTTTGTTTACTCTTTGAGATGCTTTAACACTCTCTTTATGGGTACACACTTTAAGTCTTGAACACGGCTTTCACAGATATCACTTGTTTTGCATTTTATTAGCGCCACACTTTATTACCATCTTCATCAGTTTAGGCTGATATGTATTCTTCTACATATTTTTGTAAAAAAAATCACAATAAGCCTATATTGATTGGTTTGCCCAAAAGTTATAGCATCTAAAAAATAGGGAATAGATTTATGGCATTTTTATTATTTATTTATTTTTTACTAGTAATGATGATCTGCGATTTTTATCAGGACTGCAACATTTCGACAGACACATTGGACACTTTTGACACATTTTTGGGACCATTGACATTTATACAGCAATCAGAGCTAAAAATAGCCACTGATTACTGTATAAATGTCACTGGCAGGGAAGGGGTTAACACTAGGGGGCGATCAAGAGGTTAACTGTGTTCCATATGTGTGTTTCTAACTGTGGGGGGAATGTGGCTGACTAGAGGAGGAGAGAGATCATTGTTCCTACTGAGTAGGAACACACAATCTGTCTCCTCTCCGCTGACAGAACCGGCATTTGTGTGTTTACACACACAGTTCCCAAGTTTTTGCTCTGTCACGAGGGATTGCAGGTGCCCGGTGATCATCTCGCCCACCGAGAATGCGCAACGGCTCTGGGGACATGCTGCGGGCATGCGCACACGCCTGCTACAGCGTCTTAAAGAGCTGACGTACAGCTACGAAGGCTCATGCAAATGTGCCAACCTGACGCACTATAACTGCGGCGACTGGTCGGGAAGTGGTTAAATCTACATCTCCCATGAACTGGTTGTTCTGCAAGCCTTTGCAAGCCTCCAATGGTGGGATAAATATTTTTTGAATAAATATCTCGAAAATAGAATCTCACCTAGAGGCCTAAGAATTATTAAAGATTGTTCCCTCCTTGGGCCTGAGGAAGCCAAAGAATGGTTCAACATTTCGGAATTTGGAACCACTAAGTGGATGATATTCTAATTAGACACAGAGTGGCCAAATACGAACAACTCTCTCACCAAGTGCAACTATTATCTCAGGAGATCAGGGATATGGGTCAGCCAGTCCCCTTGTCTTGGTTGGACATTCTTAAAAGGAATACTCAAAAACAGAATGATGATCTTTTAAAAACTAAGCTAGGTAAATTTCGGCGTGATCTCAATGACTATACAAACAACAAAGTCTTCACAATTAAATCTACACCACCTTACCCAACTAACTTGCATCCACCTCATGGACCTCAATCCCAACTTCATAACATTTCTAATATTCCATCTCTATTGTCTTTGCCAATACCTACTGCATCCCATCCCCCATCATGTCCCTTGCAAAACATCCCAAAACCATACCCCCCAAAAAAATCATTAAGTCTAGATCCAATACTCCAAATAACACTGTCACCAAAAAAGCTGACCATGAGAATAAACCACACATGGATACCAACATGGGACAAAGCAAACTATGTAGGGATTTGCTAAAATTCTACAATAGGAAGAAAGTGATTTCCCCATCCCCTATCCCAGCCATTACATCTGAGCCACAAGAACCCAAACACATGCACTCTACCACTTTGTCGAATAAAGATTCGGCGACCCTCCCAAACCCTCATCCGGCATTGTTATTTCGGCCTTCACCAGGTGTGGTATCTGAAAATACCAGAGCTAGTGCTCCTCTCTCTTCTATAGAATGTGCAGCCATTTCAATACCTATCCCTACACCCCCCCCACCCAACACATGATCCCCTCTACATTCTCTTGTTCTGATAACAACAGTCTCCTGAGCTTTGGATCTCAACTGCCGGTTAATATGGGTCACTGCCTTTTGGCTAGTGATCCTTCTTTTTTAGTGATGAACCCCTCTCCAGCAGCTCCACAAAAAAGAAAACACGATGGAGAGGCTGTGAAGGGGGAAGAAATAAACAGAGAAGCAAGCCAACACAAACTTCGGAGACTATAAAGATTTTTAACCTTTCCAAACATGTTCTTTCACCTGCAGAAACAACATTACTTAGTAAGGGTCTCAATTTTGCACCCACTTCCAAGCCAGATCCGTATGTGTTATTTAAAGATCTCAATGAATACATTAGACATCTCACACTCAAAAGATTTTTTGAAATCCAAAAGACAAAACAACCTGAGGCTACCAGTACTTTCCATTCTAATTTATCCACTCTGCTAGAAAATACATCTGCTGAGTTCAGTTTTGACACAGACATGATGGACCAACTTGAGGAACTTTATTTAGACAGTACCATTTCTAATTTGGATTTCTATACACAGCATCTATCCATGTCACCACCTGTGCAACATTCTTCCCTAAAACCCAAATCTATGTTTTATCCTTATCAATCTAAAGGTCCACACATAACAACATTTTACAATATGGTATATGCTGATATAAAAAAATTATGTTACAATCCATCCCAATGCAATCCCAATCTTGGGTACCTCACTGCCCTAGAACTAAAAGCTCTAAAAACCCTTGCTGATAATGAGAATTTAATTGTCAAAACTGCAGACAAGGGTGTAGAGGTTGTCATTATGGACCAAGATGATTATATCAAAGAAGCATATCGTCTTCTAGCGGATACCTCTACATATAGGAAATTAACTAAGGACCCCCTTCCCGAGCACAAACTTGAAATTAACCTTCTCATAGAAGGGGCAACAAAATCACATATTTTGGAAAAATCTGAACTTTCATTTTTAATTAAAGATTTTTACTGTACTCCCTATTTCTACCACATCCCCAAGGTCCACAAAAACTTGCTCAATCCCCCTGGTAGGCCCATAATAGCAGCCATGGATAGCTTAACCTCAGGGCTCCCCAAATATACTGACCATTACCTCCAGCCTTTGGCTCAGGGCCTCCAGTCCTACATTAGGGATGGTACTCACCTTTTAGAGTTACTTGAACCATATTCTTGGAATGTTGATTACATCTGGCTGTCACTAGATGTCAGTTCCTTATACACATCAATTCCACACACTTTTGGACTCGCTGCTCTCCGTCATTTTTTGTTCCAGGACCAGCTAATGGATGACAGACAGGCCGCATTTATTTTGGACTGTACTGAATTCTGTCTTGAACATAATTATTTCACCTTCGATGATCAATTTTATGTGCAAGTTCAAGGCACTGCGATGGGCGCTAACTTTGCTCCTTCGTATGCTAATCTAGCTATGGGTCTTTGGGAACACCGGTATATATGGAACAACAATCCCCACTTTAGACATCTTGTATACTATGGCAGATACATAGATGATATTATTATCATCTTGATGCCAGTACTCCATACTCCTACTACTTGACCTCTCTGCAGCCTTTGATACTGTTGACCACCCACTCCTTCTCAATAAACTACATTCCCTTGGCCTCCGAGATTCTGCTCTATCCTGGTTCTCTGCCTATTTATCACAGCGCTCCTTCAGTGTCACCTACAACTCTGTCTCCTCCTCTCCATTGCCCCTTTCTGTGGGGGTCCCCCAAGGCTCGGTTCTTGGACCCCTTCTCTTCTCTATCTACACCTCCTCCCTTGGTCACCTAATAACTGCCCACGGCTTCCAATACCACTTATACGCTGATGACACCCAAATCTATCTGTCTACTCATCACCTCACTCCTTCAGTCTCCTCTCGCATTACTAACTTACTAACTGACATATCAGCATGGATGTCGCACCACTTCCTTAAACTAAATCTCTCTAAAACTGAGCTATTAATATTCCCCCCCGCCCGTGCCCCCCTCCATGACTTTTCCATCAAAATCAACAATGCAACCATCAGTCCCTCCCCTCACGCCAGGGTACTAGGTGTAATCCTAGACTCCGACTTGTCATTTCAGCCTCAAATCCAATCGCTGTCAAAAGTTTGTAGAATTCACCTCCGTAACATCTCTAAAATTCGCCCTTTTTTAACAAATGAAACCACCAAGCTCCTCATTCACTCCCTTGTTATCTCTCGCCTTGACTATTGCAACTCCCTTCTCATTGGCCTACCGCTCCATAGGCTATCCCCTCTTCAGTCTATCATGAATGCTGCTGCCAGACTTATCCACCTTACCAACCGCTCAGTGTCTGCCAACCCTCTACTTCAATCCCTACACTGGCTCCCAATCACCCAGCGAATTAAATTCAAAATTCTAACCACAACATACAAAGCCATTCACAACTCTGCCCCAAGCTACATCTCTAATCTTGTCTCCAAATATCACCCAAATCGTCCTCTCCGCTCTTCTCAAGACCTCCTGCTTTCAAGCTCTCTCATCTCCTCCCATGCTCGTCTCCAGGATTTCTCCAGAGCCTCTCCCATCCTCTGGAACTCGCTACCTCCATCTATCCAGCTATCCCCTACTCTTGCTACCTTCAGGCAATCCCTGAAAACTCATCTCTTCAGGAAAGCCTATCACGTCTCCAACTAATCTCCTACCGCTTCCACCAGCTCATTCCCCACAGTTACAACCTTTTGTACCACCTGCCCCACCCTATTAGATTGTAAGCTCTTCTGAGCAGGGCCCTCTTAATCCTATTGTATTGTATTTTATTATAACTGTATTGTCTCCCTTTTATATTGTAAAGCGCTGCGTAAACTGTTGGCGCTATATAAATCCTGAATAATAATAATAATAATCTTGATCGGTTCCCCTCAGGACATATTAGAATTTGTCTATCATTGTAACAACAATCCCCATGGTCTTAGGTTCACCCATGAGTCCAACGCAGAGAAATTGGTAATCTTGGATTTAGAGCTATATCATGATGGCGACACCATACATGCCAAAAACTACTCTAAACCCACTGCTGGCAATTCATTGTTACACTACAAAAGTTGCCACTACCATAAGTGGAAGAACAACATTCCAGGAGGCCAATTCTGCCACCTCAAATGTAACTGTGCCAATCTTCTAGACTTCATTAAGGAAAGTAGTTTACTCAGTGTTAAGTTGAGAGACAAGGGATACCCAGAATCACTCATTCAAGATGCTTACATGCATTTTTTAGTGGATACTCCCCCACAGAGGAAAAAAGAAGCCACTGACCAGTCAGTCCGCTTCACCACCAGATTCCATCATGATCATAAAAAAATGGAAAATATCCTCAAGAGGTATTGGCCAATACTTCTTGAGGACCCTCACCTAAAAACTATTTTACCCAAATTCCCCACAGTTACCTATAGAAGAGACCCAACGTAAAAAACAAAATCACTCCTAGTAAGCTGAAACCCTTGTCCACACAGTCCAGTTCACGTTTATGTTTACTTCCATTACATGGCATGTTTCAGTGTAAAAAAGCTTTGTGCAAAACTTGCGATTTTGTAGAACATGGCCAGAAACATTTCTCCACCAAAGGCAAAACCTATTACATCAATGAGTTTTACAACTGCTCATCTGATTTTGTAGTTTATTGCCTTTATTGCCCTTGCAACCTATTATATGTAGAGCACACCATCCGCCCTTTAAGACAGAGATTTGGTGAACATCGCAGGAAGATCGAAGAAGGGAAAGATAAACATAGTGTCCCTCGCCATTTCTCAAAATGTCAGAAAGTTTCTACCCATGGCCTAAAGGTATGGGTTCTGGAACAAATGCCGAAAAATCTTTCCGAAGCAGAAAGGTTTTTCAGGCTATGCGAACGTGAAACCTATTGGATATATTCCCTTGACACTTTGTCACCCAAAGGAATCAATGAGACCCTGGAGCTTTCCAGGATCCTACAATAACTTTTGATTGTTCTCTTCCACTCTTTTCTTCTCCTACAATCCTGAGTTATTATTACATTAGATATACCCTAACAATCCCATATCTATTAACAGTAGAGTGTACTAAATATATTTATATTTACACGTACATATTTTAGACATGGAGTCAATTATAGCTTTATATCCATTCAGTTCCCTTTTTTCCCCTAATTTTATTCCTTCCTAAAACCAGGTATATTTTTTATGTGACATCCCCTATTTTACCATCATATTCATTTGATTGTATTTTTTCAAATACTTTTAAATCACTATATATATACAGCTATTTTTATTATTTTCCACTAATAGCTTCATAGATATCTAATTATATCTTTCTTAGTTGATCCCCTTTCTTATTTTTATTTTTATATTTAGTTTTATTTTTATTTTTATGGTCCCTTTGCATTTGCCAAATTTATTCATCTATTGCTGGAGTTCCTCTATTCAGATTGTGCTGTTGCACACAATCTCCACTAGATGGCTTCTATTGTAAGCACATATAAGGACTCTTGAAGACTCCAGCCTGCATGCTTCAGGAAGGCGTGTGCCTGTAACATACAGTGCGCATGCGCCGAAACGTCATCGCACTGCTAGTGACGTCACCGCGCCTGAGACCTGCGTTCCATGGCTCATCCGAGCCAAGCCTCGTTTTCATCCCTGGGATAGAGTACAGACTTCCGGCTGGACGGGACTGCTTTTCTCCTCATCTCCCATGGATTGATCTTCTGCACAGGCCACTCACGCCGGGACAGCACTAATTGAGGATATATTGTGCTCTACTTGCTTTTACCCCATTTAAGTGGACAGATTCATTTTTGTAAAATAAAGTCTTTTTGTCTTTTACTGATTCTGATCCGGAGGCGCTTTTCTTCTGTTTATATCTTGCATGTTCCTGGAGCCTGCTTCACGCTTCCCCTAAAGCTTGCCCTGGATCACAGACTGTTTAAGCTTTACAACAAGGTTTTTTGTCCATTTATTTTTAACTATACTGTGCAATTACCCACCAACTTTTTTCCCCCTAGAGGGCATGTGTATTTCATTCATTTTTAAACTAGCAACAGCGCTACTTACCATTGTTTTTTTTCCCCACAACCCTGTATGTTGGTTGTGGGGGTCTGTAGGCAGGGGGCTAATTGGAATTGGAAAGCCCTCTTTAACAAAGGGGCCCCCAGATCCCCAATGAGAATGAGTATGGAGTATATAGTACCCCTACCCATTCACCAAAAAAGTGTAAAAAATAAATAAAAACAGGAGGCGGTTTTTGAAAATCCCTTTATTAAAAATAAAAAACAGTGCCCCTCGATATAAATCTATCGTCAATTATGATGCCAACGCCGACCTGAAAAAAACAAAACACTCTGCCGTCAACTAAGGCAAACCGCCAAATGCCTGGCTTGCCATTTGTTCTTATATAGGTAAGGGGCGAAGCCACTTGGTGGTACTGCCCCCCTTGTAACATCACTGACTGGTGCCTGCTGGGCTGGTGACATCACAAGATGGCGATGCCACCAGGTGATGTCGCCAGGTGGCCCATCCTTACCTATATAAGAACTGTCAAACAGCAAGCCAGGCATTCTGCATTTCTCCTTAGTTGACAGTGCAGCTTTTTTTTCCTTTTTCGGGTCCAGCGGTGGCATCAGCATAATTATTGACAATGGATTTACGTCGGGAGACATTTTTTTTTTTAATAAATGCCCCCTGCCCCATGTTGAGGGCATGTGCCTGGTATAGTTAAGAGGGGGACGCTCGTTCCTTCCCCACCTTTCCTGACCTGTCCAGCTGTATGCTTAGGTAAGGGTCTGGTATGAATTCTTGGGGGGACCCCACGGCGTTTAAAAAAAAAACATATTTCTTTTACCGGCAATGGTATTATATGGTATATTCATTTTTTTCTTTAGAAATGTCAGTTTTTCTGCAGTAGGTTTTATATTTGGTATATATGTGCCACTTTACAGACAGACTAAGGGGACCCCCCCCCCCCCCCCCGGGCACTATATCTAAAGGATTTTTTCATTTTTATTGTTGCACTTTTAGGAACATTAAAATCACTGCTCATGTAAAAATTATCTTTAAATTTTTTTTTTTTTGCATTGATACGTGTCCCCCAGGACAGTACCCAGATCCCCATACCCTTTTTATTGCCAATAGCTTGCATATAAGCCTTCAAAATGGGGACTTTTGATTTTTCAAGTTCTGGTCCTATAGACTTTAATAGGGTTCACCGTTCGGGTCAGAAATTTTTCTCTGTTCAGGAGTTCTGGTTCAAACAGAACAGGGGGGTATTCGGCCCATCTCTACTAATTACAGATTGTCTGCTTGTGTTAGAGGTGCTTTGGGCTGAACTGTGTGCTTGCGTGATTGTTTATGAAATGTGTTAGTTGTTTACTGACCCTACAGAAAAAGAGATTTAACTCTAATGCATGGCATAGACTCGTGAATTTTTAGTAGAATATCCTGTTCTCTGCTCAGTTTGGTTTCATCAGACTGCATTATCTTTACTTCAACCACCAATGTAGCTCAGCTCAAATGTATCTTTCCTGACAACCTTGATTTGACATAATTTTTTTCTGCAGATGTATAAATCATTGATTTATTTCCATAATACGTAATACTTTAGAACTTTATTTTTTTTTTAATTGTTTATTTTTTCAACAGTTTTAACAATTATAAAACATCGTAACATAAGGTACAAAGATCAAGCCAAATTAGCATCAAAGAAGAAGTTATATATATCAAAACAATATACAAAATAAAGTAATATAATATATCTTGGTGGGGATACTAGTATAGTCAAATGTCGGCGGCTTCCATCATTGGATCATTTCAATAAAAAGTGTCCATACCGTATCTGAATTTAGGTAAAAAATAAAGTAAAATGTGTCAACTACACAATCGGGTGTAAAGGATGGTCAAAGGGTATTGCTAGCGGACTTTAAAAAGGTGTGGCAACAACAGGTTCGGAAGAAAATATTAAAACATCCCAAGCCTTCCATATTTTGTCAAATAGGAGGAAGTTACCTTCAATCTTAGCAGACATTTGCTCCGTCCTGCGTATATCTGCTATTATGGAGAGGGTGTGATGCAAAGTGGGGGTGGAGGTAGAGAGCCAGAGCCTAGGAATGGCTCTTTTTGCTGCTAATAATATGAATGACTCAAGTTTCTGTGATGATTTAGGGATATCCGGGAAAGGAAGACCCAGAAGAAAATGTATGGGATTTAATGGAATGGTTGCAGAAAGGAGTGTTTGTAAAAAATCTTTGGACCTCACTCCAATATGGGTCTAGAATGTGGCATTCCCAAAAGATTTGGAGGAGAGTTCCAACGGACTAACCGCATCTCCTTTAAATTTGATAATTTTTATTCATAATTATACACAATACATCACATTACTCAGTATACAAAATTCCAAACAGTAATAAACATCCTAATACCCGATGTGATGTATAAATCCATCCTATAAAAAGTACATTTCTACTTTTCACCCCTTTTTCTCCCCCTTCTTCTTTTCTTCCCCTGTTACCCCAATATATACACCCTGTACCAAGCTCTCTCTTTATGAAGAATTTGTGCGTACATACTACAACATCTATCTTAGGACCTACAACTTCCTTATCTTCTTCTTACTCTGTTCACACTGTGGGGTGGGCCATCTTCACCAACCAAGGGTTCCAAATTTTTTAAATTCCTTTAAGTTCCCTGCCCTTACAAACACTGTCTTTTCTTTCCCTATTGTTTCTGACACTGCTCTACGCCAGTCATCTACAGAAGGGGGTTTCTCAGCTTGCCATCTCTTAGTTATTCCCTTTCTTGCCTGGTAGAGGCATCTCCGCACTGCTTTTATTTTATCCCTCCCATTACCCAGGTCCCCCCCCCACCCCTAGAATACATAATTTTGGATCTAGTTTAAGATTTAAGTTAAAAATCTTATTTATGGTCTCAACCACTTCCGTCCAGTAGCGGAATAATTTAGGACATTTCCATACCATATGTAGCAAATCTCCTGTAGTTTGGCACCTAGGACACTTAGCATCTACTCTTCTCCCCCACTTAAATCGTTTTTGGAGGGTATAATATGCCCTATGAAGTAACATTAAATGCGAAAATTTCTGAGCAGGTGAGACCGAAACCTGGTGACCCCCCTTCAATACCTCCCTCCACTGGGCATCCGACATTGGCCCCAGGTCTCTTTCCCACTTCCATCTACACCCAAGTTTATCTGGCCCTTCCCTACTATTTTTACAAATATGTTGGTAGCATTCAGCTATTAATCCTCTTGATCCCTCAATGCCCTCCATTTTTTGAGGGATGGGTGATTGGCTCCAGCTCAGGCCTTGTTCCCCAAACTGGGCCTGCAATGCATGCCTAATTTGAATGTAACTAAAATATGACTGCTTCGGGATACCAAATTCCTCCTTTAGGGAGGCAAAGGATTTCAACATGTTGCCATTATATAATTGCTCTAGTTTAATCATCCCCTTTACCTCCCATGCTTTGATTTTTCCTATCAATGTCAATAATTGGAGATTTTTGTTATGCCAAAGAGGCATACATCTCGCTACCCCCTCCATACCCTTCAGGCCTTTAATACTATTTCAAAGTTTTAGCATTAGTTTAACTGTGGGAGTCCTATATACAAACGAGTTTGCCTCCAGCACCTCCAGAACCCGTCTGTGGGGTGCACCTGTAATCATTATACCTAGGTTATTATTACCCATAGGGCCACTACCTGATCTCAGATGTTGCAACTGGGCCACCAGAAAGTAGCAATGTGGATGCGGGACAGCTATGCCCCTCTCACCCATTGCAAACTGTAGGGTCTGTAGACTTATCCTAGGATGCCCCCCCTTCCACACAAGCCCTCTAAACAACATATCTATTTTTTTGAACCATTTTCCATAGATCCAAACTGGTGAGTTGTGTAAGATATACAATAGTTGGGGCAACCACAGCATTTTGACCAAGTTGCACCTTCCAGCTACCGACAATGGGAGTCCTTTCCATATATCAACCTTCTTTTTAAATTTCTCCAACAATGGGGCCAAGTTATTATTTAAGAAATTGTCCAAATCCTTTGCTACATGGATTCCTAGATATTTAGCTTTCTCCACTATTTTTAATGGGGTTTCTTCCAGAAAGGTACCTTGTTTAATGGGGTCTATTGGTAGCAGGACAGATTTCTCCCAATTTATGGTGAGGCCGGAGACCTCCCCAAAATCTGAAAAGACGCCCATCACCTGTCTTACTGACCCCTCCGTATTTCCCAGGAAAATAAGGACATTGTACTTGTATAACACGCTCTTCTCCTCCCTAGTCCTTCCCCGAAACCCCTCCACCAGCCTATTTTGCCTTACCGTAGCGGCCACTGGTTCCATAGCCAAGGCAAAGATCAGGGGAAATGCCTCTCTCCAAATGAAACTTACTAGAGGGCACATTGTTAGTTCTGACCCTTGCTATGGGATTATTGTATAGGATTTTCACCCATATACTAAATGAGGGGCCAAAGCCATATACCTTTAAAACCTGCCAAATGAATCCCCTTTCAAGACTATCAAAAGCCTTCCCCACATCCAACATCATGACAGCTCTAGTACACGTGTTTTCTATTGGAATTTGCAGATTCAAAAAGAGCCTCCTTATATTCTCACTTGTTGACCTTTGGGGAATAAATCCTGTTTGAACGGATGGACTAGACTATGGATTGTTTTTTGAAGCCTGGTGGCCAGAATTTTTGCGAGAATTTTTGCATCTGAGCATAATAAAGAGATAGGTCTATACGATCCGGGTTCTAAGGGGTTTTTCCCTTCTTTAGGTATCATTATAATTGTGGCCTCCGTCATTGATTCGGGTAGCCTCCCTTCCTGATATGCCCACTCAAACACCCTGAGAAGTTCTGGTAATAATATCTCCCCATAGTTCTTATAAATCTCTGCCGGGAGACCATCAGGACCCGGGGATTTCTGATTCGCCAGTTCCTTTACAGCTGTTTTAACCTCTTCTAATGTATTTGGCGCCTCCAGTGCCTCGATATCCGGCCCTGTGAGGGAGGGCAGCTCAATTTTCCTAAAGAATCTTTCCATTACCTCTCCTACCACTGGCCCCTGGGATTTATATAATTCTTTGTAATATTTTTTGAACTTTTCATTAATTTTATCTGGTTGGGATGTAATCTCACCTTCCCTGGTACTAATGGCGGGAATTATTGGAGGGGGGGCATCTGCTTTAACAATATGGGCTAATATCTTCTGTACTCTCTCCCCTTCTCCAAATATTATTTGTTTTTGAAATATCCTTTTACTTTCAGATTTCCTAATCATTACCTCTTTATATATGAACTGCTTATTTTCCCACCTTTGATAGTTTTCCGGGGATGGGTTTTCCACAAGCTCCCTTTCTGCTACTCGGACCTCCTCTCTGGCATTCTCTCCCCAGTCATTGATGCTCTTTTTATTCTTGAAATCTGCTGAATTAATATTCCCCTCAGATACGCTTTCAGGGCATCCCACATCATCCCTCTTACTACGGAGTCCTCATTTAGGTCTATGAATTCCCTCAACCTAATTATGATCTCCTTCGGGTCCTCAAGGATCTCGAGCCATATTAGGTTCAGCTTCCATATACCACCTTGATTATTTATCCCGATGTCCATCATAGCTGTCACCAGTGAGTGATCCGAGATTCCTCTAGGATGATAGGTTATACCTCTGACTAATAAAGCGGCCATGTCATTACCTAAAATAAAATCTATTCTTGAAAGTAAGGAGTGGGTACTAGAGTGGCACGAAAACTGTTGTACCCCCGGGTTACTCACTTTCCACAGGTCCATCAACCCTGCCTCTTCAAGAAACTGGCCCATTCGAGTCCCACATAGACCCTGTCCCGCTTTTCCTGAGGGAAATCTATCTATTTCTTTATTTATTACAACATTAAAATCCCCCACTGCAATGACGGGGATCCTCGGTTTGTCAACCACGAACTCCAACAAACCATACAAGACTTCTAGTTTAAAGGGTGGAGGGTTATAGATGTTCGCTAATATACATTCCTGGTTCCCTATCATACAGTGCAAAAAAACATATCGACCCCCTTCATCTATCTTGCTTTGTCTGCAGGAAAACACAACCTCCCTTCTAATTAGCACCACCACCCCCCTCGAATAAGAGGTGTGCACCGCATGGTACTGACACTGATATTTTTTATTCCTTATATGTTTAGTGTCCCTAGTCAGGTGCGTTTCCTGCAGACAAGCAATATCTACTTTAAGTGCATCTAACAGATCAAATACCAGTGCTCTTTTAGAGGGGTACCCAACCCCCTAACGTTCCATGAACCAATCTTTATTCCCATTAGTTATTTGAGGGTAAAGTTATCACCGCGAAAAAAGCAAAAAACAACCGATAACCAAGTATAGGAATATTCTTCCATATTCACTAAATTGTGCCCCTGTTTTACCACACCCAAGAGAAAAAACAAAACAAAACAAGAAAATACCATAATTTCCTATCATATCTACCTCGGTGCTTAATCATAGTATCAGTTATCTCACTACAAATATTATACCCAAATTTATCCGTGTCCTTCATGTCTTTATATAATTCAGAGTGTCATACCTTATCTTTACCATTAATGTGTTACTTGATACCCTATAGTGCATTTTGGTTTTCCTGTGCTCCTTACCCCCCCCTCCTTACCCCGCCCACCCCCCTCCCCCCATCCCTCCCATCCCTCCCGTATTCTAAGTTGTTTACCCACCCTTCCTCCCTCCCATCCTTCCCATACCACTGTAGGTTACCCCTCAGGGCTTTTTTAATGGCCGACCAATATCCACCTACCCTTCCATAACACACCCCACTCCCTCCCTCACCAATAACCCCCCCTCCCCACCTCCCTCCCCTCCCCCATATACTAAAAAAAAACCTTATTGTAAACACACTTCATCTCAAACCTGTTTTCATTTACCGTGTCCCCTTACCATCCCCCACTCCATTTAAATAATCATTAATAAAATTTAATTAACCCAGATTTTACCCAATTTATATGTACTCATTTTCAGCAGTATACCCCCTCTACTTCTTGGGTAATTGATCCTTCTTATCTTCCAACCATGCTAGCGCACTGGCAGGGGACTCAAAAAACTGGCTACCATCTAGAGCATTTATCCGTAACTTAGCCGGGTAGAGGAGAGCATATGTGACATTAAATTTCTGGAGGCTACGTTTAACCCCCAGGAACTCAGCTCTGCGTTTCTAAAGGTCCGGGGAGAAATCGGACAATATTGATATCCTAACATCTTTATATAAAATCTTCCCTATTTCTCGAGCTTTACGTAAGAGTTTTACTTTGTCCTTATAGTTAAAAAACTTTACTAGAAACGGTCTGGGGGGGTTTCCCGAAGGGGGGGCCTAAACGGAACTCTATGCGCCCTTTCTATTGAAAACTGCTGAGTAAATGTCTCACCCCCAAATACCCCCACCATCCAGTTCTCCAGAAATACAATTGGGTCCGGGCCTTCACTCCCCTCAGGGACTCCCACCACTCTCACATTGTCCCTGCAAAGTCTATTTTCCATTTCATCAAATTTCCCCACAAGCTTATCAATTTTTTCAGTCCAGATCTTTGCTTCTTGTTTCATAGGGAACAGATCATCCTCTATTAGACTTATTCTCTTTTCCGCTTCCGTCACCCTTTCAGCTGTCATCTTAAGATGCTGGCGTACTAGGGTCAGCTCCTCTTTAATATCCTTCATTTGATCTCCCAGTGCCCCCAAAGAGTGGTTGCATGCACTTATTGCCAAAAAAAGTCTTTTAAGGAAGGCTCTCCTTCCACCATGTAAATTGGGGCTGCCGAGGCCTCCGTTTCCTTGCTAACAACTCCTGAACTTTTCATGGAAGGGTTCTTTGTACCAGAGGTACCTATAGGCTGACCCGAGTGTCCCTGGCTTTTCCTATCTGTTGCTGACTTGATCTGAGCTTGCTGCCCTCCCTTATTTGGGGTATGTTCTGCTGCGAGGACCAATTTCTCTAGCTTAGCGGAAGCTGCAACCACCGCCGCTGTTGCCCCTGCTACAGTGAAATGAGGGCCTTTTTCCTTCTCCTTATCCTTAGCTGACCGCAAGGATTGAGTTCCCATATTTTCCTGGTTGGGGTGCTCATCTCCCTTTCTTCTCCCTGACATGTTGTTTTACACAGAGTGATATTATTTTTTAAACCACTTATACACTTGCACATCCGCTATTAAGATCTTTTTAATTGCACAGTTCCACCAGCCAGCCGTTGTTAAATATCAAGCATGCTCAAAGTTGCACATCAACGATCCTGGTCTGACATCTCTCCCCTTCAGCAACAGAGTTATGATACAGTTCACAGTCCTTAATAAATCATAGAGTTCTTCTTATACCCCACATCGGGCCTCCCCCCCAGAAATCTCAGTCCCCCTCCTATATTTGCAGTCCAATTGGGGTCCCTTAGTATGCCCCCCACCGTCCCTGCTGTTTACCCAGCAGTAAGATGGCAGGACAATCCAAAAAACATCAGGGGAAGTCAGCACAGTGCCTCCCTTCCACACTACGGGGGAGACTTCAATCCCCAATTCTTTAACAAAGATCAAGCCTGGGGGATTACTTCAGGGCTCTCCGTCAATGCTCACGGTATAGCCATACGAAGACCTCCGTCATGTCTCTCCGCCCCAGCCGACACTCTACAGCACAGCTCAGATCAAGATGCATTCGCAGTGTACCTGTTACTTGCTTGCGCGGCTGTTTCACTGAAGCTCCATCACCTCACGCTGGCGGCTAATCCGAGCTCTCGCTCACCGTCTCATATCTCACGGTACTTGCACTCCTGCGGCCAGGCTCCGAGTCACACACCGTCCACACACCGTCCCGAGCAGCGTCGTGCCCGCTGCTCCAGCAACCACGCCAGACGAGGGACCGGGAAAACACGGGATAGGAGCAGCCCAGCAAGGGGATCAGTAGACCAGGGCTATCTTGTAGGTACGAGGTGGGTAAGTTAACCACAGGGCTTCATGAAGCAGGACAAGCGCTCACACTCAATAAATAAAAAGAAAAAAGAATATAAAGAAAAAAGAACTTTTGCGCTAACCAGACAAATTAGATAAAATACAATATTAGGTGCAGCTGCTAGTGTTAGTCAAAAAAATACAAAAGAGCCTAATACAATAGATATATAGTGACAAGCGCGCATCCTGACACAGTGTGTATTATACAGTGTGTGTAAATCCTTAGTGTTTTGAACTCTATAGGTGTGATATTGAATAATAAATATCCAAAATAATTTATGTGAAAAAAACTTATTGAAGAATTTGTTATAGTTCCGCTAAATATTGAATTACCATGCTCCAAACAATATTGTGAAAATAATAAAGTAAAAAATGTTGGTATAGTGACACCAGCCACAATGTTGCTTAAAAAACTTTTGGTCAGCAACAATGTAGCATCCACTCATTACTCAAAATAATATTGTGAACATCATATGGTGAAATATAGTGGTATAGTGACACCAGCCACAATGTTGCAAAAAGACTCTTTGGTCAGCAACAATGTAGTATTCACTCCACACCTCAAAAATAGTGCTAGAAAAAAATAGTCTGTCAGTGAGAACTTTTTCCCCCTGAATATCCTGTGTAAGGATTTAAACAATAAAAAAATATGTATTCAAACTCAGTCCTCACAGAAATATATATTATGCTGATGATGAAATAAATCTTCTACTGGAATACAGCGATGATCTTCCTATTCAGAAAATATAGTAGAAGAGGCCGCTTACCGGATCAGATGGATCTCTGGTTAGGGAGATCAAACAAGCTTGTTGCATTAGCCTGTCGGCTTCCCTGATTATCACCTGGATGTCAGTTGTAGGATCTTCATCCACTTTACCCAATCCACAGAACAGGTACCCAGGGGAGCGTCCACAACCAAGCCCGCAGGCCGCGACTGAGTGGAAGGCCGCAGGATGCCGAGGGTGACTGTCGGAGGTACTCCTATGGCTTCTCCATGCTGCTGGGCTGTCCTGTATGTTCCTCAGAGGTGGATCAGTCAGTCCGTACTCCCCAAGATGGTGGAGGGCCTCGATGGTCTGGGGGAGCCTCAGTAAAGAAGGGAATCCGGCCGTTAAAGTCCCAAATAGGCACCGGGATCAGAGCAGCAGGGGTCTGGGGTCAGAAATATGTTTTTTGCAGCTGCGACAGTGCAGCATAAGGCAGCGGATGGCACTAGATTGGTGCAGGTTATGAGGAGCTGAGCTCTTACACGTCTCTTCAGCTGCACGTCTGGACACGCCCCCCTAGAACTTTATTTTGTTTAACTGCATAGTTAACCTTTATGCACACATATATAACCCATGATATCCACAAATCAGTGGTAATTTGTCTTGCAATAAATGACATTAGCCAATGTGAATAGTTTAACACACATTCTGTCACGTCAATACTCACCGAGGCCGAGATGCCGAGAGCGGCTCGCCCTTACGACCATGCACACCTGAACCCCCGAGGGTGATACAGGGGGTCGGAAGCACGCAGAGGCACGGGCTTACGGTGGTTGCAGAAGGTAGACTTGGATTCGCTGTAGGTGTAGGAAGGCACCTGGCGGGTACCGTGCAGGACCGGTGTGACTGAGAGCAGGAAGTCTGTAGGGCAAGCAGAGGTCAGAGGTATGAAGCAGGCAGGCAGAGTGGTTCTTTAACAAGCAGAGGTCAGAGGTATCAAGCAGACAGGCAGAGTGGTCTTTTAACAAGCAGAGGTCAGGGGTATCAGGCAGGCAAACAGAATAGTCCTTTTAACAAGCAGAGATCAGGGGTATCAGGCAGGCCAATAGAATAGTCCTTTTAACAAGAAGAGATCAGGGGTATCAGGCAGGCAGGTAGAGTGGTCTTTAAACAAGCAGAGGTCAGGGGTATCAGGCAGGCAGGTAGAATAGTCCTTTAAACAAGCAGAGATCAGGGGTATCCGGCAGGCAGGTAGAGTGGTCTTTAAACAAGCAGTGGTCAGGGGTATCAAGTAAACAGGAACAGGGAACTTCTCAGGACAAGGTACACAGGAGCAGCTGACGACAAACCAGCAACCCGACTGGGCGCTGGAATCGTCTGAAGTAGCCTCCCGGCGAGCGCGTCAGCGTGACGCGCTACCGGGCACCTGCACGGGCAACGGCGCGCACACGGGGACCGCCGTGCACCCGCGCGCGTCGCACCATTGGGCCGCGAACTGTTGCACGTCACAACACTAGCCCGCTGCGCATGCGCCCCGCAGCCCGGCGGACGGAGACGACCTGCGTCTCCTGACAGTGCCCCCCTCCTAAGGGCGGACACTGGATACCCAAACTAGACATCAACTCCGAATGGTCTCGATGAAAGGTTTGTATTAAACAAGGAGCATGTAGATTCCTTGCGGGCTCACAAGAATTGTCCTCAGATGGGTATCCTTTCCACTGGATCAGGTACTGTAGCTGCCTGCCCCTCTTTCTACAACCAAGGATGGCCTCCACCTCAAACTCGTTCTCCCCGTCCACCCTGATTGGTGGGGAAGGAACCTCTCCTCTTTCTGGGAAAGAACTGGGTACAACAGGCTTCAACAGGGATACGTGGAAGACAGGGTGGATCCTGTACATCTTTGGCAGTGCTAGTTCCATGGCCACAGAATTGATAATCCTTTTGATAGGGAAAGGACCAATGAACTTAGGTCCCAATTTTCGAGATGGCACCTGTAGTTTAAGGTTAGAGGTAGATAACCAGACTTCTTCCCCTATATCAAACGTTGGATTCTCCTTCCTACCCCGGTATTATTGCTCCTTGTAGTCCCTTTGAGCCTTCTGCAACATGTTTTGGATCCTCTGGAAGTTAGCCTATAAGGAGGTTATTCTGTCGTGTACTGCAGGGACTGCTATTTCAGGAATGTCATTAGACAGGAATGTGGGATGAAATCCGCAATTAGCCCAGAAAGGCGTTTGGTTAGTAGCTGTGTGAATGGAGTTATCATAAGTGAACTCTGCATACGGAAGAAGATTTGCCCAATCATCCTGGGATCCTGAGCAGAAGCAACGGAGGTATTGCTCTAAGGTCTGGTTTGTTCTCTCCGTTTGACCATTGCTCTGAGGGTGGTAGGCTGACGAGAGGCACACTTTGATATCCAAGGCTTTGCAGAGTTCTTTCCAGAATTTGGACGTAAATTGCACACCCCTGTCCGACACTATACTCCTTGGTACACCGTGGAGTCTTATGACCTCTTTCAGGAAGATATTGGCCGTCTCTACTGCAGAAGGGGTACCCTCCATGGGCAAGAAATGGGCCATCTTGGATAGATGCTCGACCACGACAAAAATAGTAGTAAAGCCTCCTGAGGCCGGCAAGTCCACAATGAAATCCATGGACACGTCGGTCCATGGCCGTTCTGGAATAGACAGGGGTTTAAGTAAACCCCAGGACCTGCTGTTTTGGCCCTTGTTCCGTTGACACAGGGGACAGGAAGCCACGTATTCCCTGCAATCCCGTCTCCACCCCGGCAACCAGAAGGAGCGAGAGATCAGGTCAGATGTTTTCCTAACTCCGAAGTGCCCGGCCAGTTTGTGGTCGTGGCACATCTTGAGTAGGGATGAGCCGAACAACCCCCGGTTCGGTTCGCACCAGAACCTGCGAACGGACCGAAAGTTTGCACAAACGTTAGAACCCCATTGACGTCTATGGGACTCGAACGTTCAAAATCAAAAGTGCTCATTTTAAAGGCTAATTTGCATGGTATTGTCTTAAAAAGGGTTTGGGGACCCGGGTCCTACCCCAGGGGATGTAAAAAAAACTTTTAAAAACGGCCGTTTTTGCGGGAGCAGTGATTTTAATGATGCTTAAAGTAAAAAAAAAAGTGAAATATTCCTTTAAATATCGTACCTGGGGGGTGTCTATAGTATGCCTGTAAAGTGGAGCGTGTTTCCCGTGTTTAGAACAGTCCCTGCACCAAATGTCATTTTTAAAGGAAAAAATCTCATTTAAAACTGCTTGCAGGTTTAATGTAATGTCCGGTCCTGGCAATATGGATGAAAGTCAGTGAGACAAACGGCATGGGTACCCCCCAGTCCATTACCAGGCCCTTTGGGTCTTGTATGGATATTAAGGGGAACTGCGCACCCAAATTAAAATGAGGAAAGGTGTGGGGCCACCAGGCCCTATATACTCTGAACAGCAGTATACAGGCGGTGCAAACAAGACAGGGACTGTAGGTTTGTTGTTAAGTAGAATCTGTTTGTCATTTTGAACGGGTACATTTTTAACGTGTTTAGCTCCAGCCAAAAATTATTTTTTAAGCTTTTTGGAAAACATAGGGAAGGGTTATCACCCCTGTGACATTTGTTTTGCTGTCTTTCCTCCTCTTTAGAAGATTTCACCTCACTTTTTGTCACAATGACAAATGCTTTTTGAGAATTTGGGTTTTTTTGTGGAACAAGGATTGGAAAGCATCAGTGGAAAGGAGAAATGTTTTTCCCATATTAACTCTTATGCCGCGTACACACGGTCGGACTTTTCATCTACAAAAGTCCGACAGCCTGTCCGACAGACTTTCGGCGGACTTTCGGCGGACTTGCGGCGGACTTGCGGCAGACTTTCTAACGAACAGACTTGCCTACACACGACCACACAAAAGTCCAACAGATTCGTACGTGATGACGTACACCGGACTAAAATAAGGAAGTTGATAGCCAGTAGCCAATAGCTGCCCTAGCGTGGGTTTTTGTCCGTAGGACTAGCATACAGACGAGCGGACTTCGGGGTCCGTCGTAGTTACGACGTAAAGATTTGAAGCATGTTTCAAATCTAAAGTACGTCGGATTTGAGGCTAAAAAAGTATGTTGAAAGTCCGAAGAAGCCCACACACGATCGGATTACCAGCCAGCTTTAGTCCGTCAGCGTCCGTTGGACTTTTGTAGCTGAAAAGTCCGACCGTGTGTACGCGGCATTACAGGAGAGAATTTCCCTTCCTAGGGGTAGATTTCATCTCACTTCCTGTTGTCTCCTTCCGTTTGCAAGTAGGAGTCGTTTGTAAGTTAGATGTTTGAAAGTAGGGGCCTGCCCTATATACTCAGCAGAAATTTGGGCCTTAGGTGTTGTTGTGGCCACAACACTGTAAGCCCTCATAGGCCCTGCTGTGAAATATTAGATCAAGAATTGTAATTACATGCCCCTGTTGAACAGGGCAGAAAAACTGGGCCTTTGGTGGTGGTGGTGGTGCTGGTGCCACAACACTGTAAGTCCTCACTCGCTCTTGGTGGGTGCAGAAATGGGCCCTGCTGTGAAATATTAGATCAAGAATTGTAATTACATGCCCCTGTTGAACAGGGGCAGAAAAATTGGGCCTTTGGTGGTGGTGGTGGTGCTGGTGCCACAACACTGCAACCCCTCACAGACACTCTAGTTGGAACGCAGGAACAAGCCCTGCTGCAAAGTATTGCATCAAAAATTCTAATTACACGCCCCTGTTAAAAAGGGGCAGAAAAATTGGGCCTTAGGCACTGGTGCTGGTGCCACAACACTGCAACCCCTCACAGACACTCTAGTTGGAACGCAGGAATGAGCCCTGCTGCAAAGTATTGCATCAAAAATTGTAATTACACGCTCCTGTTAAACAGGGGCAGAAAAATTGGGCCTTAGGCACTGGTGCTGGTGCCACAACACTGCAACCCCTCACAGACACTCTAGTTGGAACGCAGGAACGAGCCCTGCTGCAAAGTATTGCATCAAAAATTGTAATTACACTCCCCTGTTAAACAGGGGCAGAAAAATTGGGCCTTAGGCACTGGTGGTGGCGCCCAGAACCAAAAATGTTCTTACAAGCTATCAGCGTGATGATTGAGGAGGAAGAGGATAATTACTCAGGGATAGTCACTCAGCATCAGCATAGGCAGTCTTTGAAGGGATCAGAGATTTAAAAAAAAATTATTCGGTTACATCAGCATCAGGTGCTTGGTAGCTGGTGGTGATCCAAGACTGATTCATTTTTATGAAGGTCAGTCGATCGACCGAGTCGGTGGACAGAAGCACCCTGTGATCGGTTACCACGCCTCCAGCAGCACTGATGTGCGTTCCGAAAGAACGCTGGATGCAGGACAGGCCAGTAGCTCAATTGCATACTGTGCAAGCTCTGGCCAGTGATCCATCCTCAAGACCCAGTAACCAAGAGGATTTTCGGTGGGAAAGGTGTCCAAGTCAGATCTTGCCCCTAGGTATTCCTGCACCATGTAAAACAGACGCTGGCGATGGTTGCTGGAACCGATCATACCTTGGGGCTGCGGACCAAAAAATTGTCTGAACGCATCGGTCAGACGGCCACCTTCTCCACCGCTTCTTCTTTGATAGACTGAAGCCTCAGCAACACGTTGTCCAGAAACAGGAGTTTGTAACCTCCCAGTCTCTGGGAACACGTTGCACAGACCTTTCTGCAAGGCCTCCCGAAGATGTTTCATCCTCTGCTCCCTCTGCGATGGCAAGATAAGGTCCGCAACCTTACCCTTGTAACGTGGATCAAGGAGGGTTGCCAGCCAGTATTGGTCCTTCTCCTTGATACCACGAATACGAGGATCCTTACGCAGGCTTTGCAGGATCAGGGAGGCCATGCAGCGTAGGTTTGCTGAGGCATTCGGTCCGGAGTCCTCTGGGTCACTAAGGACGACATGGTCCGCAGCCACCTCCTCCCAGCCATGTACGAGTCCATGTGTTTCTTGGGACTGATCCCTTAAAGACTGCTGCTGATGCTGAGTGCCAGGCTCCACCTCCATACTGACAAAATCTTCCTCCTCCTCCTCCTCCTCCTCCTCGTCCTCTTCCTGTGTGATCGGCGGGCACGCAGGAACACTGTCTGGATAAAGGGGGCCTTGAGAGCTAAGGAAGTCCTTCTCTTCCTGCCTCTGTTCTGCCTCAAGTGCCCTGTCCATTATTCCACGCAGCGTGTGCTCCAACAGGTGGACAAGGGGGACAGTGTCACTGATGCATGCACTGTCACTGCTCACCATCCTCGTGGCCTCCTCAAATGGTGACAGGACAGTGCATGCATCCCTGATCATGGCCCACTGGCGTGGGGAAAAAAAAACAAGCTCCCCTGACCCTGTCCTGGTGCCATAGTCGCACAGGTACTCATTGATGGCCCTCTGCTGCATGTGCAACCGCTGCAGCATGGCCAACGTTGAGTTCCACCTGGTGGGCATGTCACAGATTAGGCGGTTCTTGGGCAGGTCAAACTCCTTTTGGAGGTCCGTCAGCCGAGCACTGGCATTATATGACCGGCGGAAATGCACACAGACTTTCCTGGCCTGCCTCAGGACATCCTGTAAGCCTGGGTACCTGCCCAAGAACCACTGCACCACCAAGTTAAGGACGTGAGCCAAACAGGGCACATGGGTCATTTGTCCCTGTCGGAGGGCAGAGAGGAGGTTGGTGCCATTGTCACAAACCACCATTCCTGCCTTAAGTTGGCGTGGCATCAACCACCTCTGAACCTGCCCCTGCAGAGCTGACAGAACCTCTGCCCCAGTGTGGCTCCTGTCCCCCAAGCACACCAGCTCAAGCACCGCATGGCATCTTTTGGCCTGCGTACTTGCGTAGCCCCTTGAACGGCTACGGAGCATCGCTGGTTCCGAGGACAAAGCACAGGAAGAGGCCATGGAGGAAGAAGAGGAGGGGGTGGAGGAGAGAGGTGTGTCACAATCATTAGCATTTTGGAGGCGTGGTGGCGGAACAACCTCCAACACGACTCCACCTTGTCTTGCATCCTTCCCAGCTGCCAGCAGAGTCACCCACTGCGCCGTGAAACTTAGGTAACCTCCCTGTCCATGCCTGCTGGACCATGAGTCAGCGGTAATATGCACCTTACCGCTGACCGCCCTGTCCAGCGAGACATTGACATTGCCTTCCACATGCCGGTAGAGAGCCGGAATCGCCTTCTGTGAGAAAAAGTGGCGTTTGAGTACCTGCCACTGAGGAACCGCACATTCCACAAACTCACGGAAGGGGGCAGAGTCTACCAACTGAAAAGGCAGCAGTTGAAGTGCTAGCAATTTTGCCAAGCTAGCATTCAACCGCTGCACATGTGGATGGCTGGGAGCAAACTTCTTTCGGTGGTGCAGCAGCTGGGGCAGGGAAATTTGCCTGGTACAATCTGACGTTGGTGTACCAAAAGCAGATTGCCCACAAGTACTTGGCTGTGACACACCTAATTCTACACCTTCATTCCTCTCAGTGCGGGTGTCAGAGAGGACTGAAGGTATAGTGGGGTTGGAGATCTCAGCTGATGATGAGCAAGGAGAGGTCCTCTTTGTTCTTTGGTGTGGGTCTTTTAGATACGCTTGCCAACGAACTGCATGGCAGGTCAACATATGTCTGGTCAAGCATGTGGTACCCAAGCGGAAGATGTTTTGGCCACGCGAGATACGCTTGAGACATATGTTGCAAATAGCAGGGGTGCGATCTGATGCACTCGTCTCAAAAAAGGCCCACACCAAAGAACTTTTTGAATAACGCGCAGAGACTGCAGCGCCCTGCACATGTGGAGCTTTGGGGTGTGATGCAGTCAATGTGCTGCCCTTAGGCTGGTCCCTGGCCATCCTGCCTCGTTGATGATGTGCCGCCTCCTCCTCCTCTTCCTCTCTCCTATCAGGCACCCACGTTAAGTCAGTGACCTCATCATCCCCTCCCTCCTCATCACTGGAGCAAACCTGGCAGTATGCTGCAGCAGGGGGAGCATGACTGCCAGATTGCTGTCCTTCTTGGGCACCCCCTCTGTCCATGCTCATGTTACTGCCTTCATCGAGCTCAGTGTCATCATCAGAGCCTTCCAAACGCTGGGCATCCTCCTGGAGCATGTACCCAACACTGTGGTCAAACAGTTCGAGGGACTCCTCAGGAGGACATGGTGGGGCTCGGGAAGGAGTCACTGATGACATTGAGCCAAGGGAAGAGGCCGCTGCTTTGCCAGACAAAGTACCCTGGGCATGGGTGAGAAAGGATGAGGAGGATGAGGACGGCTTGGTCATCCACTCGACCAAGTCTTCTGCATGTTGCGGCTCAACACGGCCAGCTGCCGAAAAGAAGACCAAGCGTGTCCCATGGCCACGTGCTGATGAGGATGCACCGTCTCCACGACCAGCACTAGACACAGAGCCTGCTTGCCCTCTCTTATTGGCTTGTGACTGTCTGCCTCTCCTTCTTGGCCTTTCAGACATACTAATGGCCTGTAGCTGCACTAAGCTGGGATATATATATATATATATATATATATATATATATATATATATATATATATATATATATATATATATATATATATATATATCTATAGTATGAGAACACCACCAACCTTCTACAGGTAGCTTTAGCTGAACACTGTGCAGAGCTCGCAAAAAACTAACTTGTAGGTAGGGATGAGCTTCGTGTTCGAGTCGAACCCATGTTCGACTCGAACATCGGCTGTTCGACCGTCCGTCGAATTGCGAACGATATGGGCCGTTCGCGCCAAATTCGTGTGGCGCGTCACGGCCCATAATTCACTGCGGCATCGCAGTGCATTGCTGGCTGATGATTGGCCA
This sequence comes from Lithobates clamitans, assembly GCA_037952925.1. Taxonomy (NCBI): domain Eukaryota; kingdom Metazoa; phylum Chordata; class Amphibia; order Anura; family Ranidae; genus Lithobates; species Lithobates clamitans. Next base: position 3,375,808 of record JBBGZY010000935.1, on the reverse strand, counting down.
AGCATGCACTATGACCCGCATGCTTGGCCAATCACAGCGCCGTCAGTAGAGAGAGCTGTAATTGGCCAAAGCCAGGGTGGCTTTGGCCAATTATGGCTCAGGGGATTTAGTACACACCCCACACTATATAAGGCCGCCTGCACGGCGGCCCTGTGTAGTGTGTGTTCCGGTGTGCTGAGCGATAGAGAGAGAGAGAGACAGTGTCATTTGATTTGAGTTAGATAGATTAGGCAGAACAGTCAGTCAGTTAGCTGCACTTACAGTGTATTGTGTATATATATGCATCCCAGGTGTTGCATATATATATATACACTGTATTCAGTTTAGCTAGATCCGTTCCTGTTATCTTCTATCTAGACTATTTACATTCAGTGCAGTGTGTCCTGCTCACAGTGTTCAGCTAGATCCGTTCCTGCTATTTACATTCAGTACAGTGCTTCCTGCTCACAGTGTTCAGCTAGATCCGTTCCTGCTATTTACATTCAGTGCAGTGCGTGCTGCTCACAGTGTTCAGCTAGATCCGTTCCTGCTATTTACATTCAGTGCAGTGCGTGCTGCTCACAGTGTTCAGCTAGATCCGTTCCTGCTATTTACATTCAGTGCAGTGCGTCCTGCTCACAGTGTTCAGCTAGATCCGTTCCTGCTATTTACATTCAGTGCAGTGCGTGCTGCTCACAGTGTTCAGCTAGATCCGTTCCTGCTATTTACATTCAGTGCAGTGCGTGCTGCTCACAGTGTTTAGCTACATCCGTTCCTGCTGTTTACATTCAGTGCAGTGCGTCCTGCTCACAGTGTTCAGCTAGATCCGTTCCTGCTATTTACATTCAGTGCAGTGCGTCCTGCTCACAGTGTTCAGCTAGATCCGTTCCTGCTATTTACATTCAGTGCAGTGCGTCCTGCTCACAGTGTTCAGCTAGATCCGTTCCTGCTATATACATTTAGTGCAGTACGTCCTGCTCACAGTGTTCAGCTAGATCCGTTCCTGTTATCTTCCTACTGACAGGCAGGCTTGTCTGGTTACAGTATATAAAGCTACCTGAAGAAAATTACAGGTGTTCTTTTTGATCCTATTAGTACCACGGTCAGGCAGCTAGACTATTTACATTTAGTACAGTGTGTCCTGCTCACAGTGTTCAGCTAGATCCGTTCCTGTTATTTACATTCAGTGCAGTGCGTCCTGCTCACAGTGTTCAGCTAGATCCGTTCCTGCTATTTACATTCAGTGCAGTGCGTCCTGCTCACAGTGTTCAGCTAGATCCGTTCCTGCTATTTACATTCAGTGCAGTGCGTCCTGCTCACAGTGTTCAGCTAGATCCGTTCCTGCTATATACATTTAGTGCAGTACGTCCTGCTCACAGTGTTCAGCTAGATCCGTTCCTGTTATCTTCCTACTGACAGGCAGGCTTGTCTGGTTACAGTATATAAAGCTACCTGAAGAAAATTACAGGTGTTCTTTTTGATCCTATTAGTACCACGGTCAGGCAGCTAGACTATTTACATTTAGTACAGTGTGTCCTGCTCACAGTGTTCAGCTAGATCCGTTCCTGTTATTTACATTCAGTGCAGTGCGTCCTGCTCACAGTGTTCAGCTAGATCCGTTCCTGCTATTTACATTCAGTGCAGTGCGTCCTGCTCACAGTGTTCAGCTAGATCCGTTCCTGCTATTTACATTCAGTGCAGTGCGTCCTGCTCACAGTGTTCAGCTAGATCCGTTCCTGCTATTTACATTCAGTGCAGTGCGTCCTGCTCACAGTGTTTAGCTAGATCCGTTCCTGCTATTTACATTCAGTGCAGTGCGTCCTGCTCACAGTGTTCAGCTAGATCCGTTCCTGCTATTTACATTCAGTGCAGTGCGTCCTGCTCACAGTGTTCAGCTAGATCCGTTCCTGCTATATACATTTAGTGCAGTACGTCCTGCTCACAGTGTTCAGCTAGATCCGTTCCTGTTATCTTCCTACTGACAGGCAGGCTTGTCTGGTTACAGTATATAAAGCTACCTGAAGAAAATTACAGGTGTTCTTTTTGATCCTATTAGTACCACGGTCAGGCAGCTAGACTATTTACATTTTTAGTACAGTGTGTCCTGCTCACAGTGTTCAGCTAGATCCGTTCCTGTTATTTACATTCAGTGCAGTGCGTCCTGCTCACAGTGTTCAGCTAGATCCGTTCCTGCTATTTACATTCAGTGCAGTGCGTCCTGCTCACAGTGTTCAGCTAGATCCGTTCCTGCTATTTACATTCAGTGCAGTGCGTCCTGCTCACAGTGTTCAGCTAGATCCGTTCCTGCTATATACATTTAGTGCAGTACGTCCTGCTCACAGTGTTCAGCTAGATCCGTTCCTGTTATCTTCCTACTGACAGGCAGGCTTGTCTGGTTACAGTATATAAAGCTACCTGAAGAAAATTACAGGTGTTCTTTTTGATCCTATTAGTACCACGGTCAGGCAGCTAGACTATTTACATTTAGTACAGTGTGTCCTGCTCACAGTGTTCAGCTAGATCCGTTCCTGTTATTTACATTCAGTGCAGTGCGTCCTGCTCACAGTGTTCAGCTAGATCCGTTCCTGCTATTTACATTCAGTGCAGTGCGTCCTGCTCACAGTGTTCAGCTAGATCCGTTCCTGCTATTTACATTCAGTGCAGTGCGTCCTGCTCACAGTGTTCAGCTAGATCCGTTCCTGCTATTTACATTCAGTGCAGTGCGTCCTGCTCACAGTGTTTAGCTAGATCCGTTCCTGCTATTTACATTCAGTGCAGTGCGTCCTGCTCACAGTGTTCAGCTAGATCCGTTCCTGCTATTTACATTCAGTGCAGTGCGTCCTGCTCACAGTGTTCAGCTAGATCCGTTCCTGCTATTTACATTCAGTGCAGTGCGTCCTGCTCACAGTGTTCAGCTAGATCCGTTCCTGCTATTTACATTCAGTGCAGTGCGTCCTGCTCACAGTGTTTAGCTAGATCCGTTCCTGCTATTTACATTCAGTGCAGTGCGTCCTGCTCACAGTGTTCAGCTAGATCCGTTCCTGTTATCTTCCTACTGACAGGCAGGCTTGTCTGGTTACAGTATATAAAGCTACCTGAAGAAAATTACAGGTGTTCTATCCCAGCTTAGTGCAGCTACAGGCCATTAGTATGTCTGGAAGGCCAAGAAGGAGAGGCAGACAGTCACAAGCCAATAAGAGAGGGCAAGCAGGCTCTGTGTCTAGTGCTGGTCGTGGAGACGGTGCATCCTCATCAGCACGTGGCCATGGGACACGCTTGGCCTTTTTTTCGGCAGCTGGCCGTGTTGAGCCGCAACATGCGGAAGACTTGGTCGAGTGGATGACCAAGCCGTCCTCATCCTCCTCATCCTCTCTCACCCATGCCCAGGGTGCTTTGTCTGGCAAAGCAGCGGCCTCTTCCCTCAGCTCAATGTCATCAGTGACTCCTTCCCTAGCCCCACCATGTCCTCCTGAGGATTCCCTCGAACTGTTTGACCACAGTGTTGGGTACATGCTCCAGGAGGATGCCCAGCGTTTGGAAGGCTCTGATGATGATACTGAGCTCAATGAAGGCAGTAACATGAGCACGGACAGAGGGGGTGCCCAAGAAGGACAGCAATCTGGCAGTCATGCTCCCCCTGCTGCAGCATACTGCCAGGTTTGCTCCAGTGATGAGGAGGGAGGGGATGATGAGGTCACTGACTCAACGTGGGTGCCTGATAGGAGAGAGGAGGAGGAGGAGGAGGAGGAGGAGGTGGCACATCACCAACTAGGCAGGATGCCCTCCAGGGGCCAGCCTAAGGGCAGCACATTGACTGCATCACACCCCAAAGCTCCACATGTGCAGGGCGCTGCAGTCTCTGCGCGTTATTCAAAAAGTTCTTTGGTGTGGGCCTTTTTTGAGACGAGTGCATCAGATCGCACCGCTGCTATTTGCAATATATGTCTCAAGCGTATCTCGCGTGGCCAAAACATCTCCCGCTTGGGTACCACATGCTTGACCAGACATATGTTGACCTGCCATGCAGTTCGTTGGCAAGCGTATCTAAAAGACCCACACCAAAGAACAAAGACGATCTCTCCTTGCTCCTCATCAGCTGAGATTTCCAACCCCACTAGACCTTCAGTCCTCTCTGCGACCTGCAGTGAGAGGAATGAAGGTGTAGAATTAGGTGTGTCACAGCCAAGTACTTATGGGCAATCTGCTTTGGGTACACCGACGTCAGATTGTACCAGGCAAATTTCCCTGCCCCAGCTGCTGCACCGCCGAAAGAAGTTTGCTCCCAGCCATCCACATGCCCAGCGGTTGAATGCTAGCTTGGCAAAATTGCTAGCACTTCAACTGCTGCCTTTTCAGTTGGTAGACTCTGCCCCCTTCCGTGAGTTTGTGGAATGTGCGGTTCCTCAGTGGCAGGTACCCAAACGCCACTTTTTCTCACGGAAGGCGATTCCGGCTCTCTACCGGCATGTGGAAGGCAATGTCCATGCCTCGCTGGACAGGGCGGTCAGCGGTAAGGTGCATATTACCGCTGACTCATGGTCCAGCAGGCATGGACAGGGACGTTACTTAAGTTTCACGGCGCATTGGGTGACTCTGCTGGCAGCTGGGAAGGATGCAGGACAAGGTGCAGTAGTGTTGGAGGTTGTTCCGCCACCACGCCTCCAAAATGCTGATTGTGACACACCTCTCTCCTCCACCCCCTCCTCTTCTTCTTCCTCCATGGCCTCTTCCTCGGAACCAGCGGTGCTCCGTAGGCGTTCAAGGGGCTACGCAAGTACGCAGGCCAAAAGATGCCATGCGGTGCTTGAGCTGGTGTGCTTGGGGGACAGGAGCCACACTGGGGCAGAGGTTCTGTCAGCTCTGCAGGGGCAGGTTCAGAGGTGGTTGACGCCACGCCAACTTAAGGCAGGAATGGTGGTTTGCGACAATGGCACCAACCTCCTCTCTGCCCTCCGACAGGGACAACTGACCCATGTGCCCTGTTTGGCTCACGTCCTTAACTTGGTGGTGCAGCGGTTCTTGGGCAGGTACCCGGGCTTACAGGATGTCCTGAGGCAGGCCAGGAAAGTCTCTGTGCATTTCCGCCGGTCATATAATGCCAGTGCTCGGCTGACGGACCTCCAAAAGGAGTTTAACCTGCCCAAGAACCGCCTAATCTGTGACATGCCCACCAGGTGGAACTCGACGTTGGCCATGCTGCAGCGGCTGCACACGCAGCAGAGGGCCATCAATGAGTACCTGTGCGACTATGGCACCAGGACAGGGTCAGGGGACCTTGGTTTTTTTTCCCCACGCCAGTGGGCCATGATCAGGGATGCATGCACTGTCCTGTCACCATTCGAGGAGGCCACGAGGATGGTGAGCACTGACAGTGCATGCATCAGTGACACTGTCCCCCTTGTCCACCTGTTGGAGCACACGCTGCGTGGGATAATGGACAGGGCACTTGAGGCAGAACAGAGGCAGGAAGAGGAGGACTTCCTTAGCTCTCAAGGCCCCCTTTATCCAGACAGTGTTCCTGCGGCCCGCCGATCACACAGGAAGAGGACGAGGAGGAGGAGGAGGAGGAGGAGGAGGAAGATTGTGTCAGTATGGAGGTGGAGCCTGGCACTCAGCATCAGCAGTCTTTAAGGGATCAGTCCCAAGGAACACATGGACTTGTACGTGGCTGGGAGGAGGTGGCTGCGGACGTTGTTGTCCTTAGTGACCCAGAGGACTCCGGACCGAATGCCTCAGCAAACCTACGCTGCATGGCCTCCCTGATCCTGCAAAGCCTGCGTAAGGATCCTCGTATTCGTGGTATCAAGGAGAAGGACCAATACTGGCTGGCAACCCTCCTTGATCCACGTTACAAGGGTAAGGTTGCGGACCTTATCTTGCCATCGCAGAGGGAGCAGAGGATGAAACATCTTCGGGAGGCCTTGCAGAAAGGTCTGTGCAACGCGTTCCCAGAGACTGGGAGGTTACAAACTCCTGTTTCTGGACAACGTGTTGCTGAGGCTTCGGTCAGTCAAAGAAGGAGCGGTGGAGAAGGTGGCCGTCTGACCGATGCGTTCAGACAATTTTTTGGTCCGCAGCCCCAAGGTATGATCGGTTCCAGCAACCATCGCCAGCGTCTGTTTTACATGGTGCAGGAATACCTAGGGGCAAGATCAGACTTGGACACCTTTCCCACCGAAAATCCTCTGGGTTACTGGGTCTTGAGGATGGATCACTGGCCAGAGCTTGCACAGTATGCAATTGAGCTACTGGCCTGTCCTGCATCCAGCGTTCTTTCGGAACGCACATTCAGTGCTGCTGGAGGCGTGGTAACCGATCACAGGGTGCGTCTGTCCACCGACTCGGTCGATCGGCTGACCTTCATAAAAATGAATCAGTCTTGGATCACCACCAGCTACCAAGCACCTGATGCAGATGTAACCGAATAATTTTTTTTGAAATCTCAGATCCCTTCAAAGACTGCCTATGCTGATGCTGAGTGACTATCCCTGAGTAATTATCCTCTTCCTCCTCAATCATCACGCTGATAGCTTGTAAGAACATTTTTGGTTCTGGGCGCCACCACCAGTGCCTAAGGCACAATTTTTCAGCCCCTGTTTAACAGGGGCGTGTAATTACAATTTTTGATGTAATACTTTGCAGCAGGGCTCGTTCCTGCATTCCAACTAGAGTGTCTGTGAGGGGTTGCAGTGTTGTGGCACCAGCACCAGTGCCTAAGACCCAATTTTTCAGCCCCTGTCTAACAGGGGCGTGTAATTACAATTTTTGATGCAATACTTTGCAGCAGGGCTTGTTCCTGCATTCCAACTAGAGTGTCTGTGAGGGGTTGCAGTGTTGTGGCACCAGCACCAGTGCCTAAGACCCAATTTTTCTGCCCCTGTCTAACAGGGGCGTGTAATTACAATTTTTGATGCAATACTTTGCAGCAGGGCTTGTTCCTGCGTTTCAACTAGAGTGTCTGTGAGGGGTTGCAGTGTTGTGGCACCAGCACCAGTGCCTAAGACCCAATTTTTCTGCCCCTGTCTAACAGGGGCGTGTAATTACAATTTTTGATGCAATACTTTGCAGCAGGGCTCGTTCCTGCGTTCCAACTAGAGTGTCTGTGAGGGGTTGCAGTGTTGTGGCACCAGCACCAGTGCCTAAGGCCTAATTTTTCAGCTCCTGTTCAACAGGGGCATGTAATTACAATTCTTGATCTAATATTTCACAGCAGGGCCCTGTGAGGGCTTACAGTGTTTTGGCCACAGCAACACCTAAGGCCCAAATTTCTGCTGAGTATATAGGGTAGGACCCTACTTTCAAACATCTAACTTACAAACGACTCCTACTTGCAAACGGAAGGAGACAACAGGAAGTGAGATGAAATCTACCCCTAAGGAAGGGAAATTCTCTCCTGTAAGAGTTAATATGGGAAAACAATTTTTCCTTTCCACTGATGCTTTCCAATCCTTGTTCCACAAAAAAACACAAATTTTCAAAAAACATTTTTCATTGGGACAAAAAAGTGAGGTGAAATCTTCTGAAGAGGAGGAAAGACGCAAAACAAATGTCACAGGGGTGATAACCCTTCCCTATGTTTTCCAAAAAGCTTAGAAAAGATTTTTTGGCTGGAGCTAAACACATTAAAAATGTTCAAAATTACAAACAGATTCTACTTAACAACAAACCTACAGTCCCTGTCTTGTTTGCACCGCCTGTATACTGCTGTTCAGAGTATATAGGGACCTTTCCTTATTTTAATTTGGGTGCGGGGTTCCCCTTAATATCCATACAAGACCCAAAGGGCCTGGTAATGGACTGGGGGGTACCCATGCCGTTTGTCTCACTGATTTTCATCCATATTGCCATGACCCGACATGACATTAAACCCGCAAGCAGTTTTAAATGAGATTTTTTCCTTTAAAAATGACATTTGGTGCAGGGACTGTTCTAAACATGGGAAACACGCGTCACTTTACAGGCATACTATAGACACCCCCCAGGTACGATATTTAAAGGAATATTTCACTTTTTTTTTTTTACTTTAAGCATCATTAAAATCACTGCTCCCGAAAAAACGGCCGTTTTTAAAAGTTTTTTTTGCATTGATACATGTCCCCTGGGGTAGGACCCGGGTCCCCAAACCCTTTTTAGGACAATACCATGCAAATTAGCCTTTAAAATGAGCACTTTTGATTTCGAACGTTCGAGTCCCATAGACGTCAATGGGGTTCTAACGTTCGTGCGAACTTGCGGTCCGTTCGCGGGTTCTGGTGCGAACCGAACCGGGGGGTGTTCGGCTCATCCCTACTTGTAGGTTTAGCTGAACACTGTGAGGTGGACCCACCATACTAACTTGTAGTTTTAGCTGAGCACTGTGAGCAGGACGCACTGCACTAACTTGTAGCTTTAGATGAACACTGTGCAGAGGTCTCACTACACCAACTTGTAGGTTTAGCTGAACACTGTGAGCAGGACGCACAGCACTAACTTGTAGTTTTAGCTGAACACTGTGAGCAGGACGCACTGCACTAACTTGTAGCTTTAGATGAACACTGTGCAGAGGTCTCACTACACCAACTTGTAGGTTTAGCTGAACACTGTGAGCAGGACGCACAGCACTAACTTGTAGTTTTAGCTGAACACTGTGAGCAGGACGCACAGCACTAACTTGTAGTTTTAGCTGAACACTGTGAGTAGGACGCACTGCACTAACTTGTAGCTTTAGATGAACACTGTGCAGAGGTCTCACTACACCAAATTGTAGGTTTAGCTGAACACTGTGAGCAGGACGCACAGCACTATCTTGTAGTTTTAGATGAACACTGTGAGCAGGACGCACAGCACTAACTTGTAGTTTTAGCTGAACACTGTGAGCAGGACGCACTGCACTAACTTGTAGCTTTAGATGAACACTGTGCAGAGGTCTCACTACACCAACTTGTAGGTTTAGCTGAACACTGTGAGCAGGACGCACTGCACTAACTGTAAATAGTCTAGTTGCCTGACTGTGGTACTAATAGGATCAAAAGAACACCAGCAATTTTTTTTTTCAGGTAGCTGTAAATACTGTAACAAGACAAGCCTGCCTGTCAGTAAGAAGATAACAGGAACAAATCTAGCTGAACACTGTGAGCAGGACGCATTGCACTAAGTTGTAGCTTTAGATGAACACTGTGCAGAGGTCTCACTACACCAACTTGTAGGTTTAGCTGAACACTGTGAGCAGGATGCACTGCACTAACTGTAAATAGTCTAGTTGCCTGACTGTGGTACTAATAGGATCAAAAGAACACCAGCAATTTTATTCAGGTAGCTGTAAATACTGTAACAAGACAAGCCTGCCTGTCAGTAAGAAGATAACAGGAACAGATCTAGCTGAACACTGTGTGCAGGACGCACTGCACTAACTTGTATCTTTAGATGAACACTGTGCAGAGGTCTCACTACACCAAATTGTAGGTTTAGCTGAACACTGAGCAGGACACACCCCACTAACTTGTAGGTTTAGCTGAACACTGTGAGCAGGACGCACCTCACTAACTTGTAGTTTTAGATGAACACTGTGAGCAGGACACACAGCACTAACTTGTAGTTTTAGCTGAACACTGTGAGCAGGACGCACTGCACTAACTTGTAGCTTTAGATGAACACTGTGCAGAGGTCTCACTACACCAACTTGTAGGTTTAGCTGAACACTGTGAGCAGGACGCACTGCACTAACTGTAAATAGTCTAGTTGCCTGACTGTGGTACTAATAGGATCAAAAGAACACCAGCAATTTTATTCAGGTAGCTGTAAATACTGTAACAAGACAAGCCTGCCTGTCAGTAAGAAGATAACAGGAACGAATCTAGCTGAACACTGTGAGCAGGACGCACTGCACTGACTTGTAGCTTTAGATGAACACTGTGCAGAGGTCTCACTACACCAACTTGTAGGTTTAGCTGAACACTGTGAGCAGGATGCACTGCACTAACTGTAAATAGTCTAGTTGCCTGACTGTGGTACTAATAGGATCAAAAGAACACCAGCAATTTTATTCAGGTAGCTGTAAATACTGTAACAAGACAAGCCTGCCTGTCAGTAAGAAGATAACAGGAACAGATCTAGCTGAACACTGTGTGCAGGACGCACTGCACTAACTTGTAGCTTTAGTTTCAATAAGTTTTTATTGTTTTACATGAAATAATAATGAACAGAAAGTAAAGTACAGTACAATCATTAAGAGTTGTCACAATTTTTGCTTTTCTAGGTTCATGTTAAGACAAGTATTTTCATTCGTGTGTCACTCATTACCATTTGAGGAAATAGACATACCAGGAGTATTGCTCGACTCCCCAAGACACCCCTTTTTGGGATCTGGCTGTGTCTTATAGAGGAAGTTTTTTACAATCCCGATATGTCCTGTAATATCTGGTATTCCTTCATGACATAGGTTTATATCAAACTGGCACAGTGTTACTCTTATTGGACAACACATGAATAGTACCACTAAAGAACTATTAACATAACTTTTAACATATTTCCGCAGTAAGAACTTTTCCTGTTGACCATCCGTGTAGCATTGACTTGTTGTAAATATAATTTTATCCTATCTTAATTAAATGTGAATTTATTAATTATTTCATTATTTAATGTTCCCATAAAAATTCAGACCTGAGTTTTTTGGATACCATGTTAACCAGGAGTTCCATATTTTGGAAGCCTGGTTATAGTTCCCCTGGCTATGGGCAAATTGTATCTCATATGCACTGTGAGTGGTCATTATGCGTAGGGTTTCCGCTATTAATGGTGGATTTGTTTCCTTCCAATGTCTAACTATGTTGAGTCTGGCTGCTATAAGTAGGTGTGATACCACAGTTCTCATTGGAGCAGGTATCAATTCTATTCCTAATGACAGAAGTGCCAAACCTGGAGAATATGTAGTCTTGGTACCTGAGATTTGTTCTATGGTACTGAAAACGAGGGACCAATACCTTTTAAGGTGTGGACATGACCACAATATATGTAGCAATGTACCCCTATGGCCACATTTCCTCCAACAGTCAGGGGATGCTGCAGTAGCAAATTTAGAAATCCGGTGTGGAGTAAGATACCATCTCAATAGTATTTTATAGTACAATTCCCAAAGGTTAGCACTTCTTGTAGAGTTATATGTAAATCTGAACGCTTTTGTCCACTGTTCCTTTGTGTAAGTCCTCTCAAAGTCCCTTTCCCACGCTGTAATATTGTTAGTTTTGCGAAAGGAGTGTTTGTCTTGTAAGAATTTATATATTAGGGATATACCTTTTTGAGTCGATTTGGTGTTTGTGAAGAAAAGGGCTAGTTTCCAAGGTATTTGTGTAAGTAGATTGCTACTCTTATTGTCTATTAGGTGGTATAATTGGATATATTTGTAGGTCTCAGATTCTGGTATGGAATACTCGATCTGCAATGATCTGAATGATTTCATTGTAGGTCCTACAAAAAGGTCCTCTAGGAGGAGTATTTGGTTCTTGCACCAGTTTGTTAATGATATGTCAGGGATAACATGTTCCAAGGCTGTAATTGGGAATTTTAGAAGAATTTGTGGGTCTTCTTGGGTTATATTTGCGAGTAGGTATTTCCAGGATTCAATAGAAGCCTGTATAGTAGGTGCATGTGATGATGGTTTGGTATGATGGTGTGGACTGGAGATCAGGTAGTTATATAGGTTCCCCCCTTTAATTTGTGCGCTTTCTAGTCCCGACCATAATGTGGTAGTACTCTGGGGAAACCAATTCTTGACTTGGGCAAGTATGGTAGCTGCATAGTAGTCTTTTATAGAGACATGTCCTATCCCTCCCATCTGTTTAATTTTAATAAGTTTGTTAAAAGCACAACGTGCTTTTTTGCCTGCCCATAAATACCTGCCGACTATGAGTTGTGCTTGTTGAAAGAAGGACTGTGGAACTGGTATTGGTAAGGTCCTAAATAAATAAAGGAATTGTGGTAGAATTTGCATTTTAAATGCTGCAAGTCTGCCTGACCAGGACAGTTCAAACTTTTGCATTCTGTCTAGTTTACATTTCAAGGAATCTAAAAAGGGGGTGTAGTTTTCTCTAACTAAGTCTGAGGTTTTAGGTGTAAGAGTAATCCCTAGGTATGCAATGCCTTTTTCTTTCCATCTGTATGGGAATTTAGAAGTGATGTCATTTTTCACCTTTTCTGTGAGACCCAGACCCAATAGGTAGGATTTGGTATCATTTACTTTGTAGTAAGATATAGCATTAAACAAATGTAAAGCATCATGAACCGAAGCCAGGGAAGATGTGACGTCTGTGAGAATTAAAATTATATCATCCGCGAATAGACTTATGGTATGCATGTTGTTCCCTATCGTTAATCCCTTGATTTGGGGGTGTTGGCGAATATATGCTGCTAGTGGTTCCATTAGAAGGTTAAAAATTAATGGGGATAATGGACACCCTTGACGTGTCCCATTTGTGATGTCAAATGGGGTGGAGAGCATTCCAGATATGTAAACCTGTGCTGACGGGGATGTGTAGAGTGCCATAATAGCTTGATATATTTGGCCCCTAAAGCCAAACTTTGTTAAAACTTGCTCTAGATATGTCCAATGGATCCTATCAAACGCCTTCTCTGCATCCAAAGCAAGGAGCAGAGAAGGCGTTCCAGTCCTGTTGGCTGTATAGATAAGATTAACCAAACGTCTGGTTGCATCCGCTGTTTGGCGACCTTTAGTAAAACCAGATTGGTCTGGGTGAATTAAAGAAGGAAGGAGGTTAACTATTCTTCCGGCTATCAATTTAGCGTATAATTTTAGGTCATTATTGAGTAATGAGATCGGGCGGAAGTTTTGTGGGGTGTTTGGGTCCTTCCCTGGCTTCGGTAATGCCACAATCATTGCTTTCAACATTTCAGAGGGAAATGAGGAGGAGGAGGCCGCTCTGTTAAATATTTCTGTAAGTCTAGGTGATAATATTTCCTTAAATGTTTGGAAATATTCGCCTGTAAATCCGTCAGGACCCGGGGATTTATTTTTGGGTAGTAAGTCTATCCCTTGAGATACTTCTTGTGTCGTGAAAGGGGAGTTCAACGCTTCAATTTGGTTATCTGTAAGATGAGGTAGATTTATTTTGCTGAGAAATTCAGAGATAGTGTCGGTTGATGGTTGAATTACTTGAGGGTCTTTTTTAAGATTGTATAAAGACCCGTAATAAGTGCTGAAGGCATCTGCTATTGCCTGAGGGTGGTATAATTTAGTCTGAGTTACTGGGTGAATAATGCAGGGAATTTTAGATTTATGTCTAAGACCTCGTAAACGAGTGGCTAATAACTTCCCTGCCTTATTTCCAGTGGCATAATATGTCATTTTTAACCTCCTGGAAGACTTTTCAAAATCCTCCAGCAGTATGAGACGTAATTCATGCCTCAGCTTGGTTATTTCTTCCGTTTGTGCTTGGGTTAGATTGGCTTTGTTTTGGTCCTCTAATATCTGTATTTGTTTGGAAATATCCATTATACGCTGCCCTCTCCTCCTCTTAGCCCTGGCCCCCAGTTTAATTAGGAGGCCTCTCATAAACGCTTTGTGCGTGTTCCATGTAATAAAGGGATCATTAACTGAACCTGCATTGTATTCAAAAAATTCCTCCAGATCTCTTTGTAAAGCAGACCTGGAAGGATCAGCCTGGAATATGTGTGGGTTAGATCTCCATATAAAGGTGGCACTGCTAGCGGATTGGTCCTCCACCAGCAGTGAGACCGACGCGTGATCCGACCAGGTAATGCCATTGATCTGAGATGCTTTAATTTTGGTTAGTAACCATCTATCCGTTAAAAAAAGATCCAGTCTAGAATACATTTTGTGGCTAGCTGAAAAAAAGGAGTAGTCCCTTTCTGAGGCGTGAAGACATCTCCACTCATCATATACATCATAAGTCCTCAAAAGGTGTTGGAGTGATTGGGGTCTTCTTTTAGTAAATGAACTAGAGTCCATGGTGGGGTCCGGTGGCAGGTTAAAGTCCCCGCAGAGTATTAGGTGCCCCTTCTGTATTCGTTGTACTTTTTTCAGTAATTTATGAAGAAAGCGGGATTGATGCGTATTGGGAGCATAGACGTTCACCACTGTATAAGTGGTATTGTTGATGTCACATATTAAGACGAGGTATCTACCTTGTGTATCACTTATCTCATTGTGGAGGTAAAAGGCTACTGTGTCTTTTATTGCTGTGAGGACTCCTCTTCTTTTGGCATTAGAATTTGCAAAAAATATGTGCGGGAATTTAGGATGAGAGCATGTAGGTTGGGCTTGCTTTTTAAAATGCGTCTCTTGTACACAGAATATGTCTCCCTTATGTTGAAGTGCTTCCTTCCACATAGATCTACATTTGGCCGGATGATTGAGGCCTCTAGCATTGACTGTTAGAAACGTTATAGGCATCCTTTGTGTTTTGAATTAAATGCATTGTGGAGCATGTGTGCATAACACTTACAGTTGGTAGTTAGCTTGTCAGAGTAGATCTTGATGGAAGTTAAGTCTGGGAGGGTCAGGTGAAAGTAGTCCTGCTGTGCGGCTTGATCAATCTTGAGAACTGTAGCAAAGTTCTGCGGCTGCTGAGAGAACTTGTATATAACTAAGAAGAAAAAAAATGGTAAAATTAAACATAAAACAGCGAGTAGGACTGTGCAACCTGGGTGTGACACTGAGTCACTCATCTGGCGATCAGGGGTTATATCAAATTTCAGTCCAGCTTAACAGACATTTCCTCTGTTTTAGGGGACAATTATGTATAACCTGTATTGGTATTGAATATTTTAGGTGTGTTTACGGGCATTCTTGGAAGTTACCAGGTTCCAATTTTCAGCAATGTGATCAGGGCTTTTTGCGTTGCGTTCTTTATGCATGTCATCTGGGATAATATGCCAGTGTTGGAGCAAGAGCAAACCTTTGGCAAGGTTATCCACCACATGATCTTTACCATCTCGGGAAATGATCAGTTTCGTAGGGAACCCCCATTTGTATGCGATTTTATGGTTTCTCAATGTCTTAGAGATTGTATTGAGGTTTCTCCTTTTCTGTAGGGTGAATTGGGATAGGTCTGCAAAGAATTGTAAATCTTTGTACTGTGGTGGGAATAGGTCTTTGTTGCGTGCGGCCGACATCAGGCGCTCTTTCGTTTGAAAAAAATGTAATCGGAGTATAACATCTCTGGGTATGTTGTCTGGTAGGTGTGTTGGCTTGGGTAGGCGGTGGATCCTATCCACTGTTATGTCCAGGTCTGATAATTCGGGGATTATTGCCTGGAATAATTGTGCTGTATAGGTACGTAGTTCCGCTTGCTGAATTGACTCGGGGACCCCCCTTATTTTCATATTGTTTCTCCTAGAGCGGTCTTCTATGTCCGCCATTTTAGCTTTAATAGCGTCGAGCTCATCAGTGTTATTGTCATGGGCATCCACAAGATCATTAATGGTGGTTGCAAACTCTCCCATTTTATGTTCTATGTGATCCACTCTAGCAGTAGTCTCTCTGAGTTCCACTCCGAATTTGTGTACACATGATAACATATCAGCATGTAGGGAGCTCCTAAGAGACACTAACATGTCCTTGAGGGTGGTGTCCAGGACAGGCTGATTGTTAGTAGGGAATAAATCAATGGAGTCAGGGAGGTCTCTGGTATCCTCCCCTGAATCTAGGCCTTGTGTTATGTCCTGGCTTGTATCAGAGGCATCCAGCCTCACCCTCACCTTTTCTGGGCTCCCTGAGGTGGGGGTGTGAATCGGAGATTGTGTGCTCCTTTGTGGGGCAATCCTTTTGTGCGGATTGCCTTTTACTTGGTTGTACTGAGGTGTACTAGACATACCTCGTTCCTTCGGTCCGCCGCCATCTTGCTTAGGCCTGAGCGGGTAATATTCTGTCAGTTTCTGCGGCTTACGGAGCTCCTTGTTTCTCCGTGGCATGTTCGGTCGGGTCCCCGGGTTGTGCTGTGGGTCCGCTGGTGTTTGCTGTGCCTTTTCTGTTTAGTGTAACAGGTGGTTTGTGCCGATTTTCCCCTGAGTGCAGAGGAGCTCAGCTAGTGAGCGTCCATCTCCGTCTGCTGCAAGCTCCGCCCCCCAACTTGTAGCTTTAGATGAACACTGTGCAGAGGTCTCACTACACCAAATTGTAGGTTTAGCTGAACACTGAGCAGGACACACCCCACTAACTTGTAGGTTTAGCTGAACACTGTGAGCAGGACGCACCTCACTAACTTGTAGGTTTAGCTGAACACTGTGAGCAGGACGCACCCCACTAACTTGTAGTTTTAGCTGAACACTGTGAGCAGGACGCACCACACTAACTTGTAGGTTTAGCTGAACACTGTGAGGTGGACGCACCACACTAGTTGTAGGTTTAGCTGAACACTGTGAGCAGGATGCACCCCACTAACTTGTAGGTTTAGCTGAACACTGTGAGCAGGACGCACTGCACTAACTGTAAATAGTCTAGCTGCCTGACTGTGGTACTAATAGGATCAAAAGAACACCAGTAATTTTCTTCAGGTAGCTGTATATACTGTAACAAGACAAGCCTGCCTGTCAGTAAGAAGATAACAGGAATGGATCTAGCTGAACACTGTGAGCAGGACGCACTGCACTAACTGTAAATAGTCTAGCTGCCTGACTGTGGTACTAATAGGATCAAAAGAACACCAGTAATGTTCTTCAGGTAGCTGTATATACTGTAACAAGACAAGCCTGCCTGTCAGTAAGAAGATAACAGGAATGGATCTAGCTGAACACTGTGAGCAGGACGCACTGCACTAACTGTAAATAGTCTAGCTGCCTGACTGTGGTACTAATAGGATCAAAAGAACACCAGTAATTTTCTTCAGGTAGCTGTATATACTGTAACAAGACAAGCCTGCCTGTCAGTAGGAAGATAACAGGAACGGATCCAGCGGAACACTGTTAGCAAGACGCACTGCACTAACTGTAAATAGTCTAGCTGCCTGACTGTGGTACTAATAGGTTCAAAAGAACACCAGTAATTTTCTTCAGGTAGCTGTAAATACTGTAACAAGACAAGCCTGCCTGTCAGTAGGAAGATATCAGAAACGGATCTAGCTAAACTGAATACAGTGTATATATATATATATGCAACACCTGGGATGCATATATATACACAATACACTGTAAGTGCAGCTAAACTGACTGACTGTTCTGCCTAATCTATCTAACTCAAATCAAATGTCACTGTCTGTCTCTCTCTCTCTCAATGAACACCGGAACACACACTACACAGGGCCGCCGTGCAGGCGGCCTTATATAGTGTGGGGCGTGTACTAAATCCCCTGAGCCATAATTGGCCAAAACCTCCTTGGCTTTGGCCAATTACGGCTCTCTGTTCAGATGGCGCTGTGATTGGCCAAGCATGCGGGTCATAGTGCATGCTTGGCCAATCATCAGCCAGCAATGTACTGCGATGCCGCAGTGAATTATGGGCCGTGACGCGCCACACAAATTTGGCGCGAACAGCCCATATCATTCGCAATCCGGCGAACGGGCGAACAGACCATGTTCGAGTCGAACATGGGTTCGACTCGAACACGAAGCTCATCCCTAATCTTGAGGGTTGTTGACCGGGTTTTCTGAGGTACAAAAATTTTACCCCGGATCCAAAAAAAAGCCCATATTTCTTCAAAGACTGTACCTCTGGTTCCGTACATGAATTGGATGAGGCTTTGATGGATGATATTAAGTCCGTCTGTGCCAGCCCAAGGAAATTTTGGGGAAAGAGGATTGTGGTTGGTTCCGGAGTTTGGGGATCTGCTGAAAACATCTGAGAAAGGGCGTCTGCCTTCCCATTCTTTCCACCAGGTCTATAAGAAATATGAAAATTGAAGCGAGAGAAGAATAGAGCCCAACGGGCTTGTCTGGGTTTGAGTCGTTTTGCTGTTCGGAGGTATTCAAGGTTCTTGTGATCTGTGAAGATCATCACTGGGTGGAGTGCCCCCTCAAGTAAATATCTCCATTCCTCCAGGGCGAATTT
Source organism: Lithobates clamitans (assembly GCA_037952925.1). NCBI lineage: Eukaryota > Metazoa > Chordata > Amphibia > Anura > Ranidae > Lithobates > Lithobates clamitans. The sequence goes on along the minus strand of JBBGZY010000935.1, from coordinate 3,357,834 downwards.
TATGGCTAGCAGCTCCCCGTCACCTACATCGTAATTTAATCCCGCTGGGCTGAGTCTCCGGGATGCAAAAGCAACTGGATGTAGGATGGCTTTAGGTCCTTGTCTTTGGGAAAGAATTGCTCCTGTTGCGATCTCTCATGCGTCCACTTCCAATACAAATGGTTGAGAAGGATCAGGGTGTCGGAGAATGGGAGCGGAGCTGAACAGGTTTTTTAGTTTCAGGAAGGCTTCCTGTGTGGCTTGGGACCACCGGAATGAACCGTGCTGGCGGGTTAGCTGGGTGATAGGTGTCACTATAGCAGAGAATCCGACGATAAATTTCCGGTAAAAGTTGGCGAATCCTATAAACCATTGGACTCCCCTTTTGTCAGATGGAGCTGGCCACTCTTGGATAGCCTGTATCTTTTGGGGATCCATTTCAACCCCATTTGCCGATATGATGAACCCCAAGAATTGCACGACTGATTTTTCAAACTCACACTTCTCCATTTTTAAGTAGAGTTTGTGTTGCTTCAGAATGGCAAGAACTGTTTTGACGTGCCCCCTGTGCAGTTCAATAGTGGAAGAAAAAACTAATATGTCGTCCAAATAGACTACACGGAAATCATCTAGGTATTTGCGGAAAATGTCATTCACTAGGTGTTGAAAGGTGGCTGGAGCATTACAAAGCCCGAATGGCATCACCAAGTATTCGAAATGCCCGAACCTGGACCTGAAGGCCGTCTTCCATTCATCCCCGGCTCTGATTCTGACAAGGTTATACGCCCCTCGGAGGTCTAATTTGGAAAAGACTCTAGCTGATCGGAACCGTTGGAACAGCTCTGGAATGAGCGGCAAGGGATACCGATTCTTGATGGTGATGTTATTTAACTGCCGGTAATCCACACAGGGTCTAAGGGAGCCGTCCTTCTTCCCGACAAAGAATATACCCGCTCCAGCGGGTGAAGATGAAGGACGGATGAACCCCTTCTTCAAGTTTTTGTCAATATATTGTTTGAGAGCCTCCAGCTCCGTTTCTGAGAGGGGAAATATACGACCAAATGGAATCTCTGACCCTGGCAGTAAGTCGATTGGGCAGTCATAAGGTCGATGAGGCGGGAGGCGATCGGCCATTTGTTTGCTGAAGACCTCCTGGAACTCAAGATACTCCTGAGGAACATGTTGGAGGTTAACTGAAGGAGCAGTAATTGTGGCACAGATCTTGGGCTCAAAAGGAAGACAATGTTGAGAACAGTATGAAGAGGGAAACAAAACCACCTTAGTACTCCATTGGATCAGAGGATCGTGAGCCTGTAGCCAGGGTAAGCCTAGAATGACTGGAAACATGGGAGAGTGAATAAGGTCTAGGCGTAGGAGCTCTTGGTGCCTGGACTCAGTAGTTACTAGAATGGGTTGGGTCTCCTGGGTAATTGGACCTGAACTGGGAAGAGACCCATCAGCCAAGTGAACCCGTAGGTGTCGAGCTTTGGTTTGCAAGGGTACATTCAGGTTCTGGGCCAGAGCAGCGTCCATAAAGCAACTACATGCACCCGAATCAATGATCGCTGGCAGGCAGGACTCCCCTTCTGGTAGCTGTAGAGAAATAAACAACATGACGTAAGATTTAGGAGCATTGTTGTCTTGGCAATTCATTGATTTTGGCTGAAAGAACTTACTGGGCCTTATCGGGCAGTTGCGCAGGAAGTGTCCGGCTCCCCCACAATAGAGACACAAGTTGGACTGCCGTCTACGTTGTCTTTCTTCCAAGGTCAATGGAGCCCGTACCAGACCAGGCTGCATAGGTTCAGTATCGGGAAGGATTGTAGACCCGGCTGCCATAGGAGATGGTATTTGAGTAGGTTGGGGTCTTGATGTCATCCACACAGGGCGTGGACTTTGGAACCGTTCTGAACGACGTTCCCGCAAAGGTCTATCCAGCTTTGTGGCTGCCTGGATTAACTCCTCCAAAGATGCGGGGGTCTCCATCCTGGCCAACTCGTCCTCGAGGAGTTCGGACAGGCCTTGGCGGTACTGATAGCGTAGGGCTGGCTCGTTCCAGTTTGTATCGGCCGCCCATTTACAGAATTCCACCGTATAATCTTCAATTGGTCTTCTTCCTTGGGCCAGGTGGTGCAGGATAGCTTCGGCCGTAGCCATACGTTGTGGGTCATCATAAAGCTGCGACATACTCTCGAAGAACGTATCGATTGTATTAAGCACCTGACTTTCCGACTCCATCAAGCCGTGGGCCCAGGCCTGAGGTTCTTCAGACAACAGAGAGATCGCAAATCCCACCTTAACCACTTCTGATGCAAAGGTTTGGGGCTGCAGAGCAAAATAGAGAGTGCATGCATTCTTAAAAGCTCTAAATTTCTTACGGTCCCCTGAGAACCGTTCCGGTGTGGGGACCCTAGGTTCCGGAAGTGCCATGACAACTGTAGGACTGGCGGTAGCCTGGGGAAGTGGGCCTTCACTGCTGGGTGCAGGAGGTGTGGCGGCAGAAGGGAGTGGTCCCATCAGCTGTTGGAGACGGCTGCCAATTTGCGTATATCCCTCCTGTAGTCTCTGCACTGAGTCTGCCAGGGTGGAGACCTGCTGACACAGGATCTCCAAGGGGGAGCACGCTCTGTCGGCCTCGAACATCTGGCTGGTTTGTACTGTTACGTCAATACTCACCGAGGCCGAGATGCCGAGAGCGGCTCGCCCTTATGACCACGCGCACCCGAACCCCCGAGGGTGATACAGGGGATCGGAAGCACGCGGAGGCACGGGCTTCCGGTGGTTGCAGAAGGTAGACTTGGATTCGCTGTAGGTGTAGGAAGGCACCTGGCGGGTATCGTGCAGGACCGGTGTGACTGAGAGCAGGAAGTCCGTAGGGCAAGCAGAGGTCAGAGGCGTCAAGCAGGCAGGCAGAGTGGTTCTTTAACAAGCAGAGGTCAGAGGTATCAAGCAGACAGGCAGAGTGGTCTTTTAACAAGCAGAGGTCAGGGGAATCAGGCAGGCAAATAGAATAGTCCTTTTAACAAGCAGAGACCAGGGGTATCAGGCAGGCCAATAGAATAGTCCTTTTAACAAGCAGAGATCAGGGGTATCAGGCAGGCAAGTAGAGTGGTCTTTAAACAAGCAGAGGTCAGGGGTACCAGGCAGGCAGGTAGAATAGTCCTTTAAACAAGCAGAGATCAGGGGTATCCGGCAGGCAGGTAGAGTGGTCTTTAAACAAGCAGTGGTCAGGGGTATCAAGTAAACAGGAACAGGGAACTTCTCAGGACAAGGTACACTGATGACAGCTGACGACAAACCAGCAACCCGACTGGGCGCTGGAGTCGCCTGAAGTAGCCTCCTGGCGAGCGCATCAACGTGACGCGCTACCGGGCACCCGCACGGGCAACGGCGCGCACACGGGGACCGCCGTGCACCCGCGCGCGCTGCATCATCGGGCCGCGAATGGGTGCACGTCTCAACACTAGCCCGCTGTGCATGCACCCCGCAGCCCAGTGGACGGAGGCGACCTGTGTCTCCTGACACATTCTGAGCCAGAGAAGGAATTGTTTTTCTTGAATCTACCTGTTAAAGTGGAAGTAAACTCTCCTATTGTTTTCAGCCAAGAAAGCTGCCATCTTGGCCTCTATTTAATCTTCAACTGCCATGATGGTGCACATGTGATCAGTTATGACACCAGCCATTGGATGGTTTGATAGTTGGTTGAGAGCACAACCAATGTGGCAGTTACATTCCCGGCACATGCTGGAAATGTAACTGTTTTTTGAAGCTGTTAAATAGACGGGTTTACTTCCACTGTAAGCTAGGTATAAAGACTGTCAAAATATTTTCATAAGTAATCGGTAGCAGTATTGATCAAACTGGCCTGGGGAGAATCCGCAAACCTAGGCTGAGATTCACAATCCCATAATGTAGTGCCAAAACCCCTTTGAAGTCTATAAGAGTTGAATCTTTCAATTTCTTTTGTCTTTTTTTGGCCAATTGTTTAAGCCCAAAAAGTTGGCATGAATGGCTAGGAACTGCCATGGGAGACATGTACCAATGACAAGAAAATCTTATTTTTTAACATTTAGTCTTTATTGGGTACAGTACAACATGCTATCCAGTAGGCACAGAAAATGAAAAACAGAGGAAATAAAGTACAGTATAAATTACACTGGGTTATGGTTTGGGCCAGCTCTTCAAATCTAATTATAATATGTAGATATCACAAGACCAAAATTATTGAATACCAGAATCCCCTTATATAATTAGTTTATTATTAAGATGGAATAACCAAGCATCCCTGTAATGGTGAGAATTTCGGTGGGAACAATTTTTTTTCTATCAATGTTTCAACCCAAAGTCATCCAAAATTTGGAGACCAGGGAAAGGGCCAGATCTGTAAAAAATAGCAATATATAATTTGCAAATAATCCCAATTTGTAAGAGTAGGCAATGACTGTGATGCCATGAAAACTGGGGTTAGTCAATATATAGCCTCTCCCAGAGACTATATGGATAAAACAAAAATATGGGGAAATAGACACTGTTGGCGTTAGAGAGCATACCTGAAGTGTTAACCTGGGTAGAGGCCAAGGAATACAGTGGTTTATTGCTTGGAGAATGTTGCCCAAAACCCATGTTGCCCATTTCACAAGAACATGCATGGATTAACCTCAGTGTATTCTATCAAATGCCTTCTCTGCATCAAGGGCAAGAAGCAGAGAAGGCATGTCTAACAATACCAAACATCCTCCTTGAATCATTGAGGGGCTTGTCTAATGGTAACCAACTTGGTATTGCTTATCTAGGGATGGAATGATGTCCTCAAGAAATTTTGCCAAGGTCTTGGCATAGATTTTCAGATTTCAACTGAGTAGAGGTGTTGGTTTAAAATTAAGAATGTCTGTTTCCCTGGTTTTGTCCAAGTCAGAATCAAAAGCCTTTAAGGTTTGGGAAGGCTAAATCTGTTAGCATATGAGGGAGAAGGATGTTTTGGAATCTCTTGCAGTATTCCCCATAAAATCTGTCTAAACTAGAGAGAGTTTGGATAGTTTGGAGAGGTTTCATTACCTTACAAGAAGTTATTTTAAAATAGAAGCATTTAATTTAATGGGGAAAATAGAGGCTAAAGTGGCGTACACACGGTCAGACTTTGCGACCGGACTGGTCCGACGGACCATCCGATCATGTGTTGGCTTCATCGGACCTTCAGCGGACTTTTCCAGTCGAAAATCTGACAGACTTTAGATTTGGAACATGCTTCAAATCTTTACGTCGTAACTCCACCGGACCCAGAAATCTGCTTGTCTGTATGCTAGTCTGACGGACAAAAACCGACGCTAGGGCAGCTATTGGCTACTGGCTATCAACTTCCTTATTTTAGTCCAGTGTACGTCATCACGTACAAACCCGTCGGACTCGGTGTGATCGTGTGTAGACAAGTCTGTTCGATAAAAAGTCAGTCGGAAGTCCGTCAAAAGTCTGTTGAAAGTCCGTCGGAAAGTCCGTCCGACCAGTCTGGTCGAAAAGTCTGCCCGTGTGTACACCCCATTATAGTTCAGATACTGTAAATGTTCCCCTGTTGGTTTTTGGGTTATTGGATTATCTAGCATTTAAATGGAGAAGTGAAGTAATCACAAAAAGCATCTGTTATTGCTTGTGGATTCAGTGGTTTGTGTTAGATTAAGTCCAACAAATAAAATATTTTGGTTTTAACTTTCTAAGCAGGTTAGCAAGTAATTTGACTGCTTTATTCCCCTAAAGTGGTAGTTATGATTTAAATGCTTAATGTGCTTTTCATGAGCTAATAACAATGTTCTTTACTGCAGGCAAAAAGGCCACAAACAATTTGTTTGAATATACAGGTTTTGTGGATTTTGTTGGTGCCATCAAAGATTACACATAATCTAATAGTCTAATGAATACATTCATCTCTTTATTAATACAAACTTCAAATGAGTTATAAACAAAAAATTATACATATCAGCTCCCAAAAGCAGCCATGAGGTTCCCACTATAATCGCTGATCATAAGATGTTAATTGTAAGGTCAGTCAGTATGCTGAAAATGCAAAGGGTTAACTTATATACAGCTGAGTTTACACCTCTATATGTTTTGCAGTCTGTCACTGCTTCTTCAGGAATTTAGGGAGCATATTAAAATCTCTACAACAAAATATATACAGTACATACATGTTAGATTCTATATAATTAGAACATACAATATAAACACATGTTAAAGTCTCAGAAAATGTATGACTGGATAACTCCTTCAAAACCACCTACCAAAGGATGTGTATGCACCCCTGAAAAACACACCTGGGTGCCTAAACCCTCACCCAGGGGACATGGGAGCAGCAACAATAGTAACAACTGAAAAAACAAAAATAAAACATCTTCAAAATATTGGAGTATATTACCCTCCCAAAAGAAAGGGTTAACTCTCACCAATCTCACCAATATCTGTCAGAAATTAAAGAATGTTACATTAGTAGATTTGTGAAGAGATAGGAATGAGCCAAAGGTGTCAAGCACATCAAAAGCAGCTTCCACCAGCTAAAGGGTACTTTAAATGCTGACCGGCCAACAACTAAGCAATGTCAAAAATGCATAAACACTGGTCCCAACACAGAAACTAAAATAAACAGCATATAAGGATAATAAAGATAATAAGTGAGCGCTATGCAATTAATCAGCATCTGACACACAAAAGGTGAACATACAGTACAACCTCCTAAAAACAATAAAACCTAAAATGGTGTGCAGTGCAAAAATGTATATATAGCCAAAATGAATGTGATAAAGTCCCAAAATATTATTAGAATAGTCCAAGATGTGACTTGACTTGAAAATCTTCTATATGGTTAAAAATATTCCAGTTATGAGGTATAATGTGTCTAACCACTCACCAGATACAAAGAAAAATCCAGCATCAAATTGTCACACTTTACCCAGTGTGTAAAAAATATCCTGCCTCGACTATGCACCTCCACCATCTAAATACTCACCAGACGACAGACAACAATTTGCCTTGAACTGCTGCTATAAGGTGAAGTGATATCCTAGTCAGGCATAGCGATCGGATGGTGGACTCCAGAGGAACCATGCACTGTGCAAAAAAGTTGAATATTTGTGTGCATTGTGCATTTATTCCAGATTTGTGCAGTAAAACTAGTGTGAAACTTTGCCTCTGCAGGTACTTGTGTAATAAAGACCCGTCACCATTGCTCTCTTTTCCTTGTGCTGGGTGACTGGTCTTGTCTCCGTCTCTGTATTTTTTTCTTTTTTTTCTTCATTTTCAGAAACAAATGAGAGCTGCAAAATACTCACCATGCCTCTTAGCAAATACCTTGCAGTGTCTACTTTCCAAAATGGGGTCATTTGGGGGGGGGGTGTTGTGCTATCTGGACATTTCAGGGCCTCCATAACTGTGATAGGTAGTGAGGAGTAAAATCACAATTTTACGCCTTTAGAAAGCCTGAAGGCGGTGCTTAGTTTTTGGGGTCCTGTATGCGGCTAGGCTCCCAAAAAGTCTCACACATGTGGTATCCCCATACTCAGGAGAAGCAGCAGAATGTATTTTGGGGTGTAATTCCACATATGTCTATGGCATTTTTGAGCAATATATCATTTAGTGACAAACAAAAAGTTTGCTATTTTCCCGAAACTTGTGGCAAAATATAAAATAGTGCATGGACTCAACATGCCTATTAGCAAATAGCTTGTGGTGTCTACTTTCCAAAAAGGGGTCATTTGGGGGGGTTGAACAGTCCTGGCATTTTATGCACAACATTAGAAGCTTTTGTCACACATCACCCACTCTTCTAACCACTTGAAGACAAAGCCCTTTCTGACACTTTTTGTTTACACAAAACAATATATTTTTTTGCTAGAAATTTACTTTGAACCCCCAAACATTATATATTTTTTTAAAGCAAAGGCCCTACAGATTAAAATGGTGGGTGTTGCAATTTTTATTTTTACACAGTATTTGCGCAGCAATTTTTCAAACGCAATTTTTTTGGAAAAAAACACTTTTTTAAATTTTAATTCACTAAAACACACTATATTGCCCAAATGTTTGATGAAATAAAAAATATGACGAGCAGCGGTGGCAAACTACATACATTTTAAAAGCCTTTAAAATCATTTACAGTTTACCACTGTAGATTTACAGAGGAGGTCTAAAATTACTGCCCTTGATCTGACCTTCATTGTGATACCTCACATGCATGGTGCAATTGCTGTTTACATATGACACCAGACCGACGCTTGCCTTTGTGTATGAGCACGGGAAGACTGGAAATGGTTTTTTTTTTTTAATTATTTAACTTTGCTCTTATATTTTATTTTTAAACTGTTCCTTTAATCTATTTATTTTTAATCATATTTATTGTTATCTCAGGGAATGTAAATATCCCCTATGATAGCAACAGGTACTCTTTTAATTCAAATGTTTTTTATTAAACAAATCGTTATACAGAGAATAGAACTTTTGATGTAACAATTGTTGTACAATAATGCACTTACAGAATATAAACATATTATATGAAAACCTCTGTGGACTCGCCTTGAGTCTCTCTATTCTCATTTGTCAAGCAGTAAAGGGTTAACTGCATATTAGTACATATAGGGAGCATTATTCTTATGTTAACAGAACAATTAGAGATGAACAAGATAGTTACCACCGCTCTAGGTGACCGGGTTCAAGCTTCCCGTCCTCCGCTGTGTGGATGATTGTGAGAGCCCCAGGTGCCGGCAATTGCTATTCCAATGATATGTGTGTGTTTTGGAAAAATCTGGACAGCCGCACTCCGGATTGGAAAAGTGAAAAATAAAATCCTCTTTATTGAAAAAGTAATAACATGATTAAAATCCGTACATGGCTTTGTTGGGATAATGCAGCATAACCGTTAACGCGTTTCACGCTCCCATAGAGCGCTTACTCATAGCTGGTTTGTACAAAAGTGATCACAACTTATATGCACATAATTTGTCTACCACATGACTACATATTGATTATCTGATTCTAAACAGCTGGTCGTTAGTCTATGTGGGATTTTTTTGGCATAGATGTGATTGGATGTGCATCCTATAGTGGAATCACTAATGAAGACATGAATATATAAATGAAACAAAAAACAACAAATATGTTTTTTCGAAAACCTTGAAAAAAATTTTTTATCATTCATATATGCTGACATTTGTCAACATGAACACATTTCATTTATATATTCATGTCTTCATTAGTGATTCCACTATAGGATGCACATCCAATCACATCTATGCCAAAAAAATCCCACATAGACTAACGACCAGCTGTTTAGAATCAGGTAATCAATATGTAGTCATGTGGTAGACAAATTATGTGCATATAAGTTGTGATCACTTTTGTACAAACCAGCTATGAGTAAGCGCTCTATGGGAGCGTGAAACGCGTTAGCGGTTATGCTGCATTATCCCAACAAAGCCATGTACGGATTTTAATCATGTTATTACTTTTTCAATAAAGAGGATTTTATTTTTCACTTTTCCAATCCGGAGTGCGGCTGTCCAGATTTTTCCAAAACACACACAGAACAATTAGAGAACATAGATTTATGGAACAACTGTATAGTCAACAATATATTGATGAAATTTTTTTTTTTTTTTCCATAAACATTTTATTAAGTTTAAAGACATATATAAACAGAACAAGTCCGATACATACTTTTTTTTTTTTTTTTTTTAACAAAATACATTTCTATAACATCAAATTGGTACTCTTTAAAGATGCTTAGGGGAGCATTCTGAGACACAGTGAACAAGAACTGAACTTGTAAAATACCAGTAGTGTGTGGGGGCAGAGGATCTCTTTCTCATATTTTCACCTCCCCCCCCCCCTCTGGGTTCCACCCAAATGAGGGGACAGATAAATGGTTCATTCTCGACCAACAAATAATGCTATATGCATCGCAATAAAGCTAACCAGGTATCTAAAGGAGGGTACCCTCACGTAGGATAAATTGTGTATGTTCGTTTAGCATCTTATGAGAGAATATGCCTAGCATCGGAAAAGGACAAAAAGAATAGATACAGAAAAGTACAGACAGCTAAGAGGACTAGGGGTAAAGAGAAACGGGGTGGAAGATAAGATAAAGAGGGAAGTCTGTAGGGGGTAAGAACAAAAAATAAATAATAGAAAAAAAAAAAAAAAAAGGGGGGGGATATCAGAAGGAAACATGAGTGGACCCACGCTCGCCCCCCCCAGCCCCGCCCCCCGATGCCCCCTCAACCAGGGCAAGGGGCGTTTAATCACTCCGCGAAGTGTATTGACGGTATCTCTCGGTGGTAGTAAAATGTGACCAGCATGCCCAAAGCATAGAGAATTTATGAACTCTATCTTGTGCAATATGGATCAGTTCCTCCAACTCTTTAATATTTGAGATTTTTGCAAGCCATTCCCTGATCGTTGGGGTGCGGGTGGACTGCCACAGTTTGGGTATACAAAGTTTGGCCGCGTTGACCATGTGCATGGCAAGGGATTTAAAATAGTCCCTTCTGGGAAGAGAGGTATGATGTAGGAGGAATTGGGCTGGGGTAAAGTCTAAATCATATGTTGTGACGTGTGTGATGATATCGTGAACCTCCCTCCAAAATGGTTGGAGGATCTCACAACTCCACCACACATGCAGCATAGTACCTATCCCTGTACCACACCTCCAACAAGTGTTAGGGATGGCAGGAGAGAATTTGTGTAGACGCGAGGGGGATATTGATGAAATTTTAACATTTCAGCAGTAGAATAATTGAGGGAAAAGAAGAGGGAGGAGGGGGAGGGAAGAAAGGCAAGACAATATTATAGAGTACAGAACTTTAATCGGGGGGATTCGTGGAGTTCCATATTGATCAATTGAAGAGATATCTTGCATTAGAACCGTTCCTGTATGCCAATATCTTTTCATATTCTGCCACAGTATTGACTTTTGTGATTAATTCTCTCACACTGGGGATCTCGTTGGTTTTCCATTTACTCATCATTAAGGATCTAGCTGCAAATATAATATGCATTGCTATGGATCTTACCAATATTGGGTACTCTGACATGCTAATATTCAGGATTGCTTTCTCAATAGAAGGCTGTACAAAGACCCCAGTGACTTTCGCAATCAGCTTAAAAGCTTCTAACCAGAAGCCACGGAGGTGAGAACACGCCCACACTATATGGACCAGCATCTCCACCTGTCCGCAGCCCCTCCAGAAAAGATTTGTTTTGGCATCTGAAAATTTAGCAACTATGTATGGGGTAAAGTGCAATCTTGCATGAAAATGTTGTGCTAGTTCGTCAAAGTTCAAGCACCTTGAGAACTGATGGTTACATTTAATCGCTAAGATCCTTTGTTTTTCTGTAAAAACCTTGCCTAACTGTTTTTCCCACTTAATTAGTGGGTTGAATTTGATAAAGACTGACTTGGAGTTGAGTAAATTGTATACCAGGGAGATTCCTTTCGCTTTTGGATTAGTGGAATTTAGATGTTTCCAAAATTCAGTGGGGATTGGGGTATCAATTGTATTGTTGATACATGAAGGATATCTGTAGATGTGTCAGGTATACAAAGCTTGGATGTCCGAGAATGACATCAGTTTGTCATCCTTCATAAGATCTTTTAAAAGATGTATATCCTTTCTCAGCCAGTGAGTCAGGAATATGTTCAGGATTAACCAATGAAGGGTTTCCAGAGGGATGGGGACATTAGTAGAGTGTACATTTGGATGTGTTGCTTCTTTTAAGTATGTCCATGCGTACTATGATGCTTGTATGGCGAGGTGGTCTATTGAGATTGAGATATTTGTATGCTGCAAGTTGCGTGCAATCAGGAGGGACATTGGAGAATAGGGGAACAGCCATGTCTGTTCTAATTGGCACCAGGGATTGGTTACAGGCTGGTCAAGCCAACCTCTGAGCTGGTCTAGTATTGCCGCTATATAGTAATCTTTCAGGACTGGGATGCCCAGCCCACCTGCTGACTTATGTTTCCTTTTCATTGGTGAGGTAAATCTTGCTCTTTTGCCTGCCCATACAAAATTGGATAGTTGTTTTTGCATGGAAGTAAAAAACAATGATGGAAGGGGAATTGGAAGAGCTCTGAACTAGTACGTAAATTTTGGTAGTAGTAGAATTTTATACGCCGCTAGGCTGCCCTTCCAGGAGATACAATGCTTCTGGATTCTAAAGATTTCCTGTTGGAATTCGTGGATTAGAGGGTTGCAATTGGCCTTCTACAGGTTGGAAATGGGGAAGTTAACTGGATTTCCAAGTAGGAAATACAATTTGGAGACCACGGCTATGGAAGGTCCCTTTGGAGGACTGATTTGGTGGATTTATCTATTGCTATACCTAGAATACTTGATTTAGAAGCATTGACCTTATAGTAAGCTATCTTGCTGAACCAAAGAAGAGTATCATGTGCTGCGGTAAGTGATACATAGGCGTCAGACCGGGTCAATATGACATTGTCTGCAAAAAGTGAAATTTTGTGTTGTTTGCCCTTGGAGAGAATACCCTGAATTAAGGGTTGTGTTCTGCTCTTTTCTGCTAGGGGCTCCATGATCAAGGCAAAAATTTGTGGGGACAATGGGCACCCCTGTCTATTCCCTTGTACACAAAAGCAGAGGGAGCAGAGTACAATGCTAGAATGGACTTTTGAATCGGGCCTATCGGGCCAAATTTCTCCAGGACCTTAGTTAGCCCAGTGCACTCTGTCAAAGGCCTTCTCTGCGTCCAAGGTAAGAAGCAAAGAAGGCCTTTTAGATTTTTCAGCTAAGTGTAGAATATTTATCATTCTTCTGCTTGCATCATTTGCCTGGCGACCAGATACAAAACCCATTTGATCTTGGTTGATAAGTTTCGGTAATAAACTGGACAATCTATTCGCAATTAATTTGGCATATAATTTAACGTCAAAGTTTAACAAAGAAATAAGTCTAAAATTTTGTGGAGCTGAAGGTTCTTTGCCTGGTTTTGGCAAAGTAATTATAGTTGCTGTCAGCATTTCTGGTGGAAAAGAGGCTTTAGACATTGTGGCATCAAAGACCTGTTTTAGATATGGTGATAATTCATTTTGGAACAGCTGATAGTATTCGGATGAATAGCCATTGGGACCAAGTGACTTATTGTGCGGCATGTTTCTGATTAACTTTTCAATTCCAGGGACCTTGAATGGTAGATTAAGTGGGCATAGCTCCTTTTGTGTTAGTTTAGGTAGGTGTATTGATTTAAGGAATTCAGTTATCATAACATCAGAAGGTTGGTGGGTATCTGACTTGTCCTTAAGATTATATAAAGATTCATAATAGTCTCTAAAAGCGTCTGCTATTTCTTTGGGGTTTGACACTAATTTGGGATTTTTCATATGTTGGATTTTTTGTTTGACTATTTTATCCTTCAACTGATTCGCCAGCAATTTCCCCGCATTATTGGCGCATCGGTAGGTATTGACTTTCAATCTGCGAAAGCGGTTCTCTTGCTGAGAAATCAGATGAGTTTGTAGTTCCTGTCTAGTATAAAATAGAGAGTCTCTAGTTTTTTTGTGCTGTGTTTTGTTTGTTGATGCGTTTAAGATTTAGAATTTTGTTTAACAAGTCGTTGAGCCACTTTGTCCGCTGCCTCCTGAGCTTAGTGCTCAGTTGTATGAGCAAACCTCTAACATAGACCTTATGCGTGTTACAGAGCATGAAGGGATCGTCAACCGAATGAGCATTGAGTTCGAAGAACTCTTTTAGAGCATTTTTAATTAGTTTTGCATTTTCAGGTTGGGATAAGGTAAATATATCATTCCTCCATCTGTTTGCTCTTGTTTCGGTACCACGATCCCCCACACTGATGGAAATGGGAGCATGATCAGACCAGGATATAACATGTATATCAGATTTAACAATCTTTTGCAAAATGAATCTATCCACCAGAAATAAATCTATAAATGAGTACGTATGATGCATGTTAGAAGAAAAGGTAAAGTGCCTTTCTGAGGAGTGTTGGCATCTCCACACATCAAATAGACCAGAGGATGCAAGAAACTGGGCCAACGTTGCTCTTCTTAGTTGAGAATGTATGGGGTTGGAGAGGTCTAGGTCTTTATTTGGAATTGCATTAAAGTCCCCGCACAGGATCATATGACCCTGTTTTATGGACTCCACTTGTATCTAGATCTTCTTTAAGAAACGTAGTTGGCTTGTATTTGGTAGGTATAAGTTTACCAATGTGTACTTGGTTTTGAAAATCTCACACACCAGAATGATGTATCTGCCAGATGCATCTAAGTGAGTTACAAATTGAGTGGAAGGAATGGAATCTCTGATGGCAATTGCAACTCCTTCCTTCTTTTTGGGACCATTTGCCATGTACACGTGAGGGAATTTATGGTGGTGAAAGGATGGGGGGTTGTGTGAGACAAAGCGAGTCTCTTGAAGACAGATAATGTCACTTTTAAGCCTAGTCGCTTCCTTCCAGGCCATTTGTCTTTTGTGGGGGCTATTCAAGCCTTTCACATTGAATGAGGTAATGTTCAATGCCATCTTGGAGGTGTAAAAAAAAAATTAAGAGAAAAAAAATACATACCATGCTGCAGTAAATATTTAGGACTGTATATTCTTATGTTACCTGGTGTTGGTTCTGCTGCCCTTGTTGCTGTGGTAGATTGAGGCAGGGAGCTGGGAAAATGTGGCTCCATGTGCTTGTACGATTCACTATGGAAGTCCATTGGTGTAAGTTCTGTGGAAAGAACGGTAAGGAAAAAACAAGAAAAAGAAATAGTCAAAGTTATAAAAACAAGAGATTCTGTGTGGAATCTGTGCGGGAAAACAACTGCTTAAACTTGGGGGGTAAATAAGAAAAGAAGTATGTGGCCTTTTTCCTGGGCCACCAGGGGATGTTACAATTGAATAATGAAGAATTAGTCTATCAGCCTGTTTCAGCATCAGAGTTAGCCCGGGTGGATGGAGGTGATTGCAGCGTGTCCTCCGCAGTGTTGTTTGGGTCTAGAATTTGCCATTCTCTCATGAGTCGGAGGCCTTCCTTTATACTGGCTATCACAAATGTGTTGCTGTCCTTGGTGACCAGCAGTTTGGCTGGGTATAGCCATCTGTATGGGAGGTGGTGGTTATTCAGCGGTTTGGTGGTGGCTAGGGATGAGCCGAACACCCCCCTGTTCAGTTCGCACCAGAACATGCGAACAGGAAAAAAGTTTGTTCGAACACGCGAACACCGTTAAAGTCTATGGGACACGAACATGAATAATCAAAAGTGCTAATTTTAAAGGCTTATATGCAAGTCATTGTCATAAAAAAGGTTTTGGACCTGGGTCCCGCCCCAGGGGACATGGATCAATGCAAAAAAAGTTTTAAAAATGGCCATTTTTTCAGAAGCAGTGATTTTAATAATGCTTAAAGTCAAACAATAAAAGTGTAATATCCCTTTAAATTTCGTACCTGGGGGGTGTCTATAGTATGCCTGTAAAGGGGCGCATGTTTCCCGTGTTTAGAACAGTCTGACAGCAAAATGACATTTGGAAGGAAAAAAGCCATTTAAAACTACTCTCGGCTATTGCATTGCCGGTCCGACAATACATCTCTTCATCTTCTTCATCTTCTTCTTCATCTTCTTCTTCTTCTTGACCGCCGCCTCAGAGAGAGATGCTCTGAGACATCTGTTGGCCACCCACGCCTCTCCTGGATGTTACCCAGGGCCCCTAGTGCCCCGAACCAAGCTCCGCTTGTCTCGTCTATTCCAACCAAGGAAGCTCCTGAGCCCATGCAGTTGGGACTGCTCCGTCCCTCTCTGACCCCAGAGGAGAAGACACGCAGATGCACACTTAACCTGTGCCTGTACTGTGGAGAGCCTGGACACTTTGCAAGAGCATGCCCCAATAAAAGACGTAAGTGCCTGCCGTCCTCCTCGTTGTGTGCACCTGTCTTACCTAGTTCCGGTAACCACCTAACATTTTCCGTTGTATTACAGTTACCTGGAAGGAACATCCCAGTACCGGTCATCATTGATTCGGGAGCATGTAGCGGATTCATTGACCGGACCTTCATCGAAGACCATCATATCCCTACTCAAACTAAGGCCCAGGGACTGGCAGTTTTCCTAGCGGACGGCTCCACCCTCCGCTCCGGTCCTGTTACCCATGAAACGGTTCCTCTACTGGCCACCATTGGCCCGGAACATCAGGAACTTTTACGCCTAGATGTCATCTCCTCTCCCCTCTTCCCAATTACCCTAGGAATACCTTGGCTACAGGCTCACAATCCTAGCATCAACTGGTCTACGGGCAAGATCCAGTTTTCTTCAGAATATTGCAAACAACATTGTTTACGGGGGACTGCTTTAACATCCTCCCAATGCCTGTGCCTAGATTCAGAAACTAAGTCTTACCAAAATTTTCTCAAACATTACCGGGATTTCCTGGATGTATTCAGTAAGAAGGGGGCAGAAACTCTTCCAGTACATAGACCCTACGATTGCCCAATAGAACTCTTACCTGGTACTGAAGTTCCTTTCGGGAGGATTTTCCCTCTAACTGAGCAGGAGCTGGGCACCTTGAAAATCTATATAGACGAAAACCTGAAGAAAGGGTTCATCCGTCCCTCCACATCTCCAGCGGGGGCAGGCATCTTTTTTGTAGAAAAAAAGGATCACTCCCTACGTCCCTGCATTGATTACCGGGAGCTTAATAAAATCACTATAAAGAACAGATACCCACTACCTTTGGTTCCCAAATTATTTCAGAGATTAGGATCTGATACCGTCTTCACCAAGTTGGACCTCCGTGGAGCCTATAATTTGATCCACATAAGAGAGGGGGACGAATGGAAGACGGCCTTTTGTACTCGATTCAGGCACTACGAGTACCTCGTCATGCCCTTTGGTCTGTGCAACGCACCGGCTACATTCCAGCACTTCGTCAATGATGTCTTTCGTGACTTCCTGGACTTATATGTCATCGTCTACCTGGACGATATCCTGGTTTTCTCTGCTTCCCTGACTGAGCACCGCAAACACGTACGAAACGTACTCACCCGGCTTAGACAACATGGGCTTTACGCCAAACTTGAAAAATGCGAGTTTGAGCTCCAATCCATCCAGTTCCTAGGCTTGATCATTTCCCCTGATGGCATCAAAATGGATCTGCAAAAAGTATCCGCTATCCTGGATTGGCCTGCACCTATAGACAAGAAAGGAGTACAGCGTTTTATTGGATTTGCCAATTTCTATAGGAAATTTATTAAGGGATTCTCTTCGATTATAACTCCTATTACGGAACTCATTAAACAAGGAAGCCGGTTCTGCTGGACTTCCAAGGCACAAGAGGCCTTTGAAAGACTCAAAGCGCTGTTCACGTCAGCCACTATTCTCAAGCATCCTAACCCTGCCTTGCCCTTCGTCTTGGAAGTGGATGCTTCCGAAGTCGCGGTTGGAGCTGTGCTCTCTCAAAGACAAGGTGCCAAAGCACTCCTGTACCCTGTGGGATTCTTCTCACGTAAACTCTCCCCTTCCGAGAAGAATTGCGACGTGGGAGATCAGGAACTTCTAGCCATTAAAGCAGCCCTGGAGGAATGGCGTTATCTCCTGGAAGGTGCAGCTCACCCCATTTTGGTCTACACGGACCACAAAAACTTAGAATATCTAAGAACGGCCAAGAGATTGAAACCCCGGCAGGCCAGATGGGCACTTTTTTTTCCCGATTTATTTTTCATATAACCTACAGACCCGGATCCAAGAATGTCAAATCCGACGCCCTTTCCCGAATGTTTTTTTGATTCTGAGAAGACCCTATCTCCAGACACCATCCTCCCCTCTGGAAATTTCCTGATCCTACAGGAGGATCTAATCTCCCAAATCAGATGATCCTCTATGGGAATGTCTCCACCTGCTGAAGCTTGTACCAAAGATGGGCTGTTCTGGTTCAAGAATAAAATTGTGGTCCCTGAGGAGCTAAAAGTACGGGTGTTAAGCTTGTGCCATGATCACAAACTTGCCGGTCATTTCGGCATACGGAAGACAACTGATCTTGTCCAACGCACCTTTTGGTGGCCTCACCTTACTAAGGATTGCAAGGAATATGTGGAGTCCTGTAACACGTGTGCCAGAAACAAGAGTAGCCGGACAAGAGCATGGGGTCTGTTGAGACCATTACCAGTCCCAGAGAGACCATGGGCCATGATTTCAATGGACTTTATCGTTGAACTCACCCCATCAGAAGGTTTTTCGTCCATTTTTGTTGTGATAGACAGGCTATCTAAAATGGCCCATTTTCTCCCCATGAAAGGCACCCCTTCGGCCATGGAGACCACTTCCATCTTTATTAAGGAGATCGTCAGACTGCATGGAGTACCGACCAATATAGTTTCGGACAGAGGCGTCCAGTTTACCTCCAGATTCTGGAGAGCCCTTTGTGGCGCCCTTGAAATCGAATTGTCATTTTCTTCGGCCTACCACCCTCAGTCAAAAGGACAAACCGAGAGGATGAATCAAACCTTGGAGCAATACCTCCGCTGTTTCTTTGCATTTTCCCAGGATGACTGGGCCTCCCTGCTTCCCATCGCGGAGTTCTCTTACAACAACTCACTACACTCAGCTACCAATCAGTCACCGTTTTATGCCAACTATGGTTTCCACCCATCCTTCCTGCCTGGACCTATTCCCGAGTGCCATGTTCCTGCAGTATCCGAAACTTTGGATTTTTTTTCAAACAACAACAAATTGCTGTAGGAAACCATGACCAAGGCTCAGGAAGATTACAAGAGAATCTGTGACCCGGCTTGCCTTTGGACCTCCCTTGATTGCTGCCTGAACCCGACCTTGTTTCTGCCTACTCCCTTGTACTGTTGCCGCCAGCCCGTTGCCGACCTCTGCCTGTGTGTGACCAGCCTGATTAGCTCCTGCTCAGCATCTGCTCCATCAGTCCTGAAGCTCTACCCGTTGCTTGCCAGACCACCTTGCTCCAGGACCCTAACATCAGGCCCTCATACCACTCCGCATTCGTGGGCCTCCTGTCTAATCTACCAGGGGCCCCGAATCGGATACGTAAGGGAGCCTACCCTCTGCCCAAGCGGACTCACCTGTCTGGTAAGTGTGGGACCTGACAAAACCCTCCAAACAGTACAATATGCCAAATTGATACCATCACATGCTCTGACCATGCCCCAATGATACTCAAACTATTCCCCCCGCATCCTAAACAAGCGGAGACTATGTGGAGGCTCAACACCTCCCTTATTTCTCACCCCCGTCTCCAGGCACATGTCGCATCCGAAATTAAAAACTATTTCTGTGATAATGCTAACTCTGTGACTGATCCTATAGTCTGTTGGAATTCTCACAAAGCATGTTTTAGGGGTATCCTTATTAAATTGGGGGCACATGAAAAATAGAAACGCAATGATACCACCTCCAAATTATTGGACCAAATACGCACTCTTGAAACTGCGCATAAAACCCAGCCCTCCAAACTCTTATGCCCCGTACACATGGTCGGACTTTGTTCGGACATTCCAACAACAATATCCTAGGATTTTTTCCAACGGATGTTGGCTCAAACTTGCATACACATGGTCACACAAAGTTGTCGGAAAATATGATCGTTCCAAACGCGGTGACGTAAAACAGGTACGTCAGGACTATAAACGGGGCAGTGGCCAATGGCTTTCATCTCTTTATTTATTTTGAGCATGCGTGGCACTTGGTCCGTCGGATTTGTGTACACACGATTGGAATTTTTGACAACGGATTTTGTTGTCGGAAAATTTTATATCCTGCTCTCAAACTTTGTGTGTCAGAAAATCCGATGGAAAATGTGTGATGGAGCCTACACACGGTCGGGATTTCCGACAACAAGGTCCTATCACACATTTTCCGTTGGAAAATCCGACTGTGTGTACGGAGCATTAGAAGTCGAATTACAAAACACCAGACAAACACTTAGCGAACACCTACATGCCAATTTTGACCTATCCCTAAAAAGACTGAAGCTACTTTTTATGCCAATCACAACAAACCTGGAGCTTGTCTTGCACAGCAGCTCAAACGCCGCCTAGCACACACTAAAATCTCACACCTTACTTCCCTCCATCAAACTCGCCTCACCAACCCTAAGGACATAGCCAATCGATTGAGTCAGTTTTATGCCAACTTATACAATTTGACTTCTACAGGTGAAGCTCCCCCCCCATGCCATCCAACATAGCCCAGTTTCTAGATCACTTACATCTACCTACACTTTCCCCAGAACAACTGCATGCCATCTCTGGCCCCTTCTTGCTGCCTGAATTGGACAAAGCTATCGCTATCTGGCCCAATACTCACAGCAATAATGGTGCTATACTCCTTCCCCAGCACTAAAGTTATAACCTCAAGGCATTCTGTCAGACCCCTTCACCATAAATAATGGCACACTACAGGGATGCTCATTATCCCCACTTATCTTCACCCTTATCATGGAGCCGCTAGCACACTTCATTCGTATCAACCCAGCTATTACGGGCATTGAAACTGGTAAGCTTACTTACAAAATTGGCCTCTATGCCGATGATGTGATTATCTCCATAACCAACCCAATACAATCACTGCCTCATCTTCATCACACTCTTGACCTTTTAAGCAAAGCATCCCTATACAAAATAAACTACTCTAAATCTTGTATGATTGGTGTAAATATAGACCCTAGCACCAAATGTAGCATTGCTCAATACACTTCTTTTTCATGGGCCCCAGATTCTACTTTATCATACATCGGTATACGCCTAACTAGCCCTACCTCCCGACTACTTCTCCTAAACTTCTCAAACCTAGTAACTAAACTGCAAAAAACTGCACAGGACTTACAACATATTCAAGCATCATGGGCCGGGCGCATCACAATTACCAAGATGTACCTTTTACCTCATATATTATATGTATTTCGAACTCTGCCTATTCCTTTCTTGCAATCACACCTCAACAAATTACAAGCTATTTTGACCTTTTTCATATTGAATGGGAAATGCCCCAGAATTAAACAATCTACTTTGGGGGCGTGTCCAAGATGGCGCTGGGAGCAGACGTGTGTTAGCTGAGCTCCCGTCTCCGGCCACCAATCCTACAGCTATCCTAGTGTGAAGGATCGTAAAATTGGACCTTATCGCCTCCAGAGGCTTTGGTGGGTGGATTGGACGATGCCCGTGGGCAGGAAATCAAGCCAGCACAGGTACAATAGCACCCCGGTGAAGACCCGCTCTGTCCCGAGATCCGCAGCACACGAGGCGTCCAAGATGGCGTCGCCGGCAGCTTCCCCTCCTGACGGAGCTATACAGGCGGGCTCCGTGGCCTTCGATGCCCTAATGCTGGCCATAACCACTTGCCAGGCGACCCTAACCACAAAAATAGACCATGTACAGACGGAGACTGCCCTTATCCGTAGAGACATGAATAAGTTCAGGGACCGGGTAACTGAGGCGGAAAGACGTGTGTCAGATATAGAGGATACACAACGGGAACACCATGCAGATATCCAGGCCCTGAAGCTGAAAGTCAAACCTGGAAAATAGAGCCGAAGACGCGGAGAACCGCAATCGGAGGAGCAATCTGAGGATCCTTGGCCTTCCATTCATGGAGGGGCTCCTGCCTAAGCTGCTCCCCAGGGCCGCCTTCTCTCCCCATTTCTCTATAGAGAGAGCTCATAGGATGCCAGCGACTAGGGGACCTCCGGGAGCGCCACTGCGCACTTTCATATTCAAGCTTCTGCACTACAGAGACCGGGACACGATCCTTCGCGCAGCGAGGTTGCAAGGAGATCTCAAACTTGGAGATGCAACACTGCTTATATTCCCGGATTATTCGGTGGAGACTCAGCGCCGCCGCAAATCATTTGATCAAGTCAGAGCTATGCTGAGACAAAAGGGCGTGAAGTACAGCATGCTCTTCCCTGCCAGGTTAAGGGTCCAGGATGGAGAGAGAGTTCAATTTTTTACATCGCCCAGGGATGCTGCGGCGTGGGCTGAGACTCTCCGCCCCTGAATCGCGGTACCGCTGATCTGCTTATGTGCTACCCCTCTGACTTAACCCTGGGTTTAACATCTCACATGCGCTTACAAGAATGCGGGACTGACCCTTATTGCCGAAACTCATTCTTACAGGCGCATATGTGCCATACAAGGTTGGGGATAACTAAACTTAGTGAAGCGGCACCCTCTGGTGGTTGGTTTGGGCACTCATGGTCCACCTCAACTCATTACACCACTCGGGGGGTCGCGCGACATGTTTCAGAGAGAATCTGGCACACTCCCCCTCTGACCCTACCTGCCCCACGGGGGTTCCGGAGGAGGGGGGTGGTGGTATCCTGGTCGCTGATGGAGATCCTGGAACCTATCAAACAACCCAGGCCTTGTCTGTCCACATTCTTCCCCCTGCTTTGGATGGCTCCTACAAACTAAGGGACTAATCTGACCCAGGACTCACCTTCCCTCCACTGGTCATCGCAACGCCCTTCCAGATTTGGTGCAGCTGCATACTCCCTTCCCTTATCCCTCCTCTTACACTGAAGGGACTTATTCTTGTTGCTACTTGGAAAGGAGTGGAGGAGAGGGGAGATACGGATCCTGTCTCTGGAGTCGTCTGGCCAGGACTTCCTATGTATGGTATCTCCTGTTATAATGGGGGGGCATGGTGATGCCCCAGGATATAATATAAAGATGGCAGGGGTAGCCATATGGTGAGCCACTTTAGAAGTCTAAGTAAGCGCCCCCGGGGCCCCGGGTGATTCACACTAAATTATCCGTGCCGGATAACAAGAAGCTAACTTGCCGGTGAAAGGCTGAGCGCCGATTGCACATTGCCCTCATGTTGGCTCTGAGCCTTCCCCTTTTTTTGTTGGATGGGAATGAGGCCCCTCTTACTATGTTGGGGGGAGGGGCGGGGTGGGGGGGGATGTTTGCTTCAAATGGCCTGCAGTTGCAGACCCACTTATGTTGTTTATTTTATTTTGTTTTTACGGTTTTTTGTTCATGACAGTACTACAGGCAGACTACCTGCAAAACAATTCATGCCGCTTAGGGTCCTGACTTGGCCCGCCTGGGCCCGGATCTCTGGTCAAGGAGCTGGTACCTCCCATAGATCCTACTATAATTTTGAACCGCACAGATGACCTCCCTTAGACTGCTCTCCTGGAACACACTGGGTCTAAACTCTCCGGTGAAGCGTTCATTGGTCTTTCAGTTTGTTAAAACCTACCGCCCCCACTTGTGTGTGTTCCAGGAGACACATTTGGTGGGAAAGAAGACCTTTAGTCTTACAAAACCGTGGGTGGGGTATCATTACCATGCGACACACTCTTCTTTTTCAAGAGGAGTAAGCATATTAATTCTTAAGACACTCCCCTTCAAGCTCCTTGACCTGGCTCTGGACCCGGGTGGTAGATATGTGGTGTTACATGCCCTGCTCCACAATGTTCCATGGGTTATTGTGGGCCTATATCTGCCGCCCCCGGCCTCTCTTCAAATACTGAACCAGATAACCGCGAAAATAGTGGAATTTTCTACGGAAAATGTAGTTATCTTGGGAGATTTTAATCTAGTACCGGATGCAGGTCTGGATAGACTGACCCCCACTGGTGCGACCTCACAGGGGCTTGCGGAGTGGGCGGCCACCTATGGTATGTTTGATCTGTGGAGATGGAAGCACCCTCGGGAAAGGGCATATACCTGTCACTCTGCGTCGCACAGAACCTTCTCAAGAATCGTTTTGATTTACGCGGGGGGTTCTGTCCTGCCTAGAGTTTGTGAAATTACAATTCTCCCCCGGGGAATCTCGGACCACGCCCCGCTTCTCCTGGATCTGGATGCCTCGACGGTCCCATCTGATAGACTCTGGCGCCTGTCAAGGTATTGGATCTCGGATGCGGAGGTGGAGCCGAAGTATAGACAGGAGTTGGAGACATACTGGATGGAGAATGAGGGATCTGCTTCGGCGGCCTCGGTCTGGGATGCCTTTAAGGCGTTTACCAGGGGACAGTTCCAGACCATTATATCAGGAGTTCGCAGGGACAGGAGAAAGGAGCTCACACGCCTCGAGATGGAGGCGGGCAGACAGGAGGCTCTTTATATTAGCTCCCCTGACCCTCAGATGTATGGGAGATTGCAGGAGCTTCTAAGAGAGACCCTCATGGTACGAACTTCATTAACCCAAAAGAAACTATTACACCAAAAACAGAGGATATTCGAGCAGGGAGAGAGGACAGGTCGCCTGCTGGCGTGGCTCTCTAGAGAACACTCGGGGGGGATGTCGATAGGACAAATTTGTGATGATGGGGGATCTGTGCTCACCTCCCCAATGGACATTAATAAGGAATTTGCCTCCTATTATCAGAACCTACACCGTTCTAGGGCGGATTATGCTCCGGAGGAGCTGACGGCTTACCTGAACAATATTGACATACCGACCCTTACCCCTACATATGCTAATAAATTAGACGCTCCCATTAGTGTTGAGGAAATTCTAAAAGCACTTAAAATGATGCAGACGGGCAAAACCCCTGGCCCAGATGGCATTCCAGTCGAACTTTACAAAATGTATGCAGAACAGCTGGCCCCCAAAATTCAATCCCTATTGTCGAAGTCTATGGCTGCAGAATCTATTCCCGACTCGATGTATGAGGCGGTGATTGTGGTCATCCCCAAGGCAGGAAAGGACCCAACCCTATGCTCGTCCTACCGCCCCATCTCTCTACTTAATGTAGATACCAAGATTCTGTCAAAAATCCTTGCCAATAGACTAAATATAGTGATCACGGCCCTAATTCATCCAGACCAGACAGGCTTTATGCCTGGCAGGGGCACAGACATCAACATTCGATGACTACACACGCATATAGCTCTGGCTGAGGGGAGGGGCTCGGGAGTGGTGGCCTCACTCGACGCGGAGAAGGCGTTTGACTCCGTCGAGTGGGGCTACCTATGGGCAGTCCTCTCTAGGTTTGGCTTTGGGCCTAAATTTTTGACCTGGCTCCGATTACTGTACGCCAGACCTACGGCTCGCATCCGCACTAATGGCACCCTCTCGGATAAATTCTCCCTCGAGAGGGGCACGAGGCAGGGGTGCCCACTCTCCCCGGCCCTCTTTGCCATGGCACTTGAGCCGCTAGCTATTCTACTTAGAGCAGACGTAACGGTCAAGGGGATACAGGTGGGAGCTGGCACTGAGAAAATTTTGTTATATGCGGATGACTCCCTCCTGTATCTAGCAGATGCCTCGGACTCCCTGCATGCAGCTCTGGCCCTTTTCGATACATTCGGTCGCTTTTCGGGCATCCGCATTAATTGGAACAAATCGATGCTTTTTCCCCTTTGCAGTTCCCTACCACTTATAGACACAAACACTCCATTGAAGTGGGTGGGGGAGTTCACGTACTTGGGAGTGCGTGTGGGGGGTGAGTTAAAGGGGTACCTAGACAGGAATGTTTATCCATTATTGCCTCAGCTGCAACAAAAGTGCTCCACCTGGAGGTCTCTCCCCCTGTCCCCGGTTGGTAGGGGGAACTTATTGAAAATGATCTACCTACCCAAATTGTTATATTATTTTAGGCAAACCCCGGTTTTGATACCTAAATCCTTCTTTCGTAGATTGGAGAGCGTGGTGATCTCTTTCATTTGGGCGGGGAAAACCCCAAGGGTAGCTAAGGCTATATTGTACCTTCCCCTGTCTGGTGGTGGACTAGCCCTGCCGAATTTCTTAATATATTACTGGGCGGCCGTCCTTGTGACGGTGAGGTGATGGTTCTTGCAGCCTCGCCAAAACCCGGCTGTTACATTGGAAGCGGCAGTTGTAGGATCCTATGCGGCGCTCTCCAGTCTTCCGTATAGAGGAATAAAGGCTACTCCTGCTGTTACAGGCCCTATGAAAACCAGTCTGGAGTCTGGAGTCTGGAGGTCCTCTAGAGCAGCTTTATTACAACCAGCCACTGTGTCCCCACACACCCCATTGTGGGCTAATCCTATGCTCCCACACCTCTCCACTGTCCCTGACCCGGCGACATGGGCTAGGCGGGGCATCACTAAATTAAAACAAGTAATGTCAAGGGGAAGAGTACAGTCGTTTAGAGAGATGCAACAGGCCCATAATCTACCAAACTCCTTCCTTTTCAGATACATGCAGTTGCAACACGCCCTCGGGGCCCAGTTTCCTGATCAGGTGGCGCTCAAACCGGATTCAATCGAGCGTCTCCTGATCTCGGGGACGTTGGAGAAACCTCTATCCTCTCTGTATTTATACTTAACAGTGGCCCACGATGTTAAAACTGACAGAACCAGAGTCAGATGGCAGACGGATATTCCCTCGCTCTGGGAAGAGGAATGGGAGGAATGCCTCTCCACGTTTATCCCGTCCATGATTGCAGCCAGGGATAGATTTATTCAACTAAAGTTTATCCACAGAGCCTACTACATGCCCCACCGACTAGCACAAATTTACCCTGAGAAGAGTCCCACCTGTACTAGATGCGAACTAGAAGTGGGAACATTTTTTCATATGGTCTGGTCCTGTCCCAAGCTGCGCCCATACTGGAATGCAGTGGCAGACAGGCTGGGGGTGGTATGTGGAGCTGAGGTACCGGTGGACCCCTCGGTCCTATTACTCAGTCACTTGGAAGACATAGAGGGTGACCGATACATTAAACAATGCTTAACATACTCCATATTCTATGCAAGGAGAGAAATACTCCTCAAGTGGAAGGATAAAGAGGCCCCTACTAAAGGTGCATGGGAAGCTGCGGTAAATAATGCACTGCCGCTATACCGATTAACCTATGAGAGCAGGAACTGTCCCCAAAAATTTGACAAGGTGTGGTCGAGCTGGATAGATGCATGTGGTTGACCCCAGGTGTTGGGGGGAGACCCCAGGTATCTATATCTCCCCCCCCTCCCTCTAATCTGGGAGGTGGTAGGGTGGACTGATCAATTAGCACTCTGATGTTGTATCCAAAGGTCTCCTTATATTATCCCATCAAGGAAAAGCTATATGAAGATATCATACTTTTCAACCTGTATAGGATTAGGCCCCGGTTAAGACTTTGATCAAGATTATGTTCACAACATTACTATATAGAATGGAGAAGTATAAGTTTTATACATGTACTGCTATAAGTTTGTAGTCTGTTGACTCATGATGGATCCTCAAATAATGCTGGCACTGTTTGTACTGTCTTAAGTGTTCAATAAAATAAAAAACTTTACTGTTAAAAAAACAAAAAAAACAATCTACTTTATGTTCACCAATTTCTACCGGCAGAATGGGAGCACCCAATATTTCAGCATACTTCAAAGCAATTGTCCTAGACCAAGCCAAATCTTGGTGGCAGTCGGGTACGCAACGTTCCTGGCAACAAATTGAATCTACAGTTTTGGCAAATAACCCTAAATTGACCCTTGGCGCATCTCTTCTACAACACCGCAAAAGGGAATGCTTCTTCAGTACAGTCAATGCTGTCCTCAGAATCTGGAGAGCAGTTTACCAACAACATAGAAGCATCCCTCATGGAATACTGCAATATATACCCTTACCTGCTTTACAATCTATTCTATCTGACATTCTAATATCGAACTGGTCACAGGCAGGCCTCAATACACTAGGACATCTCTTCCGCGATTCCTTGCTTCTTTCCTTCCAGCAAATACAAACAATATACCACATTCCTTCTACAGATTTTTTCAAGTACCTCAGAATTCGCTCAGCTCTCTCACGGATATCATGGACCAAAAACCTCTTCTTCTGGCACCTCATTAAATTCTACAACACCGAAGAACCCAATCAAAAAGGAATCTCCCTTATCTACAAGCTCCTCACCACCTCCACACCTGAACATAAGTCCTCTGCCATGCTACACTGGGAGAATACGTTACATTGTAACTACACATTTCCTCAATGGATCAATGCCCTACAAAGGACACTAAAAGCTTCCCGATGTATAACACACTGGGAAACCACACAGAAAATTCTTAACAATTGGTATCTCACTCCCTCAAAATTAGAAAGGATTTACCCCTCTACGTTGAATGCTTGTTGGAGGGCATGCAGAATTTCTGGATCATCACTACACATATGGTGGACTTGCCCCCGACTGAAACCTTTTTGGACTGCACTCACAAGACTTCTCTCCTCTATTCTACCGACCTCTGTCTCCCTATCCCCTCAGCTGGTCCTCTTGGGTCTAGGCTTAGATTCGTGGTCACCAATCTTCCACACCGTTCTAACCCATGTCCTCATTGCCACTCGTCTAGCCATCACCAGAAAGTGGAAATCTCCTGACCCCCCTTCCATCAAGGAAGTGATACTACTATTAAACAATCATTGTCTGATGGAATTTATGTATGCCAAGGCCCACCTACTAGTCCCTGCATTCCTTAAAAAAATGGAACCCTTGGCTTGTACACCCCAACTGCTCATCCCTGCCCTGATCTGCAAATCCACTCGGCCTAATCTTAGAATCTCAGCACCCAACAGGATCACCTGCACTACTGCTTTTCTTTCACTGTTTTTGTAATCCTACCTTACATAGGCATTATACTTTACCCATAGTGTTCGTATGGTTTTTCATACTCCTATTTCCATAAGAATGTTACCACGACTTTATCATTGTATATGTTCGTACTTTACTTCTGTTACCAAAATGCCTGTATTCTATGACAGACAAAGTGCTGTACTTATAAAATCTATGAATAAAAATTTCAAGTTTGAAAAAAAAAAAATGTGACCGTGAACTCTCCCATTTTGGATTCAATGTGAGAAACTCTGTTAGAAAAAGCAGACACCTCTGACTTGAATTGCTGTGTAATAGCCAGTATATCAGCATGCAGAGTGGAGCAAAGAGATACCAGCATGTCCTTGAGGGTTGTGTCCATGACAGGCTGATTTAATGTGGGGAAGTCAGTAATGGAGTCTTGTAACTCCCTGGTGTCATCTAGTGAAGAATTGAAACCTCTTACCTCCCCAGTGTCTGTTGGTGCTACAGATGTTCTTTGTTTGCTCTTTGCTGGACTGGAGGAAGCTCATGGAGGTGGGGAGTAGAGATTGTGCCCCTGATTGTAGTTATTATTGCTGCAGCTTCTGTTTGGCTTCGGAGCCATTCCGTGCTGCTTGTAAGAGCTGCGTGTGTCATCTCTATGGCCGCCGATGCCATTTTGGCTGTGGTAACGGCGCGGCAGTGTGAAGAAGTCCATCGTCTTCCTCTTTTAACACACTCTTTTCTCTTGCGGGATGGCATCGGAGATTGTGCCCGCTCTAGAAGTGCTATTTTGTGGCTAAATATGAGGCTTGTAGTCGCTGTAGAACCCATTTACGGCCCGGGATAAATCGGAGCTTGTTCACTGTGCTTCCATCTGCTCCACTGGCTAGCCACGCCCCCATAGGTACTCTTTTTTGAAAAATTTCCCAATGGCACTGTTTATATCCGGTGAAACCTAAGTCATGAAATGCTTGTAGCTTCCGGTTTCTTAGGCCATAGAGATGATTGGAGCCATTCTGGTCTCCAATCAGCTCTATGGTCAGCTGGCGGAAAAACCAGCTGCATTCTCGGGTTCCCTGTTGGGACAGGAGAGCACCATGGAAGATGGTGGGAGGGGGGGACGTTCCCTCCCACTGCTTTTAAGAGCAGTCTAGAGGCTAATTAGCCACTAGGATTGCTTTTACATGAAAGCCGACCGCTGGCTGAAAAGAATGATACCAAGATGATGCCTAAACCTGCAGGCATCCTTATGGTATAACCACTCAAAGCCCAGCAACATACCAATACGTTGCTGGTCCTTGTTTGGCATATATTGTAATGTTCTTCTTTTCATGCAGCCTGTGGGCTGAACGAAAAAAAGAGATTGATCGGTGGGTATGACCACCATTACAATACCGCCCTTCATCCAATAGTAAATCAGGAATTGAGGCTGCGGGTCTAGGCTTTAATTTATTGACTAGCATTCTATAGGGCCTATTAGCAAATTCATAGAACTTTTGCTTAGACCAAAGCAAGGATTTAGCAAATGTATTCAAATCAAGAGATTTGATGCGGTTACGTAGTGATACTACTGATCTAAGGCGTTCCACCGTAGGGAAGCTGACAAGGGATTCCTCTGCTTTAGATAAATCATGTAAAAGAGATTACCTTTGGAGAGCTCTGTCTTTTTTGAGACGGGAGCTTGAGGAGATGCACTCTCCCCTGAAAAAGGCCTTATGAGCCTCCCATAGAGTGGACACCTCAGAAACTGAACCTTCGTTAAGTTCCAAAAATTCTGTCAGTTTTTTCTGGAGATGAGTATAAATATCAGGTATTTTAAGAAGGGTCTCATTAAGACGCCAATGGCACGACCTATATGTAGGTTTGGTTAGGAGAAGGTCAAGGACTATGGGGGCATGGTCCGACCATGTGATTGTATTTATTTCTGAATGGACTACATATGACAGTAAGGGTGCTGAGACAAAGAAGTGGTCTAGTCTTGTATATAGCTTGTGGGGGGTGAATAAAATGTAAATTGTTTGGCTGTAGGATGTTTTACCCTGCAAGTATCAAAGAGGTTGTGAGCTCTGATAAGTTTTCTAAAGGATGTAGCCAACTTTTGAACCTGGGGAGGTGGGGTGTGTATAAAAAGGGCAAGTCTATCTTTAGTCAGGGACATGCACAAATTGAAATCACCCCCAATGACCATGAATGGTTGAGAGAAAGATTGCAATTTTTCAAAAAGCATTTCAAGAAAACCAATCTGTCCTGTGTTGGGTGCATACACATTGGCAAGGGTAAATTAAACATTTTCATGATCACAGTTCAGGAGAACAAAGCGACCTTGAGGGTCTAAGTATGTCGATTTGACACGGATATTAGAATTATGTTTCAGTAATATGGCTACTCCAGCCTTTCCAGAAGGATCTGATGCTATATAAACGGTAGGAAAATGTTTGGAGACAAATTTAAAAGATCCCTCTGCCTTAAAGTGTGTCTCCTGAACCATGATCACTTCTGCTTTGGATGCCTTAAACTCTTTCAACGCCAGCCAACGTTTGCGGATGGAACCTAGACCTTTAGCATTACACGACAGTATACTTACAGCCATAGCTCAGGTATATGAGTAAAGCATATATTAAAGTTAGAGAGTAGAGAAGGAATGTGTACCATGATGTATAAAACATAATAATAAATGTATCATAAAAGATCATATGACAGTATTGTATAATTTTTGAAACATAACCGTATTTTGAACATGGGCCTAAAAAAACCCCCATATGTAGGAAAAAATCAATCGAAACAAGGGGTTGGGGAATAGAAAAAGAACACAAAAAGAGTGATAATAATAATGATAAAAAAAAGGGGATCCAGGTTAGGACCAAAAAGGGTCTCTAGTAAAAAGAAAAAAAGAAAAAACACTGTGTCAGCCTACAAAAACAGACTTGTGGGCCTCCGCCCAATCCGAACCTTAAAAAGAAACAGAAAAACAGAGAACCACCAACATGGGGGTTATGTGCTGGGTTATAACAAACTAATAAGCATGTAAACATATAAGGCACTTCAGATATGGAAGTTCGACTCTGAGCCCAGAGTCTCAGAACACATAGGTCTAAAAAAAAGATAGGACCTATGTGTAAAGAGGGATCACAGGGATATGTCACAGGACGTTTTCAAGTAGGGCCTTTAAATGGAGCAGCTCTTTGAGGTGTAACTGGTGTCTTCTTTGACCTCTGGCGCACCGGGGTCCAGATTTTCCCAGGTGTGGACATCTTTTGGGAAGGCGGAACTTGTATCTGCAGGTCTTCATCTGGTATGGGAGGGAGACCTAAGTTTTTGATAAAAGTTTCACATTCTTGTAGGTCTCGCATGGAGTATTGTGAACCGTCTTTAATGACTGATAATCTGAACGGGAAACCCCAGCGATAAGGGACTTGGTATTGTTGCAAATGGGAGATAACTGGGCGTAGAGCGCGGCATTTAGCCAAAGTGATGGGCGATAGATCATTGAAAATTTGAAGTTTTGCACCTTTGAATTCGACCCTTGATCTGTTTCGAGTAGCAATGGTCAAGGCCTCCTTGCTCTCATAAAAGTGGAAACGAGCGATTATGTCCCTGGGATTAGCACCCTGAGGAGGTTTAGGAGCCAGTGATCTGTGTGCTCTATCCAGGCGCCATTCTATGTCAGGAATATGAGGTACTAACATGACAAATAGAGCAAGGAGATAGGATCGAATTTCTTTATCTGGTATGGATTCCGGGACTCCACGGATGCGTAGGTTCTGACGGCGTTCTCGATTTTCGATGGAACAGTTGTAAGGGTGATTTGTTAGGTAACTGTTACAGGGCATAATATTCCCAGTGGTGGATATTGTTAAGGAAGTATAAAGAGGTGGG
Organism: Lithobates clamitans; assembly: GCA_037952925.1. Lineage (NCBI taxonomy): Eukaryota > Metazoa > Chordata > Amphibia > Anura > Ranidae > Lithobates > Lithobates clamitans. The sequence goes on along the minus strand of JBBGZY010000935.1, from coordinate 3,325,490 downwards.
TTATGATGAGTGAGTACAGCTTAGAAGGGCAGAAGCAGCTGGGTGTATCTTGGAGTCCCAAGATGGCCGCCGGCCTCCATGTGTAGGCCGAAGCCGCGGTCTTTCCTATGGGCCGGCCGGCCGGCTATGTAAGTACCGCTCTGTCTGGGCTTCGTCTGGGCCAAAGGGGTTCTTGGAGAGACACAGCTAATGGGACAGTTGGCAGTTGATGTTAGGGGTGTTTGGCTGTGGGATGGTAGGTGTGGATGCTTCCACTACTCACTGCGTCTCCACGGGGATGGTGCGGCCGGATCACTAGGCCGCAGGCTGTAGATGGACGCCAGGCCGCGGTGTATCAGAGCTCACGGCCGGAGATTCACAGGCAGCACAGCTCCGCTGCAGATCTATCCAGCGTCCTCCGGAGGTGTCCTGCTGGAAGGTGGAGGTAGGATGGTTGCTGTTTAAGAGTGTGGGCACTGGCAGGCCTCAAGATGGCGTCGGAGCCCAGGAATCAGAGAGCCAGACCGGGACACACACAGCTGGGTAGAGTCCGAAATGGAGGAAATTTTTCAGCTGTGCTTGTAGCAGAGATTGTGCTGGGGAGTATGCCGTGCTTTTGGGAGTTCTCCGGGGTAAGAGAGAGGGAGGATGGCAGTAGATTGCTTGCTGGCTGTGCAGAGCTCAACACAAGAACGTCTTCCATTCTAATGATGGTCATACATGCACCATTTTTGTTTTAACTGTGGTGGTGAAATCATCTCCTACAGTGCTGGAGTCACTCGTTTACGTATCATGAGAGAAAACGCTGTTGCTGTCAAGGTAAGTAAATCAGTGCTGCAGCTGAATGGCCTACCTGCTAGAAAAAAGTTGGTTAACATAAAAACAAAGTAACATTACAGTATAAAAGTAAAACATACCATACCTGCAAAGCAAATACAATAAAACATAGTAAACATGAAACATTTTTTAACGAAATCTGCGCCTAAAAAATATACATCGAAGCATGGGGGCAATCCACCCCTAATGTTAGTAGCAAATCGCTCCTCCCTGCTCCACCCCTGCCCCCCTGCTTGGGCATATATGCTCTTTTTTCGTTTTCAAACTTTTTTATTGTAGAAAAATATAACATCTGGGTGTACAGGCACTGTAGTGACATGAAACACAGTGGCTAGAAAGCCCATAATAGAGAAATGATATATCACACACAGTGCGAACCATAGTTCACATAATCGAACAAAATGAGCCCATAAAACAAAGGTAGTAAAATAAAAAGGAAATAAAATGACAAACAAATAAAGAAAAAACAAGAAAACAGGAGGCATACAGTTGTGATAAATGTGCATTTCTAATAAATTGAGATTGCTGTCAGGGAGTAAGAAACGATGTGTCTAATATCGTGAGAATCAGATATGCTGTGAAGGTCCGAGAGTGACCCCTCTGCGTGTTCTAACAAATAGAATTAAGTTTTGCATTAATGGGAGTCAGTCGTGGGATCTGAGGGGTCTTCCAGACTGTTGCTAAGTAGATGAGCTGTCCAGATGTTCCACTTTCGATCAAATATATGCATGGAATCCATGAGAGTATGATGTATTCTTTCCATAGACCTGATGGACTCCATACGGGAAATCACCTGTGACCAGGATACTTGGGAGCGCTTCCAGTTCAATGCTATTGCCCATTGAATCGCACTGAAGAGAGTATGGATTAATTTTTGTAGGGGGAGGGGAACATCTGGAAGCTCCGCAAACAGCAGACACATTTGACATGTCAGTGTAAGCGATATTCCGGAAAGAAGCCTTATGAGGGATGTAGTCTTGTGCCAAACGGTGTCTAAGGCCTTACAGCTCCAGAACGTGTCCAGCAACGTACCCCTGTCCTGGCATCCTCTGAAACATGTGCCAGAGACCAGGGGATATATTCTATGAAGACGCTCTGGAGTGTAGTACCATCTAGTGTGAAGCTTGAGTACCGTTTCCTTAATTGACACAGAACGTGTGCATTTGTGCATGTTGTCTATCATGTCCTGCCAATCTCCGTCAGGAACCTCCTGGGCCATCTCCACCTCCCACGCCACCATTGCTAGGGATTTTTGAGGGGAGTTATAATCGTTAAGGTATCGATAAAGTACGGAGATGGTCCCCTTATCCCTCGCCTCTTCTCCACATAAAAGTTCAAATGGGGTTTTCGACATCTCCACCCCGCCCATCATATGAGTCGAGTAGAAGTGTCGAATTTGCAGGTATTGGTGAAACTCGGATCTGCCCATATCATAAGTCTGCTGCAGGTGAGTGTAGGAACAAAAGGAGGCGTTCTGCAGCAGGGATGCGACTTTCACCAAGCCTAGTGCAATCCATTTACGATATAGCAAACTAGAGGAAAAGGCTGGGGGGAATGAAGGTTCTCCCAAAAAAGAGGATAAAAGGGGGACATCTGAGTGCAACTTGAATTTTTTACGATAAAGAGACCATAGATAAAGTGATTGGCCTACAATATTGTTTAATGGGGTGATATCTTTGGGGGAGATTGAGCGGGAACACAGAATACCGGGGAGGTAGTATGGAGTTACCGAGATCTGTTCAAATTGTAGCCATGGCACAGAGGTAGGGACGGTATGCCACTGTGCCATTTGGATAAGCCGAGATGCCAGAAAGTATTTCCATAGATCCGGGCATCCCAAACCTCCCCTCCTCTGGGCTCTATACATCAGTGCTTGTCCCATTCGTGGTTTTTTGTTTTGCCATATAAACCTAAGCAGGTCCATCTGAACCTTCTGAAGGACTGATCGAGAAACATATAGAGGTAGGGATCTGAAGAGGAATAGGAGCTTGGGGAGGATGCTCATTTTCACTGCCTGGATTCTCCCTAGAAATGATATGTGATAGGAGGACCATTGATTTAAGAGGTATTTGACATTGGAAAAAGCTGGAGGATAATTCAAGGAGTATAGCTGTTTCAGAGAGGGGGCTAATTTAACACCTAGATATTGTAGGGAGATGTGGTTCCATGAGAATTTAAATTTATCTGTGAGAGTGGTCAGTAGGAGTTGCGGGAGGTGAATTGGTAGAGCCGAACATTTAGAGGGGTTGACGCCTAGGCCCGATAATTTATAGAAAGTGTCAAGGGAGGACATGAGGTTAGGGAGGGAGAGTAGGGGGTCTGAAATGATTAATAGAACGTCGTCTGCGTACAGTCTAAGTTTAAATTCCTGATCTCCCTTTCTGTAGCCCTTGATGTTTGGGTCATTAGCGATGGATCTAGACAGGGGCTCCATAGCCAGCGCAAACAGAAGCCGGGATAAAGGACACCCCTGTCTAGTGCCACACCTCAGAGAAAAATAATCTGAGTAACATCCTGGAAGCTTAATTCGAGTTTTTGGGTTATGGTAAAGGGCTTTGAAGCCATGTATACATGCCCCGCTAAAACCAAACTTAGATAAGACTGTATCTAAATACGTCCAGAGGACACTATCAAATGCTTTGTTTATATCTAAACTCAAAAGCAATACAGAGTTTGAGTTCATATGGGCGTCCTGCAAGATATTAGTGGCTAAACGTATATTATCTGTGATCTGCCTCGATGGGATAAAACTGGTTTGATCGGGCGATATCAAGGTTATAATAACTTTGGCCAGTCTGTCGGCCAGGATCCTCCCGAAAATTTTAAGATCATTATTTATAACCGAAATGGGGCGAAAGTTTTGGGGGAGGGTATGATCTTTGCCGGGTTTGGGAATAAGGGACATGTTGGCTAGCAGCATTTCTTCAGGGAAACATTGTCCTTGTAGTATTTGATTATACATATTAGTAAGTGTGGGGAGTAGGGATTCAGCAAATTTTTTGTAATAAACAGGAGGGAAGCCATCAGGGCCTGGGGCTTTGGAGGGTTTAAGAGAGGAGATAATGGAGGCAACTTCCTCTGATGAGCAGGGGGCATTGAGGATATCCAATTGCTCCCCCAAAAGTCGAGGAAACGAGAGGGTATATAGCCAGGACTGCATGGGGGGAGGGTGTGAAGGGTCTGGGCCAGAAAAAAGTTTTTGATAGAAGGTGGAGAAAATCTGTAGAACATGTTTTGGATGAGAGGTTAGGTTGCCAAGGCTATCTTTTAATTTGTAGAGGTGGGTCGGTTGGGTAGACTGTTTAAGCTTTCGCGCAAACATCGTGGAAGCCGAGTTACTGTATAGGAGGAAGCGAGCTTTAGACCATCTAAGAGATTTCTCGATGTGACCTGACAGTATGTCATCTAGGGCTCTCCTTTTTTCAGTGATTTGGAGGAGCAACTCCTGTGTAGGGGACTGAGTGTGTCTATGATATAGTTGTTCTAATTCTAAGGTGAGTTTGTGGGTGTCCTGTTGTTTTTGACGTTTTATGGTCGTGGATATCTCTATCAGGTGGTCCCTCATCACAGCCTTATGGGCTGCCCATAGAGAGATAGGAGAAATGTTCTCTACATTATTAAGCCTAAAATATTCTTTAAGACGTTCCAATAACTGAGCCATAATCACAGGATCTGTGAGTAATGCATCATTAAGGTGCCAGGACCTGGCTATGTGTGGGAGGCCTAAACATGAGATATGGGTGGATACAAGGTGATGGTCCGACCAGGGGCAAACATGTATGTTGGCGGTAGTAGAATTTACTGTCAGAGAGGGGGTGCCAAAAATATAATCTAGGCGGGAGTAACTGTCATGGGGGTGTGAATAGAACGTATATTCCCTGGAGCCGACATTGTGGGCTCTCCAAATATCTATGAGTTGGGAGGATTTCAGGGAATGTTAAAGGGATTTGGGAAAGGCCTTAGATGTCGGGCATGTTCGGCTTCTATCAAGTCCTGAGTGGGCTACTAAATTAAAGTCCCCTCCAATTAACATATGGGGGGAGTGGAACCTATCCAGGGTCTGAAAGAATTCCTTAAAGAATGTAGCCTGTGAGGCGTTTGGGGCATACACTGAGGCCATAGTTAGAAGTTTATTTTGGATGGTACCCTGAACTATCACGAAACGACTGTTGGGATCTTTGTAAATCTTTTGAGCTTGAAACATCACTGAGTTTTTGATAAAGATGGCCGCCCCTCTAGACTTGGACCCACTTGTGGTAAAATAGCTTTGATTAAAAGATTTGTCAAAGTATAATGGGTGATTATCTCTAGAGAAATGAGTCTCCTGGAGCAAGATAACATCTGCGCCAAGAGATTTGTACATTTTGAACGCTTTTCTTCTTTTTTGAGGGGTATTAAACCCTTTAACATTATGGGAAATTATTTTAATACCCATGGTAGTTTATAATAAATCTGCTAGGATCAGTAAAGGGTCCAGGCCGAGAGGGAGCAGCCAAACAGCAACCCGGCCTCTTCAGAGGCGTGACATAGCTATGACGCACAGTCCCGTGGGACTGCACGTATCTATACTCTGAGTCAGTAGCACATAAATCACTAAAAATAAACCAATTGGTGTGAATAACACAAAAAAAAACAAAAGCATAAGATCAGAAACATAAAAAAACAAAAGAACAAGAAACCTGAATACTAGGCCAAAAAATGGCCAAACATAGCTCCGGGGGGTCATGGGGAAAAACCTCCCATGGACCCAAAAAAAAGTGTCCATTCGGACCGAAAGGTCCGACACTCTAAGTGATAGTGTCCGTGTCATCCGTGCAGACACAAATTCGTCTGAGGAATTTACCTGTGGGGGATCAACCAGCTCTGACATCACTAACCAGACGGGGAGCCAGTCAGTTCTCATTAAGAAAGAGTGTAGGGACAATCATGCGGATGCAACCGGGAGTCCGTAATGAGCCGGGAGAGTCCAATTTTCTTTAAGCATGTTGGGAGATGTTCAAATCTTGATACCTTGGAGGGAGAAAAACAATGAGAAAAACAAGGGTAGGGGAAAAAGTAAACACAAAAAAAAAGAAAAATGTGTCTTGTCGTCAGTCACGGCGTTGATCTCGGCGATCTCTTCTAGGTGGAGGGGTTGCCCAAATTGCTGAGTGACGTGGAGTGGAGGGTAGTCTGGGCAGGGAAGCCGCATTCAGGAGGCCCAACTTCACCAGTAATTCTTTTCCTTCCATCAGTGTGGTTACGGTGTACGTTGTGCCATTGTGGGGCACCTGCAGCTTGAAGGGGAAGCCCCATCGGTAGCGAATACTGGCATTTTGAAGAACAGCAGTGACTTCCTTCATCATATATATGCTCTTTTTTTAACTATGGTGGTGAAATCACCTCCTACAGCGCTGGAGTCACGGCTTTATGTATCGTGGAAGCAAACACTGTTGCTGTCCGCATAAATAAACTCGTGCTGCAGCTGAATGGCGTACCTGCTAAGCAAATGATGGTTAACAATAAAACAAAGTAACATACAGTATAACAGTAAGACATAACATACTGTACCTGCAAAGCAAATACAATAAAACATAGTAAAAATAAAACATTACGGGGCATGGCCTGGCAAGTGACCGGGATGGCTGCACACTAGTGGAGCTCCACAAAAAGACACAGCCGACAGCTAAATACCTAGCCCGCTTGGACAGGGAGATGGGCAGACTGACGCACCAGACTCCCTACTCCAAAACCCGCTGATCAACAGCTTCTTCCTCTTCATCCAGAAGCATATCTGAGCTTCTGAAAGCTCAACCCGCGGTCCGCGGCAACGTGGGGGGACACAAGATGGTGCGGTCACTGCAGGAGGAGGAGGACTTCAGCTTACCTCCTCACACTAGAAGCTCACCCAGCTCTCCCTTCTCTACTCCTGACAAACAACAGAAAAAGAAAATGAAACATGGACGAGGTGGAGGAACACCACGGGGGACTCCCGCTTCGTGCCCTACACCCTCAAGATCCCATAAGCCTGATTGATTAAACGAGCGCTATGTCGAGACTCCTCCCAACATACCCCCAAGACATGGACTGAGTTACAGGTCGACTATTTACACTACCAATTTTTGATCTAGTTAGACTCCATACCGGATTGGAAGCTGAACGCTGAATTTTTGCAAAAGGCACAAGAACACTTTGACCAGTTGGGCCTACATACTCTTTGTTGATTTTTTGCCCACTATGATTAGTGCTTTTGACTGACTACGTGTCTACTCAACAGCTTTAATTTAAAACCGGCTGATAAGAAGAAGAACATAGCAGAGCACCAGCACTTATGTACCACACTGGAAACACATAACTCCCAGACCCTAGATCAATGAATACAAATCAGAACAAGATAGAGTTAAGTTGAACTAAACTACCCATTCATTATCTGCTAGTTCCAGGAAGTGATCCTCTTATAGGGACAACAAACGTTTAAATAGATCACCTTTAGTCAAGGGGATAAATTTCACAACAGCTGGGGACTGCGGGAGGGGGTCCTTAGACAGGTTTGGCCTACCCCGGGTGCCAAGTTAAATGTTGCCTCATAGAGGCTGTGTCTCTATCATTATCTGTTTTGTTTGAAATAACCAATAACTACTTAATTACAGGTTCTTATTAGTTCCAGTCGCTGACTTACCACGTCACCACAAAGTGTATCTGAGCCGGGATGCCTCGACTCAGACATACTATTTAAATACCTTAGTGCAGTTTATAAACTGACTAGGGTGTGATACAATCACTCTACGTACAATAGAACTCAAACCTATTGTTGAATACCTTGTTGTATTAACGTTTCTCTTCTTTCTTTCTTATCTATTTTTCTTCTACCCCCCCCTCACAACCCACACATCTTTGTTAAGAACTGTAGTGGAGACTGGTTGTTCACAAACTTCTCAGAATTTGATACAGGATACGTCCGCTGACACCAGCAACTCAATATTACAGATGGCTTATGCGATATTGAGGAAATCCCCCAAGGTGATATCGAGGATTGAATGTCCCAGAAAAAAGGACCTCGCTCCTTAGGGAACTGAGGAAGGATAAGCCACATTTTGTCCTTTTTCAGGAGACCCACTTTAAGACAGGACACATTCCAAAGATTACTAATGCCTACTTTACAACTGTGTACCATGTGACTAATGACTGTGCCAGGACTAAAGGAGTTTCGACTCTGGTGAGTAAAGATGTGCCTTTCACCCTCAGTGACAGCCTAATAGATCCAGAGGGAAGGTACATCTTTCTCAAGGGAACATATTATGACAGACCCATTAAGATTGCAAATGTTTACTTCCCCAATACAGCACAAGTGACCTTCTGCCAAAAAATAGTTCGAGAACTGATGGGGTTTCCAGCAGGAATACTCATACTAGGAGGGGACTTCAATATACCATTGAACCCAGCAGTTGACTCCTCTTCGGGGAAATCCTGCATCAAATATAGCGCCCTTAAAACAATCAAAACCCTTCTCAACTCCCTACAACTAATAGATACCTGGAGATATCTTCACCCAGACTCTAGAGATTTCACATTCCACTTGGCCCCGCATAATCGATACTCACGTATAGATTTCTTATTTGTAACACAAAGAGACCTACAAAATGTGATAGAAGCTCAAATAGGCATCCAACCACTATCCGATCATGCACAAATATCTCTGACAATAGACTTAGACTCACCAACACCTAGATCGACTGGGTGGAGACTTAATTCCTCACTGCTGACTGACTCTGATTTAATACCCAAAATAACAAAAGCCCTATCAGATTACTTTAGTTCCAACGCTACTCCAGACATGGACCCTATGACAATTTGGCAGGCACACAAATGTTATATGAGAGGAGAACTGATTAAACTAGGATCTCAAAAAAAAAAAAAAGACAAGAACAGGAAATCACTAAAATAATAAAATTAGAGCACTAAAATAGTCACAAACAATCTTTATCGGTGCAGTCAGCAACAAATAATTGAGCATAAAACCAAAAGACTACTAATTTTCAAGAAAGCAATCTATTACGAATCAGGAGATAAAACAGATAGGCTGCTATCTAGGGCTCTAAAGGAAGCAACTATAAAATAAAACACATAGCAGGGATCAGGTCACAGAGAGGGTCTCTAGATGTTAGCTTCTCAACCCTATATAACTTATCTCAACAACACAAACCCCACTTTATTCAGGGCGACAGTAAAAAATGCCATAAAGGACTACTTAAACGACAGTGGGCTGCCCAAATTAGAGGAAACTGAAGCTTCCCTTCTGGAAGGAGATATATAACGGAAATATAACGGAAGCAGAAATCCACTCAGTAATTAAAGAGCTTAAATCATGGAAAAGCCTGGGTCCAGATGGCTTTACGTCAATTTACTATAATGCCCCGTACACACGGTCGGATTTTCCGTTGGACAATGTCCGATCGGAGCGTGTTGTCGGAAATTCCGACCGTGTGTGGGCGCCATCGGACATTTTCCATCGGATCTTCCGACACACAAAGTTGGAGAGCAGGAGATAAAATTTTCCGACAACAAAATCCGATCGCGTCAATTCCAACCGTGTGTCGCCTGTTCCGACGCACAAAGTGCCATGCATGCTCAGAAGAAATTCCGACACGGGACAGCTCGTTCTGGTAAACTTAGCGTTCGCAATGGATACAGCACTTTCGCTGCAATGTTAAAAATGGTTTAATACAGCACACTCTCTTCTTCTTTATAATGTGACAAGAATTAAGTAGTTTTGCTGCTCATATTCACACACACTTCTCACAAACTTGTATTTGTGTTTTTTTTAGTGGGATTCCCTCAATATATTGTTATTAGTTGTCACATCTGACAGTTTAATTTTTTTTTTTTTTTTTTTTTTTGGATTTTAACCTTTTTTTTTTCTTTAATGTTTGGATTTTTTCCAAGGCTGATCTTTGTTCAATGTTATTTTTATTTTTACTCCAGAATATTTTTGTGTGTGTTTTGTGTGTCAAGTTACCCCAACACCATTGATATCTTTTATTATTTAATCTCAAGGAGATTGTTTGTTGTTGGTGACCCTTGTTCATTTCACATTGTATATTTGAAATGTACCTGAATCCTCACAAACCAACTGTCATTTTTGAAGCAAAACACATAGGAGAGTATAATTCAAAACAAAAATCCTTTATTAAGGGATCAGAACCAAACAAAGAGGAAGACAAAACTGGATCAACATGAGAAATTAGCGAAGCCTGGGACCCCCACGGCAGACATCAATTCTTCAACATCAAAATTGGTGGCCTGAGGAGTCCATATCTAAGGGAGGGCAGTCTGGTCCGGGATTCACAGAGACTCGGATAGCAGCAGATGACATCTGTGTCCCCAGGCTGTGGTACCACAAGAGGCTGCATCTTTTGGCCAACCAGACTGAACCCAGGGCAATCACTGTCTGGTCTTCCTTCCATGCTTCCTTCCGGGCTGTGGCTGTGCAGTTGGAGATTTGGCAGGAGGAGGAGTAGGACCTGGAGGAGGAGGAGGACTGGGGAGACCTGGAGGAGGACTGAGGGGACCTGGAGGAGAGGGAGGAGGAGGAGGAGGACCTGCAGGAGGAGGAGGAGGACCATCCCAAAGATGTGTGTGAGGTGTAATTTGGCCCCTCATACCTTTCTCCAGAGCCTCTGATATGAGGGCCTCACACATGGCTTTTTGGCCCTCCTCCATCCTCTGCAATTTATATGCTATGAAGGCAGCAATGTTCTCCTGCATAGTGTGGGGTGCTCCAAGGACCTCTGTAGCCCTCCAAAAGAATGCTATAGCCGCCTCCTCTAGGGTACTCGTCCTACTGCCACTTTCTGTTTTCAGGGGGGGTGGAGGGACCTTGATATCAGCCAGCCGGCTCGGCCCAGCCACCTCCTGGCTGAAACTTCCTTTGTGTACGAAAAAGGGACATGGTTTTTGTTTTTGCATCATCAATCACAATCCTAAATTAGTACTCCCAACTAACATCTAGTTAACATCATTGATTGGACAAGCAGAAATATTTAGAGAAATGCTATACCTGGCTCAATCTGGGCTCCTCCACATGTGGCCTGGAAGGCCCAGGTTGGGCGTCAGAAGCCTCAGCCGGCAGGGAAGGAAGCGTGGAAGGAAGACTGGAGAGGGATGGCCTGGGTTCAGTCTGACCTGCCAGAAAGTGCAGCCTGTCGTAGTACAACATCCTGGGGACATAGATGTCATCTGCTGCTCTGGATCTCTGTGAATCCAGGACTTTCTTGCGCTCCCTCAGATATGTGCTCCTCAGGCCACCAATGAAAATCTTTAAATAAGTGGTGTCTTCCGTGGGGATCACCTGCTTCACAATTTCACACAATTGCTCCAGTGCTGCCTTCCTCTATGCTTGGTTCTTGAAATGGGGGTGGGTAATCTCCCACAGACAGGGCAGCTCACTTAGCATATCTATGAATACTGACATGAAGTCAGTATCTTTCATTAAGATATCCATGTTCACTGCAAGACACAACACAAGACAAAGCCTAATGTCAGACAAAACTCTCCTAATCTTGTTACAATATAGACCTCAATCTAGAAGCAGTATAGGCACAAGTTTGTCTTTTACCTTCGTTCTTACGATCGGCGCGTCCAATGCTTCTTCCTCCGCTCACAGATCGTACGTAATACACACGCGTGTTACGCTTTATACACACTGCACATGCGTGTAACTCCGCCCGTCCCTGACGTTCTTTCTAGTCTATTCCCCGCCCCTTTTCGTTCGGCGCAGTGGGGGAAGAGCATGATGGCGGAGTTACAGCAGGTGCGTGCTAATTCTAGCAACGAGGAGGAGGAGGAGGAAAGCCCGGATCCAGGCACGTCCCGATCCAGAAGGAGACGTTTTAAGGCCACAAATATGTCATTTGGGGAGATGTTGGAGATGGTCGACATCATGAAGAAGTCCAACTACGACGGAAAATATGGGCCTTACCCAAACCCCAATATCCAAAAGGCCAAAATCATGGCAAAAGTGGTCAGGAGTCTTGAGAGGAATTTCGGGGTACGAAGATCTAAAGATCAGCTCAGGAAGCGGTGGTCGGACCTGAAGTTGAGAGAGCCAGAGCAGTACCGAAAGATCCGGAGAGTGCTGCAAAAAAGTAGGTAGTTGTGCTGTGTTCCTATTCTTTCTGTCTTTATTCCGTTCGTTCTGCTCCATATGCTTTTATTAATTGTAACGTTTAAAAAGGTCAACTTTAATGTTCATGGGCCCATTATTCGTTCGTATCAAACATTTTTCTTTCGGCCTCTAGAACACCATTGTTTAGGCCATATGCATTTTCACACATTTTTGGGGGCCTACTTGGATGCCAAATATTTGTTTGTGTAGATGGGTTTGTTACTAGAATGAAATGCCAACTAGATTGTTTGTAAGGAGAGGACACTGAGCAGCTGTTTTCACATCTGGACACTGGAGCACTAGTGTGGGACACAAGAACACCATTTTTATTAGGGGGGACACATAGGTGCTCCAGTGTATACTATAGGGGGGCTACATCTGTGAAGCTTGTACCAAACAGGTAAAGTATTGCAGCTTGACAAAGGGCAATAAAAAATATACATCTTGGAACTCGGCTAAAATAGACAATTGTACCCCACTTCCTATTTCTAGTTCTGCCATCAAATATCTGTGTGCTAAGTATACCATTTTTGTTTTACATAGGGGAGAAAAGACTCGGACACCCCTCATCTCAGGAGACCAGAGATCCCCCACCTCTGGAAGAAGGGGAAATACCAACCCAAGAAGAAGAGCAGGAGGAAGAAGAAGATGTGGTGGAGATTGGCACCACAACAGGTGAGTGTCTGCGACCACAGGCTCAGGTAAAAGAGACGGATGGTGGCAGATTTTTGAGACCTTTTTTTTTGTTCTTTATCTCTTTTTAGGTGATCGTGATGTGAGGGAGAGAGAACGTTTCACATCTGAAAGTGCCCAGATACTGATCGGGGAGATCATGGGGTGTAATCTCCAATTGCAAAACATCCAGCAACAAATCAGTGATGTTATTAAAAAAAATAATAACATCATTGATGTTTTGGGGCAAATTTAAACCCCACAAAATCACCTGTTTTATCGTGGTCCAATCTTACCAAAATTTTTTCTATGTTTCGAAAAGCCAAATTTGGAGGATGCACACAGTGTGCCAACATCTGCTATCTGCCATCACGGGAGATCAATGGACGCGTTTTGGGGGTGCAACCCCTTCCTCAATTATAAAGTAGCGTTGAGGAAGGGCTTGCTCCCCCAAAACACGTCCCTTGATTCCCCCTGATGGCAGATAGCACATGTTGACATTCGTAAATTGGTGTGCATCTTCCAAATTTGGCTTTTCCAGGGGTGATTTCCCCCCATCTGAACGCTATATCAAACCCAGTTCCTAAATACTGATGTCTGATATAGCCTTCAGGTTTTACCTAATGTGAACTTTGTAAGTTCAAGTTTTTTGGCTTTCTTGTTGGTTTTACACAGGCCTGTTTTATCTGAAATGGATATTTCGATTTTTGATAATGCTACTGCAAACATTGTTATACAACAAACATGTTGGTTTGTTTTAAAAACCTTTCGTAAATGCACATGTGATTGTGCAGGTATAAAAAAGTGCCTTACTCAAGAATGTGTGGATTATTGTCTCAACACTACAACACTTTTGGGGTGATGTAATTGTTGTTTTATGGAAAAATGGGGGTTATTTCCTAAGGGCAAATACACTTTGCACTACAAGTGCAGGTTCAGTGCAGTTGCAAGTGCACTTGTAGTGAAATGTGTTTTTGCATCTAAGAAGTTACCCAATCACGACATTTTCTGCACTCAACACATTTCTGTCAGGGTCAGCTAAAACAAACACAAGCAGTAAATGTCCACCAAGAATTTTTTTTGGTTGTTTTTTATTTGAAAAAGGTGTCACAGATTGTCTGGCATATTGATAGCCCCCCTACCCGCAAAGAACTCCAGGTAGCGTAACCGGACATCACGGGCATTCAGGGAGGGCAAGCCAGGACGGCCAAGCGCCGCCAGTGTTGATGGATTTGGGATTCCGGCCTCAGGCCCAACTGAGCCAGCATAGTTGGCTGAATGTTTTCTTAAAAAATTATGGAGAACACAGCAGGCAAGTATTATATGGTTCAGTTTATACTCCGCCATATGGATGGGTGTCATAAATAATCGGAAACGGCTGGCCAGGATTCCAAATGTGTTCTCCACCACTCTTCGGGCTCTGGCCAGCCGGTAATTAAAAACCCTCTGTTCCGGGGTGAGAGTCCTCATCGGGAATGGCCACATCAGGTGGTCCCCCAGCGCAAATGCTTCATCAGCAACGAACACAAATGGGAGACCTTCAACATTGTCCTCTGGAGGTGGCAAGTCCAAGCTGCCATTCTGGAGACGCCTGTAGAACTCCGTCTGGGCGATCACTCCACCATCGGACATCCGGCCATTCTTCCCCACGTCCACATACAAGAACTTGTAATTAGCCGACACCACCGCCAACATCACTATACTATTAAACCCCTTGTAATTATAATAGTACGACCGCGAGTTGGGTGGTGGGATGATGTGGACGTGTTTCCCATCAATTGCCCCTCCGCAGTTAGGAAAGTCCCACCGCTGGGTAAAGTGGGAGGCCACAGTCTGCCATTCCTGTGGCGTTGAAGGAAACTGTTGAGGAAAAAACAATAAACATTACTATTTTTTCAAAGATACATGGCAAGCAGATTATACACAAATTATGGGGCAACCTCCAGATAGCATTTACTAAGGGGAATTTAACAACAACAAAGTATAAGGTACACCTATCATATTCCCCCTTCCCCCCTCTCATGGGCCATTTCTAACATTATAGGGGGGGGGAAATCTTGGACAGGTAACCTTCTTCACTTCATTGAGAGATGAATGCCTAAATACAGGGTATTACTTGGAACAGCCCCTCCTTAGTTACACTATTGGCAGCCCACTGGACAGGTAAGAAGTGTCATAATACAAAGATATAAATACACACTGTACACATTTGAGCACATTTGAACATTCTGCTACTACCTATCAAGATAATAATAGGATACAAAAACTTTAAACAGTACCATTGGAAAGTATACAGGCAGGCCCTTGCACTACATGCTTTGGGGAATTCATCCATAAATCTGACCAGTAAAGAGATGAGTATAGTGTGTATGGGTTTGGCAAAGTCAGCAGATAGATGATTGAGGATAGAAAATTGGGATCAGCTGACTTAGCAGTTGGGGGAGGGAGGGTTACAAAAAATTTGGGGACACCACAAAAAAAGCCTCTGGCACTCTGCCTAAATTTAAAGCTAAAATAACATTTCCAAACATTTTAGGGGGTGTTTTGGGTAAAGCACTACTATGGAGCTGATAAAATACATTGTTAAGTGACTACATGAGGTGAATATAGGGCAGGAGACACCATGCTGGAGAAGTTATTGAAGGGCAAATATGTATGAAGGACCTAAAATAATAATTACATAAAAATCCAGCATGCATGAGGACAAAGGGGACATTCACAGCATATTACAATCATGGTAATTAGGGAATGAGGGAAGAAATACAAGATATTAGCAAACATTCAATACAATAAAATGTGATATTAAAGCATAAAAATCTTACCTTCATATACTCCTTCTGCAGGACCTGTACGATGGCAGAACAGGTCTCTGGGATATTGATCCCCAGAGCCTGGGGGGAGATGCCTGTCAAGAACTTTAAGTCCTGCAGACTTCTCCCTGTGGCTAAATACCGCAAGGTAGCGACCAGCCTCTGCTCCGCAGTGATGGCTTGCCTCATGCAAGTATCCTGCCTGCTGATATAGGGGGTCAGCGAAGCCAACAGACGGTGAAACACGGGGTCCATCATCCTGAGAAAGTTCCTGAAATCATCAGGATTATTCTCACGGATCTCACGGAGCAAAGGCATATGACAGAACTGTTCATGCTGAAGCAACCAATTCTTGGTCCATGAACTCCTCCCCACCCTGTTCATGGACTGGACTTGTGTCAAGGTCAGGACCCCAACACCAAGCCCCCGCACAGCACGAACTTTACGAGGAGTACGCATACGAAACATGGCTAGAAAATGGTCGGCTGCTCAGAACGAAGTAACAGAATGCACTGAAGAACAGCAAGGCCTGTGAAGAGCGACCTGAAAACCAGTAACGAACGAACAAGAATACAATGACTAAGTCACTTGCTTGCACGCACTGAAGAGCAGATACAAACCCACAAGCACAAACTGAATGGCAGAAAACGATCTGAAAGCCACGAGTCTGAAAAAGCGCGAATCGTCTCTCACCAAACTTTTACTAACACGAGATTAGCAAAAGGAGCCCAAAGGGTGCCGCGCTTGGTTCTGAACCGGCCTTTTCTAGTCTCGTCGTACGTGCTGTACGTGACCGCGTGGTTGTCGATCGGAAATTCCGACAACTTTGTGCGACCCTGTGTAGGCAAAACAAGTTTGAGCCAACATCCGTCGGAAAAAATCCTAGGATTTTGTTGTCGGAATGTCCGAACAAAGTCCGACCGTGTGTACGGGGCATAAGACATTTTACACTATACTACTGTCCCCAATGAACAGAGCATTGAACGCTCTGTCCTCGTCCAACCATGCAACATCGGATTTTTTATTGGCCCATATTACAGTTGTGCCAAAACCAGGGAAAGATCCAGCTAAATGCTCCAGCTATAGACCTATCTCTTTACTGAACCTAGACCTAAAGATACTAGCAAAAGTGAACGCAAACAGATTAAGACCACTCTTACACTCCCTGATAGGCCCTGAACAGGTGGGTTTCATGCCCGGCAGGGAGGCGAGAGATAACATGATTAAGGCCCTACTGCTAACACACGCAGCCCACAATGGGGATTGCGAAGGCCTTCTCCTGTCCACGGATGCAGAGAAGGCCTTTGACAGAGTCTCATGGGACTACATGCTGGAAACATGTAGGCATGTTGGTCTGGGGAGACACATGATGGCCTGGATTTCCACTTTATATGACAAACCTAAGGCCAGTTGAAGATCAATGGCACAATATCAGATAGGGTCTTGGTCACAAATGGAACTAGGCAAGGGTGTCCACTGTCACCGCTGCTATTTATCCTCTCATTAGAGCCTTTCATACCGAGACAGCTCAGTAACAGGTTTTAAAGTGGCAAGCAGGGAATACAAGATTGCAGCCTATGCTGATGACCTTTTGTCAGCAAACAGTACACATTCTATATACACATATACACAGCATTGAGTCTCTGACTAGCACAGATCATAGTGGGGTTCTCATTCACCTTGTGCCCCTATTAGTGACTCCCATCACAATGGCATATCCAGGGTCCCCAGAGTCTGTGTGTCTTGGGGGACATGGACCTGAATCTAAAGTAACGCCACCTCCAGGGTCCCCAGGCATACAGCTCACAAAGAGCAACGTCCCCCCAAATGCCAGGGACCATAATCGCTTTGCAGGAGGCTGGCATTCAGTCCCCTCCAAAAGCCTCTTTTCCGGCAAGGTCTGTCATATTTCTCCCCTTTCGGCAGGAGACTAACACAGGAGGAGACCCCAGACGGGTTGACTCCGAAGTTAGTCAGTAGTTCCAGTCCTCTAATGCTGGTATCCACACCGTACCCCAAACAAATTGTTCCAAACAGATCATTACTTACCCAGCCAACCTCTGCCTTTCTCGGAGAACACGCCCGCCGCTGGGGAGAGGCCTGGACTGGCCCTTCTCCCTATAGTCTTTTCAGCTGCTGGAGAGAAGACAGGGTGACTGGGCTCACGCCATCATGCTGTTGGGGATCTGGGCACGGGTAGTCACTCGGTTGGCTTCAGCGGGGCCTATCGGGGCATAAGCAGAAATGAGGGGGGCCAAATCATTCCCCAGTAGTACATCCGCTGGCAAATCCTTCATCACCCCTACATTCACGTGTTCCGAACCAACCCCCCAATCCAGGTGAACACGGGCAACGGGTAGCCGGAAAATGGTGCCTCCTGCTAACCTTACGACTACAGTGTCCCCGGTGTGTTGGCTCTCTAAGATGAGGTTCTTCCGTAGTAGGGTCATGGTGGCACCAGTATCACGTAGGCCATTGGCTACCTTTCCATTAACCTGGACGGTCTGCCTGTGTTGCTGCCGGTTGTCCTGGTTAGCTGCTTGTACTAGATCAGCCTCGTGCAGGACGCCCCAACGTTCTTCCTCCTCAATGCAGTGAGCCGCAGGCATGGATGTGCGGGGATTCCCCCCTGCTGGCTTTCTCCATGAGTGGGACTGCCTGGCTGGATTCAACGGACAGTCTGGCTTTTTGTGCCCTAGCTGTTTACACCCAAAACACCTGAGGGGTTGTGAGTAGTCCTGGGAGTTGAACCTGGGCTGCCGAGAATAAGTGGCCACTGGAGGTGGTGCTGTAGGGCGGTATAACTGTGGTTTGTAGGCACCAGCTGGAGGGGGTGCCGCTGATCGATAATCCACCCGAGCTGTTGTCTTGACCACAGGGTTATCCAGTTTGCGGGCTTCTGTGTATTCGTCCGCCAGGCGAGCTGCTTCAGACAAGGTGCAAGGTTTTCGGTCCCGGACCCACTCTCTGACTTCTGGGAACAGTTTGTCAAAGAAGTGCTCCAGCAGGAACAGCTGCAGCACCTCTTCCCCGGATACTGCTTGGCATCCAGCGACCCAGTGGGATGCCGTGTGGTGTAGGCGGCATGTCCACCCGGTATATGAATCTCCAGTTTGCTTGCTCGTCTCTCGGAACCGCCTCCGGTATGCCTCCGGTGTGACGGCATACCTGCCCAACAGTGCTTCTTTTACCAGCCCATAGTTCATAATATCCTTGCCTGGGATGGCCCTGAACGCTTCACTGGCCCGGCCGGACAATTTCCCAGACAAAATGGTAACCCATTCTTCTGTGGGCACCCGGTGTAGGGCACATTGCCGTTCAAAATCGGCAAGGTACCCATCAATCTCCCCTTCTGCTTCAATTAAATTTTTAAAAGCAGCAAAATGTACCTTTCTCTTTTCAGTTGGTGCTGTTGCGACTCCCGCTGCTGCAGCACATCTTTGCTGTAGCCAATTTGCATCCACAGCCGCTATAACTCGGTCTATGATCTCCGCTGTAGGGTTAGGGCCATAATGTGCCAGTCTTATTTTAACAGCCCGATCAAAACTTGCCTCTTCAGGTGTCCTGTCTATTATGCTGGGTCTTTCGGTTATGCTGGGTCTTTCCGCTCTATCCATTTCGACTAGTTCTTCGATAATGTCCCTCTTCTTACGGTTGTTGACCGGTCGGCCCCGGTTCTCCAGTAAGTCCTTGAGGGAAGAGAGCTTTAGCCGTCCATACTGTGCTTCCATTGTCCTGTGTCCTCTTGTAGCTGTCCTTCTGGGCTGTGGGAATGATCCCACTGCTGCCACCAGTGTGACGACACCCCAAGTATGAAAGGGGTTAAAGTCGTTTAGGACATTTCAAACCCAAACACAAAGGCAGCTACCGAACACTCCAATCAGCCAAACAAGGAACCCATACAAATAATCCACCCCAAAAACGAGACACGGCTCTGTCTTCAGGTTTTAAGCAGGAATGAATCTTTATTCAAAAAACACATGTTATACAGATCCCACTTCAAAACATTTCCCCCCCACCCTTGGAAAACAGGGCGGGTTAAACTGTCCAATAACAATGGACACACAGGTCAGGTGTGCTTAACTTCTCATCAGTAAACAGTCTTAACAGGGGGGCTGCTGGAGGAATCCCCCCTCCCTCTTTCCTCACAGCAATACACATCCTGTGATCCAAGGCAGACAAACACAATAGAACATTGGAATACAGCCCCACCCCAAAGTAGCACAGCAAACAGTACACATTCTATATACACATATACACAGCATTGAGTCTCTGACTAGCACAGATCATAGTGGGGTTCTCATTCACCTTGTGCCCTTATTAGTGACTCCCATCACAATGGCATATCCAGGGTCCCCAGAGTCTGTGTGTCTTGGGGGACATGGACCTGAATCTAAAGTAACGCCACCTCCAGGGTCCCCAGGCATACAGCTCACAAAGAGCAACGTCCCCCCAAATGCCAGGGACCATAATCGGTTTGCAGGAGGCTGGCATTCAGTCCCCTCCAAAAGCCTCTTTTCCGGCAAGGTCTGTCACACTGACCAATCCCCAAACTGCAGTACCCAACCTAATAAAACAGTTCACACAGATGGATATATATCAAATCTTAAAATAAACTTCACTAAATCTGAAGCTATGAACATCTCCCTCACAGCAGAAAACCTGACCAAAGCCAAAAACAACTGCCCTTTTAGATGGGAGTCCAACGCTCTTAAATACCCAGGGATTTGGTTAACACTGAAACTGACATCTATATATGAGCACAACTTCCCCATCCTACTACAGGAAATAAAGAAGGACCTGCAAAAATGGCACTCTAAATATCTGTCCTGGTTCGGGAGAGCAGCGGCCTTAAAGATGGTCATACTCCCCAGACTGTTGTATTTACTTAGAACACTCCCAATTAGGATTCCACGGAAATTTTTCAAAGCATTGCAATCTATCCTGATTCAGTTTCTCTGGAGACACAAGAAACCCAGAATCAAATTTTCATTTCTCAATAGACCAAAGAATCAAGGTGGGATGGGGCTCCCAAATTTTTACAATTATTACCTTCGCTTCCCACCTCACGAGAGTGATCGATTGGCACTGTCATGAGGAATCAAAGGACTGGGTTATACTGGAGAACTCACTACACCAAATTCAATTGAAATTCTCCCCATGGATTCCGCTGAGGGTCCATTACTCCTCCATTAAAAATCACGCACTGACAGGCACGACACTGAACCTGTTCCACAACATAGCTAAAAACACTGACCTGACTTCAAGCATTAGTCCGCTCACCCCCCTGAAAAACAACCCAGATTTTCCACCTGGCCTCAAGAACTCCTGCCTACAGGCACCGGACTACAAACAACCTCTTACAGCAAAGAGCTGCTTCCACAAAGGTCAAATCAAAGATTTCACTACACTAAAGGATGACAATGAACTCTCAAGACTACCTCTGTGGGCATACTTCCAAATTCGTAGCTTTCTAATTGATAAACATAGAAAACCCTTCCTCTCTAGGGAACTGACAGAGTTGGAGGAAATCTGCCACAATGGGACACAATTTAACAGAGCGACTTCTGTCGCTTACACATGGTTACAAAAGACAAAAGTGATGAAAGACGACAGATTCCGCAGTGCATGGTCTAATGCCTTACAAATAGAAATCACTGACAATCAGTGGAAAACGGCATGTGTTCTTTCACATAATTGCTCTATTAGCACCAAAACTCAGGAAATGTCATACAAACTCCTGACACACTGGTACGCTACACCTAACAAATTTAAGAAGTGGTTTCCACACACTTCAGATATTTGCTGGAGATGTGGAGAAGAGATAGGCACGCTCCTACATGTGTGGTGAGAGTGTTCAAAGATTAAAACTTATTGGAATAGGGTCAAGGAGTTTGTGAGGTAAATCACGGAGACCAGTCTTATAGGGCATACACACGGTCGGACTTTGTTCGGACATTCCAACAACAAAATCCTAGGATTTTTTCCGACGGATGTTGGCTCAAACTTGTTTTGTCTACACAACGTTGTCGGAAAATCCGATCGTTCTAAACGCGGTGACGTAAAACACGTACGGCGGGACTATAAACGGGGCAGTGGCCAATAGCTTTCATCTCGTTATTTATTCTGAGCATGTGTGGCACTTTGTCCGTCGGATTTGTGTACACACGATCGGAATTTCCGACAACGGATTTTTGTTGTCGGAAAATTTTATCCCCTGCTCTCCAACTTTGTGTGTCGGAAAATCCGATGGAAAATGTGTGATGGAGCCCACACACGGTCGGAATTTCCGACAACACGCTCCGATCGGACATTTTCTATCGGAAAATCCGACCGTGTGTACGGGGCATTACACTTAACGCTGCCTGTTGTCTACTTCACATCACTAATTTTCCAATTAAATGCTACAAACGGTCTTTAACAAAACATTTACTTAACGCGGCTAAGTCACTAATACTACTGTATTGGAAAAACATATGCCCCCATCTATTCAAGAATTTCCTAAAGAAGTTCACTAAAACCTGTTACATGGAAGACACCCTAGCCCAATCCCTGGATAAAGAAAAGCCCGGAGCAAAGCAAATGAAATGACATAGGCGGAGGGCTTACATGACTGGGGAAACAGGGTAATAGTATCAGGAGAGGGAGTGTATCAGGTTGGTGCTGGGGGGAGGGGTTGGAGAGGAGATAAAAGGGAGGCCCCTCCCTATGAGTCATCACAGTTTTGGAAAAAGTTCAGCAGAAGCATGTCAGAGGTGGAGCAGCTCTTGGCCCAGCTCAGGGAGGAAGCAGCGTTTCAGGGTCTCTGGTTGGCTGAAGGACACTTTGGGGCTTATTCTAACACGAACAGCAGCAGGTGACATTACAGGGGGAAGGTAGGGCAATCGGGCGTGTAGGCCCAGGCCGCTGGAGCGATTTTCTCACGGACCGTCACTCTAGGCCACAGCGTCAGTCGGGGGGTACCCTGTCAGGGACTCCCGATGGGACCCCCGGCCTAGTGGGCAGCAGCGCGGGATGGGGGGAGTCTTGTGCGGTCTCCCCTCCAGCACAGGAGGTCACCAGGAGGACAGTCTGGGGGCTCCGGGGCGGCATTGCGGCCTACTAGGCGGTGGAAACAGGAGGGCACGGGCCCCGCCCCTAGCGCTACGTCAGTCGGCCTGAGGCCTACCATTGAGGAACAAAGCAAAAGGGGTTCCCGGGCTTTCTTATGCACCGCCAAGGGACCTTAGGAGGAGCAGTGGGGGACAGCCGGGGAGGACTTCCAGGCAAGCGGAGGCCAGCAGGACTGAGGCCCCACACACTGGTCCTGGTAAGGCCGTCCAGAAGCCGGTGAGCGGCTACGCAATGCGGGGGGGTTCGGAGGTCAGCGGAACCATCGGCAGCTGGTGCTGTTATGCCTGGCGGGCTCTCATCAGAAGAGGAAGAGGGGTCTGGACAGAGGTCGGCAGGAGAACTGGGAGTCGGAAGAAGAGGCTGCTCCCCCCCTCCAGCAGTGCAGTGCAATGTCGTTGGAAAGCAGATGGTCGGCTGATGGGGCAACTTCTGTGCAGCCCGGTAAGTCACCTTTACACTTATATCATGAGGGATTGTCTGTTAGCATAGGGCAAGAGGGCAGGACAGATGGGTCCGGCAGGAAGGACGGCTGTGGCTGAGGCAGCTGGGGGGGCTGCGGGGTTACTGGGTTTTCTTGATGGGACATAGGAATTGATGCAAAAGTTGGGGCATGCGGATAGAGCCCCCGCTGGGCCGGTGTCAGCCTGGGTCCCACCAGCAAGAGTAGTCGGCCAAGCCATTTTGCTGGGGGGTGCGGTAGTTCCGGCCTTGACAACATGCCCGTCACAGGTAACACAGGTGGGGTTACGCAGGGGACGACCAAGGTGGTGGTGGCGGGGGAAGCTGCGGGCAGACAGGAAGTCATCAGACTAGCTGGTTCTGCAAAATGCGAGGTCTATGTTTACTATGAGGGGCCATTGGGTGCACACTTGAAGCCTGAAGTATGAGAAAAAATGTGGTAGGGTGAGTATGCAGAGATTTTTTCCCTGCTGCAGTTAGCAAAAATTTAACCTGGATAGGGTTAAACCGGATCATTCAAAGGAGGACGGAGAGAAGAGGGGATACCGGTTGATCCCGACGACATTTGCCAACTGGCTACAGGAGTTTTACCATCAGTGCAAGGGTGAGTGGGGAAAAAGAACCCCGAATACTGTTCGGCACTCTTTTGTTACTAGGATTTGATAGGGGAGACGGATAGAGCTTACGGGGGCACGGGGTGGCTGAGGTATGTTGAGCATTTTCGTCAGTGGAGAGTTATCCGGCCGGCGTTGAGATGGGACCATAAGGACATCAGCCTATGACTGTGCTTGAGGATGGCTGCGTGGGCTCCGCACCAGTTAATTTTCAAGGGAGGCCGGTGGACTTTCGGCTCAGGGACAGGCGGCCGGCAACAAAAAAGGGGTATGCTGGCAGTACAATGCTAGGACCTGCACGTTCAGAGGGATGTACCGGTACAAGCACTAGTGTTCAGTGGTGGATGGTCTCATCAGTCGTCCAGAGGTTGCAAGCAAGGAATTGGTCCTGCTGGAGAGGCTGGACACAAGAGGGAGGACCACAGTGATGGTGAAAAGGATGTGGCCATTTTCTCGGTAGGTATCCGGATTGGAAAGTGGCTCAGTTGCGGGATTCATGTTTCACAGCTGGCGTTAGGATTCCATGTATTTTAGAGGTGATTCCATGGTGTCTTGCACTTTGTGATCGGCCATGCGACGGCCAGATGTAGTTTCTGAGGAACTTAGTAGGGAAGTTGCATGGGGTCGCATGGAGGGCCCCTTTCCGTCTGCACTGTTTCGCTGATTTGGTAGTTTGCTCTTTGGAGTAGTGCCAAAGTAGGAGCCCAACAAATTTAGGTTGATTCACCACTTTCTTTTCCAAAAGGGGGTTGGTTAATGATGCCATGGACCAGGAGACATGTTCGGTGAGTAGTACATCGTTCGCTGCTGCGGTGGGTTGGGTGCGTCATTACAGCAAGGGGGCATTGATGGCGAAGGTGGAGGTGGAATCAGTTTTTCGGCTACCCCCAGTTCACCCGGATAGCTTCCGGTTGCTGGGGGTGTCATTGGAATGAGTAATTTTGCGTCGTCCAATGGCCACCGATGTGTTGTTATGTATTCCTGTGCACTGTTTGAGCAATTTAGCTCAGTTGTGGGAGGGGTGGTAAGGGATGTGTCGGGCGGGAATTCGATCATCCATTACCTGGACGATTTCATTTGCATGGTACCAGCTTCTTCCAGAATCTGCGCGGGGCTCCTGGCTACGTGGGAAAACAGAGCGGACCGGTTTGGAATTCCGGTGGCACCTGAGAAGACAGGGGGGCCTAGCATGGTCATCACGTTCCTGGGCGTTGTCTTGGACTCGGGTGCAATGGAACGCAGGTTGTCGGTAGATAAGCTGGCGAATTTAAAAGGGGATATTGCAGGTGTGACTGGTTTAAGCGTGGTCATCACGTTCCTGGGCATTGTCTTGGACTCGGGTGCAATGGAACGCAGGTTGTCGGTAGATAAGCTGGCAAATTTAAAAGGGGAAATTGCAGGTGTGATTAGTTTAAGCAAAGTCAGCTGCGAGTACTGCAATCGTTCGGGGGTAAGCGAAATTTGGCATGTCACATTCGGCCAATGGGGGCGGGTTTTTCTATCATTGGTTTTTGGCAAGTACAGCCGGGATCAGGTCTCCCACGAGCGTTGTGCGCTTGGTTAAAGCGCACAGGGAGAACTTGAGGGTATGGCATACCTTTTTTGTTTGGGAATCCTTTCACGGACAAGCTCTATGGATTTTAGGGCCCGTTAGCAATTTTGACATGAAAATTATTACAGATACTGTTGGCTCTACGGGTTTTGGGGTTTTTTATTCCAGGGTCAGTGGAGTGCTGGACCATGGCCGTGGTCATGGCTTGAAGCGGGAGTTAGGAAGAATTTAGTTGAAGAATGTGTTGCTGGAATTGTTTCCGGTGGGGCTGGCGGTGAAATTGTGGGGTGCTTCGTTCAGGGATCTGAAGGGGATGGAAGGAAGGGCTGGCGTTCGTTCAAAAGGCTGGTGAAGGGTCAGCTGGCCTGGCAGTTCGTTTACTGGTGTTGTAATTTAGGTGAGGCATAGGGAAGAGGGGGTGTCCACTCCTGCTGTGAATATGAAGTTAGCTGGTTTAGCTTTCCTATTCAAATTGCAAGGTCAACCTGATTTCACACAAGATTTTGGGGTGAGACGGGCGATTAAGAGTTACCGGCGATCGGTGGCCCGCAGGGATGCCAGGAGACCAGTAAACTTTGTCATGATGCAGGGTATGGTAGCATATTTGGGGGAGTGTGTTGATCTGAATACCAGGCCATCTTGTTCAAGGTGGCCCTTTTTGTTAGCGTTCTTTGGGGTGTTTCGGATAGAGGAGTTGGTCAGTCCTTAAAAAGGTTCATGGGGGAATTGGGGGTCACAAGGTTATATGTGGAGATGACGGGTTGGCTTTATTTTTGCGTAGATCGAAGACCGATCAAATGGGTAAAAGGGAGGTCAGTACAGGTGCTCCAGTGCCAGGATCACTGCTGTGCCTCATGTAGATGGATCTACTGTATCGCGCTTTCATATTGTTGATGATTTTTTGTAAGAAAAGGTTTACGGGCATTGGGGTGGGTAGGGAAGGAGTTTTCCTCTCATTCATTTTAGATAGGGGCTGCTACGGAGGCAGCCAGAAGTGGACTGGATGTGGATTCGGTAAAAGCGTATTGGGTGGTGGGAATCTAGGAGGTCCCAGACAACAGTTCGGCCTCAACTTGTGGTTGGGTTGTGAAGTATTAGGGTGGGGAGGAGTTTGATGTTAGGCCCTGCGTGGTATGGAATACTATTTGGTCATGGTGTTGGGTTTGCTCTCTTATAATTTCAGAATCGGTGGCAGGAATGGTCTGGATAATGGGTCATTCCTAGGTGTTCTGGGGGGCCAGGAGGGGTGATGTTGGGTAAGAAGGCAGGCATATGGGTTTTTATAGACGGTAGGCTGTATTCGTGGTTGGGAGTCCCTGCGATGTTATGGGGTAGGATTGTTACTGAAGTGCATCGGTATGCAAAAAAGGGACAGGCTGCCCGACGTTTTTGCACGTGGGTGGCAACGGTTTGGGGGTTAGGTCCATGTTGGACATTACGCGGGACATCAAATTCGATGTGTGGCGGTTATTGAGGGATTTTCCTGGCATGGTCATTGTTTTGGTCGGACATGGTGGCTTGTACAACATGGCGGATGGCCAGGTCGGTGGAAAGGGTTAGTAGGGCCAGGAGAAAGATTAATAGGGATGTGAGCAAGTTCATGGTTAGGCATGGGGGATTGGCTATTAGGCACGTGGAATTGGAGTTTGAGAATTGGAGATACCTGAGGGCAGATGGGGTGTATTTGCATGAGGTGGGTATTGACATGTGGGTGTTCGGATTACAAGAGGGTATTCAGAGAGCACTTCGGGTGTGGAGGGGCACCCATAGGTAAGGTGTTTCCTTTGGGTGCTGTGGCGGGTGTTGGTCTTTGCAGGGGAAGGAAGATATTTCAGAAGGAAGAGTTCAGGAACTATCGTTGCTATGGGTCCTGATGGTGGTTTCCAGCTAATGGAGATTATCTGGAAAGTGTTAATGGGGGCACTGCGGTTAGTGGTTGTCTCTGAGCCAGCATGTCGGCTTGAGGCCTATTAATACACTTGGAGAGGTACCGCAGTGCAGTATTGTTTTTCCACAGATGGTTATGAAGTTCCTGCAAAGACCAACGCTAGGAGATTGATGGGTTGATTAACAGATGTTTCAATGTTTTATGTTAATTTGAATATATATATTTGTTTAAATAAATTAGGCTGCTACGGCCTTGTTAACTCCAACCTTGGTGTGGTCTCAATTAATAAGGTAAGGTTAAGAGGTTGGGGTATATAAGTGGTGGTAGAGTTACCTCTGTTATACAACAGTCAAGCAGAAAAATACCAAAGAACCTGGTCCCCGTGGTTCGCCTTTAAGGCCTCAGGCACTTATGATACAATAATGAATCAATAAAGATCCCTGAAGTGGGGTCGAGACACCCTGATAATACATCAGAGGGAATGACCACTATCCACCAGTGTATACCTGACATTTAAGATATACAATAAAATATAACTGCTTTAGTTAAGCGTATGCACCCCCACCTCCCCTTTTGTCTTACTTTCTGTGATGATCTCTTCCTGGAATTTAAAGAAGGATCCAGTTCGTCCTGAAGCTTTGTATAGCACATAAGCATTCAGCAGAGCCAATTGGAATAAATATACAGACACTTTTTTATACCAGCGTCTGGCCTTACGGGCAAAAAGGTACGGCACCAACAACTCGTCGTTGAGGTCCACCCCTCCCATATTAAGGGTATATTCATGGACACAGAGGGGTTTCTCCACAACACCAGTCACCGTTTGAATTTGAACCGTCGTGTCTGCTTGAAGGGAGGGCAGAATGAAAACATTCTTATTATCACAGAGAGCAAATTATTACACTTCAAGCAGGCTCTCTCCCCCAGCCAAGACAGGAATCTACAAGCCGCTGGGGTAAGCCCCAACGATTAGATCGCACGGTGCCATATGCACCAATTCCATGATTAAACAAGTGACTAAAATTGACATGCTCGTTTAATAATTGTCCACATACAAGTGGTACCTGTGCGTGTACATGTGCGATTAGTTTCGTATGAATCGGAAATTCGTACGAATTTTCGGAAATTCGTACATTTATGAGGATCCGAAATATGAATTTTTATGCATACGAATTTTGTACAAAATACAAAATTTCGTTTACGAACTTCGGATCCAAATTCTGTTACAACATAATCAGACAAAATAAGAATGTTTGTTAACTACGATTATCCGTTATGATGAAGTTAAAAACCCCAGGAAGTCAGCACAGCACAGGGATGGTGGGAGCCCCTCATAATGATAAATTCATCATAACGAACATCCGTAATTGTTACGTAAAAGTTAACAAATCTAAAAGTAAAAAACCCAGGAAGTCAGCACAGCACAGGGATGGTGGGAGCCCCTAATAATGGGCACAGCAGGTGTACAGACCCGGGAACTCAGCACAGGGATGGTGGGAGGCCCTCATAATGGGCACAGCGGGTGTACACTCAGACCCGGGTACTCAGCACAGGGATGCTGGGAACCCCTCATTATGGACACAGCGAGTGTACAGACCCGGGAACTCAGCACAGGGATGGTGGAAGCCCCTCATAATGGACACAGCGGGTGTACACTCAGACCCGGGAACTCAGCACAGGGATGGTGGGAACCCCTCATAATGGACACGGCGGGTGTACAGACCTGGGAACTCAGCACAGGGATGGTGGGAACCCCTCATAATGGGCACAGCGGGTGTACACTCAGACCCCGGAACTCAGCACAGGGATGGTGGTACCCCTCATAATGGGCACAGCGGGTGTACACTAAGACCCGGGAATTCAGCACAGGGATGGTGGGAACCCCTCATAATGGGCCACAGCGGGTGTACAGACCCAGGATCTCAGCACAGGGATGGTGGGAGCCCCTCATAAAGGGCACAGCAGGTGTACAGACCTGGGAACCTAGCACAGGGATGGTGGGAACCCCTCATAATGGGCACAGCGGGTGTACAGACCCGGAAACACAGCACAGGGATGGTGGAAACCCCTCATAATGGGCACAGTGGGTGTACAGACCTGGGAACTCTGCACAGGGATGGTGGGAACCCCTCATAATGATAAATTCATCATAACGAACATTCGTAATTGTTACGAAAAGTTAAGGAAGGAACCTAAAAGTTAAAAACCCAGGAAGTCAGTACAACACAGGGATGGTGGGAGCCCTCATAATGATAAATTCATCATAGCGAACATTCGTAATTGTTACGAAAAGTTAATGAACCTAAAAGTTAAAAAGTAAAACCCAGGAAGTCAGCACTTCCTTCGTTAACGAAAAGTTAACGAACCTAGCGACAATTTGTATTTCGTACGAATCCAAATTGAATTTCGGACGCGAATTACGAAATACTAATTAATTCTAATACGAAACGGAACAGAACAAAACAAATTTATTGACGTCGCACATGTCTAGTGGTCATCTTGGAGGCCTGTTTGGGGTCGTTATCATGTTGCAATATTGCCCTGCGGTCCAGTCTCCAAAAGGGAGGGATCATGCTCTACTTCAGTATGTCACAGTACATGTTGGCATTCATGGTTCCCTCAATGAACTGTAGTGACCCAGTGCCGGCAGCACTCATGCAGCCCCAGATCATGACACTCCCACCACTATGCTTGGCTGTAGGCAAAACACACTTGTCTTTGTACTCCTCACCTGGTTGCCACCACACACACTTGACACCATCTGAATCAAATAAGTTTAATTTGGTCTCATCAGACCACAGGACATGGTTCCAGTAATCCATGTCCTTAGTCTGATTGTCTTCAGCAAACTGTTTGTGGGCTTTCTTGTGCATCATATTTAGAAGAGGCTTCCTTCTGGGATGACAGCCATGCAGACCAATTTGATGCAGTGTGCGGCGTATGGTCTGAGCACTGACAGGCTGACACCCCACCCCTTCAACCTCTGCAGCAATGCTGGCAGCACTCATACGTCTATTTCCCAAAGGCAACCTCTGGATATGACGCTGAGCATGTGCACTTAGCTTCATTGGTCGACCATGGTGAGGCCTGTTCTGAGTAGAACCTGTCCTTTTAAACCGCTGTATGGTCTTGGCCACCGTGCTGCAGCTCAGTTTCAGGGTCTTGGCAATCTTCTTATAGCTTAGGTCATCTTTATGTAAAGCAACAATTCTTGTTTTCATATCCTCAGTGAGTTCTTTGCTTGAGGTTCCATGTTGAACTTTCAGTGACCAGTATGAGAGAGTAAGAGCGATAACACCAAATCTAACACACCTGCTCTCCATTCACACCTGAGACCTTGTAACACTAACGAGTCACATGACACTGTGAAGGGAAAATGGCTATGTGGGCCCAATTTGGACATTTTCACTTAGGGGTGTACTCACTTTTGTTGCCAGCAGTTTAGACATTGATGGCTGTGTGTTGAGTTATTTACAGAGGACAGCAAATTCACACTGTTATACAAGCTGTACACTCACAACTTTACATTGTAGTAAAGTGTAAATTCTTCAGTGTTGTCACATGAAAAGATATAATAAAAAAAAATACAAAAATGTGAGGGGTGTACTCACTTTTGTGAGATACTGTAAACTCGGAAACCGTAACAGGTCTCCAATCTCTGGCAAGGGTCAACTGGGGATTAGTGGCGATGAATTGACAGCATACAAATTGCTTTGGTCCACAATCGATCCATGGAGATCATCTGTGAAAAAAAGCGAATAAAAATCAAGTGACTTGGAATCAACTGTTTCCACCTGAATTCCGGGTCGGCCAGTGAATGGGGAAAGTATGAATGCTGCAGAAGTGGTGGGCTCCCAATTTGGATTGGCAAATGCAGCAGGAAGGGCACTATGGGCTCGACGGGCCTATCTTTGTCTTCTTGGTGGCTGTGGGACACTAATTGTGCTAGTCACCTCACCAGCTTGAACTGCACTTATGGGACTCGTCACGTCACCACGTGTTACTGCAGTGCTGGATATACGACCAGGATGTACTAGGCCGCTGGTGCTTGCCAGTTCACCAGAAGGATGAGTGAGTACTGGCTCTCTGCTCCAAACAAGAGCCCTGCGGTTCTTGCACCTCAACAACAGCAGAAGAACGGGGTCGGGTATGCCTGAGCTTGGCAGGGACCACTACTCCTTCGTCAGAGCTATCTGTCAGGGTGCCGCTGCTGTCTACAGGTTCTACAGCCTGAATCTAACAGATGGGTGAGTTCCTCTTCACTCTCATCTATCATGCTCAGATACGTGTAGGCCTCTTCACTAGTGTACCTTTGATTCAACATATTTGCCTCTGAATTTACTGGTACACTAGTGAGACTCACAGGAAAAAAAAGCACCTGACTGTCAGTGACTGCTTCAAATGCTACCAAAAATACTGTTAGCGTTCGCAGGGATCAGGTCTGACTCTAAAAATGCTGCAGTTATGTGTTTAGTGTTTTGTAAGTGACAGTGATTGATTGATACTGCACTTGGTTGGGCTGGGCTGGGCTGGGCAGAGGGGCTAAACGCAGGTGCTAGCAGGTATCTGGGATTGTCCCGCTAATGCTGGTTTTTTTGGGAACCCTAAACTATTGGGGACGCTAATATATTTCTGATCAGATCAAAGATATTCATCCGTTCAGACACTATACTACTAAGGGAGGTGTTTGGTGCGTGCGTGGTTGTTAGCATGCACGCTAACAACCACGCACGCACTAATCTGACGCTGCCTGGGGCGGCGCACACCCTGACTGACGTTAAAACCAAACTGATGTCACCTGCCGGGTGATCAGGGGGTTAAACCTTCATTGGGTAATATATGGCGGGTGCCCTGAAGCTATAAAAAATAACTAGCTGAGGCACATGCGCGGAGCCCAGCGAGATGGCCGCTTAATCTCAGAGCTTCGTCCCGCTACGTTCGTCTGTCGCTCCCTGCACTGAACAGCTTCACCCGGGAGCTAACACATCGGTGCCAACATACAGGGGATATGAGCGGACAGACCCCTATGCCAGTGGGAAAAGCTAAAAGGGGCTTAAAGGCACAGTCTGAAGCCCCCTGAGGGGCGCCAGCAGTATCTAAAATGGCAGCGGAACAGCCGCCTCAGGAGACAGTTGAGGCAGATGACACAAATGCTGGGACATCTCTCTTCTCTCCATGGTGGGACGCTGTAACGACACCCCGAGTATGAAAGGGGTTAAAGTCGTTTAGGACATTTCAAACCCAAACACAAAGGCAGCTACCGAACACTCCAATCAGCCAAACAAGGAACCCATACAAATAATCCACCCCAAAAATGAGACACGGCTCTGTCTTCAGGTTCCAAGCAGGAATGAATCTTTATTCCAAAAAAAACATGTTATACAGATCCCACTTCAAAACATTTCCCCCCCCACCCTTGGAAAACAGGGCGGATTAAACTGTCCAATGACAATGGACACACAGGTCAGGTGTGCTTAACTTCTCATCAGTAAACAGTCTTAACAGGGGGGCAGCTGGAGGAATCCCCCCTCCCTCTTTCCTCACAGCAATACACATCCTGTGATCCAAGGCAGACAAACACAATAGAACATTGGAATACAGCCCCACCCAAAACTAGCACAGCAAACAGTACACAACACAATGAGACAGCACACATTATATATACACACATATACAGCATTGAGTCTCTGACTAGCACAGATCATAGTGGGGTTCTCATTCACCCTGTGCCCCTATTAGTGACTCCCATCATAATGGCATATCCAGGGTCCCCAGAGTCTGTGTGTCTTGGGGGACATGGACCTGAATCTAAAGTAACGCCACCTCCAGGGTCCCCAGACATACAGCTCACAAAGAGCACCGTCCCCCCAAATGCTAGGGCCCATAATCGGTTTGCAGGAGGCTAGCCATCAGTCTCCTCCAAAAGCCTCTTTTCCAGATAGGTCTGTCACATTTCTCCCCTTTCGGCAGGAGACTAATGCCCCGTACACACGGTCGGACATTGATCGGACATTCCGACAACAAAATCCTCGGATTTTTTCCTACGGATGTTGGCTCAAACTTGTTTTGCCTACACACGGTCGCACAAAGTTGTCGGAATTTCCGATCGCCAAGAACGCGGTGACGTCAAGCACGTACGACGAGACTAGAAAAGGCCGGTTCAGAACCAAGCGCAGCACCCTTTGGGCTCCTTTTGCTAATCTCGTGCTAGTAAAAGTGTGGTGAGAGACGATTCGCGCTTTTTCAGACTCGTGGCTTTCAGATCGTTTTCTGCCGTTCAGTTTGTGCTTGTGGGTTTGTATCTGCTCTTCAGTGCGTGCAAGCAAGTTCCGTGTGACTTTAGTCACTGTATTCTTGTTCGTTCGTTACTGGTTTTCAGGTCGCTCTTCACAGGCCTTGCTGTTCTTCAGTGCGTTCTGTTACTTCGTTCTGAGCAGCCGACCGTTTTATAGCCATGTTTCGTATGCGTACTCCTCGTAGAGTTCGTGCTGTGCGGGGGCTTGGTGTTGGGGTCCTGACCTTGACACAAGTCCAGTCCATGAACAGGGTGGGGAGGAGTTCATGGACCAAGAATTGGTTGCTTCAGCGTGACCAGTTCTGTCATATGCCTTTGCTCCGTGAGATCCGTGAGAATAATCCTGATGATTTCAGGAACTTTCTCAGGATGACGGACCCCGTGTTTCACCGTTTGTTGGCTTCGCTGACCCCCTATATCAGCAGGCAGGATACCTGCATGAGGCAAGCCATCACTCCGGAGCAGAGGTTGGTCGCTACCTTGCGGTATTTGGCGACAGGGAGAAGCCTGCAGGACCTCAAGTTCTCGACAGGCATCTCCCCCCAGGCTCTGGGGATCATTATCCCAGAGACCTGTTCTGCCATCATCCAGGTCCTGCAGAAGGAGTATATGAAGGTAAGATTTTTATCCTTTTATATCACATTTTATTGTATTGAATGTTTGATAATATATTGTATTTCTTTCCTCATTCCCTAATTACCATGATTGTATTATGCTGTGAATGTCCCCTTTGTTCTCATGCATGCTGGATTTTTATGTAATTATTATTTTATGTCCTTCATACATATTTCCCCTTCAATAACCTCTCCAGCATGGTGTCTCCTGCCCTATATTCACCTCATGTAGTCACTTAACAATGTATTTTATCAGCTCCATAGTAGTGCTTTACCCCAAACACCCCCTAAAATGTTTGGAAATGTTATTTTGGATTTAAATTCAGGCAGAGGGCCAGAGGCTTTTTTTTGTGGTGTCTCCAAATTTTTGGTAACCCTCCCTCCCCCCAACTGCTAAGTCAGCTGATCCCAATTCTCTATCCTCAATCATCTATCTGCTGACTTTGCCAAACCCATACACACTATATGCTCAGTTTGAAGCGGTGGAGCTTGGTGTAAGTGGAGCTGGATTAAGTGGGAGTTAAAAACAAGTGTTAGAGTATACAAGTCTTGCTGTCTGTTGGTGTGTGTATTGCTGCTGTCTGTTGGTGTGTGTATTGCTGCTGTCTGTTGGTGTGTGTATTGCTGCTCTCTGTTGGTGTGTGTATTGCTGCTGTCTGTTGGTGTGTGTATTGCTGCTGTCTGTTGGTGTGTGTATTGCTGCTGTCTGTTGGTGTGTGTATTGCTGCTGTCTGTTGGTGTTTGCTGGGTTGCATTTTGGGGACTTTTCCTTTTAGTTTTTAATTTGCCTTTTGCTGTCACTTTTTAAATAGCTTTTTTTTTTTTTTTTCTGTTTCATCAGTCTATCAATTAAGGGGTGTGGTTAATTGCTCACAGATGCCCAGGTGCCTATTTAACTTGTTGTAGGACTCAGTTTGAGCGTGCTCAGTTTGAAGCGGTGGAGCTTGGTGTAAGTGGAGCTGGATTAAGTGGGAGTTAAAAACAAGTGTTAGAGTATACAAGTCTTGCTGTCTGTTGGTGGCTGCTGTCTGTTGGTGTGTGTATTGCTGCTGTCTGTTGGTGTGTGTATTGCTGCTGTCTGTTGGTGTGTGTATTGCTGATGTCTGTTGGTGTTTGCTGGGTTTAATTTTGGGGACTTTTCCTTTTAGTTTTTAATTTGCCTTTTGCTGTCACTTTTTAAATAGCTTTTTTTTTTTTCTGTTTCATCAGTCTATCAATTAAGGGGTGTGGTTAATTGCTCACAGGTGCCCAGGTGCCTATTTAACTTGTTGTAGGACTCAGTTTGAGCGTGCTCAGTTTGAAGCGGTGGAGCTTGGTGTAAGTGGAGCTGGATTAAGTGGGAGTTAAAAACAAGAGTTTAAAACAGGAGGTTATAACAGGGGTCATAGTACCTGTGTAGTGTGAGTATCTGAGTGTTGTCTGAGTAGTGTGTGTGGATCGTTAGTACTTGTGTATTGTGTACCTGTGTATTGTCTTGTCGTGTACCTGTGTATTGTCTTGAGTATTAGTGCCAGGAAGCTAGTTGTTAGGTAATTTGGACAGGGTAAAATCCCCAAATCCTCACTAAATTTAATAGGTACGATGCCCGGCGGGTGTGGAGAGGCGACTCTTTGTACATCTTGCCGCATGTATGCGTTCCTTGATCATCCGATCGAGAGCGAATACTGCTGTGCAAAATGTAAGCACATTGTTTCCCTGGAAGCCCAGGTTCTGAATCTGGGGAAGCAACTGTCAGCACTGAGAAGTCCCTCCATACTAAAGGTGAGCCAGGAACGTACACAGCAGGTGCCGGCAGGGGCCAGCACAGAGGCGGGTGGAGACAAAGAGGTGCAGGCACTAGCAAAGAGTAGATGGGTGACAGTCAGGAGGGGTAGAGGGGGAAGTGCCAGGGAGGCCGATCCAGGAATGGAGCATCCCAATAAGTACGCTCCATTGAGTGACATTGGTGTAACCAGTCAGGGACCAGCACTGCTGGAGATGAGGGACTCTCCCAGCTGCCAGGGGAAGAACTCCTCCAGTGAGAGTGGGGGGGCAGCAAAGGGAAAGGAAAGACAGATTCTGGTGGTAGGGGACTCAATTCTTAGAAGGACAGAGAGGGCAATCTGTAACCAAGACCTGAAGCGCCGAACAGTATGTTGTCTACCGGGCGCTCGGGTTCGGCACATCACGGATCTTGTGGACAGATTACTGGGAGGGGCTGGGGAAGACCCGGCTGTCATGGTGCACGTTGGCACCAATGACAAAGTCAGAGGCAGATGGAGTGTCCTAAAGAACGATTTTAGGGACTTAGGAGCTAAATTGAGGAAAAGGACCTCCAAGGTAGTGTTCTCAGGAATACTACCGGTACATCGAGCCACACCAGAGAGGCAGAGGGAGATTAGGGAAGTAAACAAGTGGCTGAAGAGCTGGTGTAGTAAGGAGGGGTTTGGGTTCCTGGAGGACTGGGCCGACTTCTCAGTCGGTAACCGGTACTATAGAAGGGACGGACTGCACCTAAATGAGGAGGGTGCAGATCTGCTGGGAATGAAGATGGCCAAAAAGTTAGAGGGGTTTTTAAACTAGGCGATGGGGGGGAGGGTCCAGAGACAGTGATAGCCAGCGCGGAAGATATTCCAGAGGGTAGTATTGGGGGCATTAGTGGTAGGTTAACCAAAGCACAAAAACGCAAGGTGAGTATAGTAGCAAGTCCAAGTTGCAATCTTGAAACACCCAATACGAGGACAATATGCGACCGGTCTAAACTATGTGGCATGTTCACCAATGCCAGGAGCCTGGCGGACAAGATGGGTGAACTAGAGATACTGTTGTACAAGGAGGATTTGGATTTTGTGGGAATTTCAGAGACCTGGTTCAACAGCTCTCATGATTGGCTGGCAAACATTCAAGGGTATACCCTATACCTCAAGGATAGAGAGGGTAAAAAAGGGGGAGGGGTATGCCTATATATCAAGAATAATGTACAAGTGAATGTGAGAGATGACATCACTGAGGGGGCTAGGGAGGAGGTGGAATCTTTATGGGTAGAGCTCCAATGGGATGAAGCTAAGGGGAAAATAATACTGGGAGTATGCTATAGGCCCCCTAACCTGAGGGAGGAAGTGGAGACGGATCTCCTATCACAAATTGGATTAGCAGCAAGGATGGGAAGTGTTATCATAATGGGGGATTTTAATTATCCAGACATAGACTGGGCGGAGGGAACCGCGCA
Source organism: Lithobates clamitans (assembly GCA_037952925.1). NCBI lineage: Eukaryota > Metazoa > Chordata > Amphibia > Anura > Ranidae > Lithobates > Lithobates clamitans. The sequence goes on along the minus strand of JBBGZY010000935.1, from coordinate 3,288,306 downwards.
TTCATTTAAGGCTCGCCAGTTCCTTAATGTCTTGCAGGACAATTTTATGGGTCAGATGGTAGACGCACCAACTAGAAATAAAACATTACTAGATCTACTGATTACCAACAATACAGACCTGATAACAGATGTGGAAATACGGGGCAATTTAGGTAACAGCGATCACAGGTCAATTAGTTTCAGTATAAATCACACAAATAGGAGACATGAAGGGAACACAAAGACACTGAATTTCAAAAGAGCCAACTTCCCTAAACTACAAACCTTGCTAAAAGGCATAAATTGGGATAAAATATTAGGAACAAAGAATACAGAGGAGAGATGGGTTTGCTTTAAGAGCATATTAAATAAGGGCATTAGCCAATGTATCCCATTGGGTAATAAATTTAAAAGAGCGAACAAACATCCTGGATGGCTTAACTCCAATGTAAAAATGCATATAAAAGCAAAGGAAAAGGCCTTCAAAAAATACAAGGTTGAGGGATCATCCACAGCATTCAGAATTTATAAAGAATGCAATAAGAAATGTAAGGGTGCAAATAGGATGGCTAAGATAGAACATGAAAGACACATAGCGGAGGAGAGCAAAAAAAATCCCAAGAAATTCTTTAAGTATGTAAACAGTAAAAAAGGGAGGACAGACCATATTGGCCCTATAAAGAATGAGGAAGGACATCTGGTTACAAAGGATGGGGAGATGGCAGAGGTATTGAATTTATTCTTCTCCTCAGTCTTCACGAGTGAATCGGGGGGCTTCAGTAACCAAAACTGCAGTGTTTATCCTCATGACACAACACAGGAAGCACCTACATGGTTAACAGAGGACGGAATTAAAATTAGACTTGAGAAACTTAACATTAATAAATCACCGGGACCAGATGGCTTGCATCCGAGGGTACTTAGGGAACTCAGTCAGGTGATTGCCAGACCGTTGTTCCTAATTTTTACAGACAGTCTATTGACTGGAATGGTACCAGCTGATTGGAGAAAAGCCAATGTCGCACCAATATTTAAAAAGGGCCCAAAAAACATCCCTGGGAATTACAGACCAGTTAGCCTAACATCAATAGTATGTAAACTCTTGGAGGGGATGATAAGGGACTATATACAAGATTTTAGTAATAAGAATGATATCATTAGCAGTAATCAGCATGGATTCATGAAGAATCGTTCTTGCCAAACCAATCTATTAACCTTCTATGAGGAGGTGAGTTGCCATCTAGATAAAGGAAGGCCCGTAGATGTGGTGTATCTGGATTTTGCAAAAGCATTTGACACAGTTCCCCATAAACGTTTACTGTACAAAATAAGGTGCGTTGGCATGGACCATAGGGTGAGTACATGGATTGAAAACTGGCTACAAGGGCGTGTTCAGAGGGTGGTGATAAATGGGGAGTACTCAGAATGGTCAGGGGTGGGTAGTGGGGTCCCCCAGGGTTCTGTGCTGGGACCAATCCTATTTAATTTGTTCATAAACGACCTGGAGGATGGGATAAACAGTTCCATCTCTGTATTTGCAGATGATACTAAGCTAAGCAGGGCAATAACTTCTCCGCAGGATGTGGAAATCTTGCAAAAAGACCTGAACAAATTAATGGGGTGGGCGACTACATGGCAAATGAGGTTCAATGTAGAAAAATGTAAAATAATGCATTTGGGTGTCAAAAATATGAATGCAATCTATACACTGGGGGGAGAACCTCTGGGGGAATCTAGGATGGAAAAGGACTTGGGGGTCCTAGTGGATGATAGGCTCAGCAATGGCATGCAATGCCAAGCTGCTGCTAATAAAGCAAACAGAATATTGGCATGCATTAAAAGGGGGATCAACTGCAGAGATAAAACGATAATTCTCCCGCTCTACAAGACTCTGGTCCGCCCGCACCTGGAGTATGCTGTCCAGTTCTGGGCACCAGTCCTCAGGAGGGACATACTGGAAATGGAGCGAGTACAAAGAAGGGCAACAAAGCTAATAAAGGGTCTGGAGGATCTTAGTTATGAGGAAAGGTTGCGAGCACTGAACTTATTCTCTCTGGAGAAGAGACGCTTGAGAGGGGATATGATTTCAATTTACAAATACTGTACTGGTGACCCCACAATAGGGATAAAACTTTTTCGCAGAAGAGAGTTTAATAAGACTTGTGGCCACTCATTACAATTAGAAGAAAAGAGGTTTAACCTTAAACTACGTAGAGGGTTCTTTACTGTAAGAGCGGCAAGGATGTGGAATTCCCTTCCACAGGTGGTGGTCTCAGCGGGGAGCATTGATAGCTTGAAGAAACTATTAGATAATCACCTGAATGACCGCAATATACAGGGATATGTAATGTAATACTGACACATAATCACACACATAGGTTGGACTTGATGGACTTGTGTCTTTTTTCAACCTCACCTACTATGTAACTATGTAACTATGTAACTATACCCATCTCTTTACTGGTCAGATTTATGGATGAATTCCCCAAAGCATGTAGTGCAAGGGCCTGCCTGTATACTTTCCAATGGTACTGTTTAAAGTTTTTGTATCCTATTATTATCTTGATAGGTAATAGCAGAATGTCCAAATGTGCTCAAATGTGTACAGTGTGTATTTATATCTTTGTATTATGACACTTCTTACCTGTCCAGTGGGCTGCCAATAGTGTAACAAAGGAGGGGCTGTTCCAAGTAATACCCTGTATTTAGGCATTCATCTCTCAATGAAGTGAAGAGGGTTACCTGTCCAAGAGTCCCCCCCCCTATAATGTTAGAAATGGCCCATGAGAGGGGGGGAGGGGGAATATGATAGGTGTACCTTATACTTTGTTGTTGTTAAATTCCCCTTAATAAATGCTATCTGGAGGTTGACCCATAATGTTTGTGTCTAATCTGCTTGCCAGGTTTCTGTGAAAAAATAGTAATGTTTTTTTTTTTTTTTCCTCAACAGTTTCCTTCCACGCCACAGGAATAGCAGACTGTGGCCTCCCACTTTGCCCAGCGGTGGGACTTTCCTAACTGTGGAGGGGCAATTGATGGGAAACACGTCCACATCGTCCCACCACCAAACTCGGGGTCATACTATTATAACTTCAAGGGGTTTAATAGTATAGTGATGTTGGCGGTGGTGTCGGCTAATTACGAGTTCTTGTATGTGGACGTGGGGAAGAATGGCCGGATGTCCGATGGTGGAGTCATCGCCCAAACGGAGTTCTACAGGCGTCTCCAGAATGGCAGTTTGGACTTGCCACCTCCAGAGGACAATGTTGAAGGTCTCCCATTTGTGTTCGTTGCTGATGAAGCATTTGCGCTGGGGGACCACCTGATGCGGCCATTCCCGATGAGGACCCTCACCCCGGAACAGAGGGTTTTTAATTACCGGCTGGCCAGAGCCCGAAGAGTGGTGGAGAACACATTTGGAATCCTGGCCAGCCGGTTCTGACTATTTCTGACACCCATCCATATGGCGGAGTATAAACTGAACCATATTATACTGGCGTGCTGTGTTCTCCATAATTTTTTAAGAAAACATTCAGCCAACTATGCTGGCTCAGTTGGGCCTGAGGCCGGAATCCCAAATACTTCCACAATGATGGCACTTGAAAGCGGCCGTCCTGGCTTGCCCTCCCTGAATGCCCGTGATGTCCGGTTACGATACCTGGAGTTCTTTGCCGGTAGGGGGGCTATCAATATGCCAGACAATATGTGACACCTTTTTTAAATAAAAAACAACCAAAAGCAATTCTTGGTGGACATTTACTGCTTGTGTTTGTTTTAGCTGACCCTGACAGAAATGTGTTGAGTGCAGAAAATGTCGTGATTGGGTAACCTTATAAAAAACAGTGTTGGCTGGTACTTCCTAAATGCAAAAACACATTTCACTTCAAGTGCACTTGCAACTGCACTGAACCTGCACTTGTAGTGCAAAGTGTATTTGCCCTTAGGAAATAACCCCCATTTGTGCATAAAACAACAATTGCATCACCCCAAAAGTGTTGTTGTAGTGTTGAGACAATAATCCACACATTCTTGAGTAAGGCACTTTTTTATACCTGCACAATCAAAATGTGCATTTACCAAAGGTTTTTAAAACAAACCAACATGTTTGTAGTATAAAATGTTTGCAGTAGCATTATGAATAATCAAAATATCCATTTCAGATAAAACAGGCCTGTGTAAAACCAACAAGAAAGCCAAAAAACTAGAACTTACAAAGTTCACATATGGTAAAACCTGAAGGCTATATCAGACATCAGTATTTAGGAACTGGGTTTGATATAGCGTTCAGATGGGGGGAACTCACCCCTGGAAAAGCCAAATTTGGAAGATGCACACCAATTTACGAATGTCAACATGTGCTATCTGCCATCAGGGGGGATCAAGGGACGTGTTTTGGGGGAGCAAGCCCTTCCTCAACGCTACTTTATAATTGAGGAAGGGGTTGCCCCCCCAAAACCCGTCCATTGATCTCCCGTGATGGCAGATAGCACATGTTGGCACACTGTGTGCATCCTCCAAATTTGGCTTTTCAAAACATTGTAAAAATTGAAATGACTGAAAACCGGTCATTTTGTGGGGTTTAAATTTGCCCCAAAACATCAATGATGTTATTATTTTTTGTAATAACATCACGTATTTGTTGCTGGATGTTTTGCAATTGGAGATTACACCCCATGATCTCCCCTATCAGTATCTGGGCACTTTCAGAAGTAAAGCGTTCTGGATCCACAACATCACGATCACCTAAAAAGAGATAAAGAACAAAAAAAGGTCTCAAAAATCTGCCACCAGACATCTCTTTTACCTGAGTCTGTGGTCGCAGACACTCACCTCTTGTGGTGCCAATCTCCACTACATCTTCTTCTTCCTCCTGCTCAGCATCTTGGGTTTGGGGTAGTTCCCCTTCTTCCAGAGGGAGGGGTCTGTGTTCTCCTGGGATGAGGAGTGTCCGAGTCTTTTCTCCCCTATGTAAAACAAAAATGGTATACTTAGCACACAGATATTTGATGGCAGAACTATAGAAATAGGAAACATTGCTTGGAAGTGGGGTACAATTGTCTATTTTAGCCGAGTTCAAAGATGTCTTTTTTTTATTGCCCTTTGTCAAGCTGCAATTCTTTACCTGTTTGGTACAAGCTTCACACATGTAACCCCCCCTATAGTATACACTGGAGCACCTGTGTGCCCCCCCTAATAAAAATGGTGTTCTTGTGTCCCACACTAGTGCTCCAGTGTCCAGATGTGAAAACAGCTGCTCAGTGTCCTCTCCTTACACACAATCTAGTTTGCATTTCATTCTAGTAACAAACCCATCTACCTAAACAAATATTTGGCATCCAAGTAGGCCCCAAAAAAATGTGGGAAAATGCATATGGCCTAAACAATGGTGTTCTAGAGGCCGAACGAAAAATGTTTGATGCGAACGAATAATGGGCCCATGAACATTAAAGTTGACCTTTTTAAACGTTACAATTAATAAAAGCATATGGAGCAGAACGAACGGAATAAAGCCAGAAAGAATAGAAACACAGCACAACTACTTACTTTTTTGCAGCACTCTCCGGATCTTTCGGTACTGCTCCTGCTCTCTCAACTTCAGGTCCGACCACCGCTTCCTGAGCTGATCTTTTGATCTTCGGACCCCGAAATTCCGCTCGAGACTCCTGACCACTTTCGCCATGATCTTGGCCTTTCGGATGTTCGGGTTGGGGTAAGGCCCATATTTGCCATCATAGTCGGACTTCTTCATGATGTCGACCATCTCCAACATCTCCCCAAACGACATATTTGTGGCCTTAAAAGGTCTCCTTCTGGATCGGGACGTGCCTGGATCCGGGCTTTCCTCCTCCTCCTCGTTGCTACAATTAGCACGCACCTGGTGTGACTCCGCCATCATGCTCTTCCCCCACTGCGCCGAACGAAAAGGGGCGGGGAATAGAATAGAAAGAACGTCAGGGGTGGGCGGAGTTACACACATGCGCAGTGTCTATAAAGCTTAACACGCGTGCGTATTACGTACGATCTGTGAGCGGAGGAAGGAGCATTGGACGCGCCGATCGTAAGAACGAAGGTAAGAGACAAACTTGGGCCTATACTGCTTCTAGATTGAGGACTATATTGTAACAAGATTAGGAGAGTTTGGTGTGACATTAGGCTTTGTCTTGTGTTGTGTCTTGCAGTGAACATGGATATCTTAATGAGAGATACTGACTTCATGTCACTATTCATTGATATGCTAAGGGAGCTGCCCTGTCTGTGGGAGATTACCCACCCCCATTTCAAAAACCAAGCAAAGAGGAAGGCAGCACTGGAGCAATTGTGTGAAATTGTGAAGCAGGTGATCCCCACGGCAGACATCACTTATTTAAAGATCTTAATTGGTTGCCTGAGGAGCACATATCTGAGGGAGCGCAAGAAAGTCCTGGATTCACAGAGATCCGGAGCAGCAGATGACATCTATGTCCCCAGGATGTTGTACTACGACAGGCTGCACTTTCTGGCAGGCCAGACTGAACCCAGGCCATCCCTCTCCAGTCTTCCTTCCACGTTTCCTTCCCCCCCGGCTGAGGCTTCTGATGCCCAACCTGGGCCTTCCAGGCCATATGTGGAGGAGCCCAGATTGAGCCAGGTATAGCATTCCTCTAAATATTTCTGCTTGTACTATCAATGATGTTACCTAGATGTTAGTTGGGAGTACTAATTTATGATTGTGATTGATGATGCAAAAACTAAAACCATGTCCCTTTTTCATACACAGGGAAGTCTCAGCCAGGAGGTGGCTGATCTGCAGGTCCCTCCACCCACCCTGAAAACAGAAAGTGGCAGCAGGAGGAGTAGCCTAGAGGAGGCGCCTATCAGATTTTTTTGGAGGGCTACAGAGGTCCTGGGAGCACCACACACCATGCAGGAGAACCTTGCGGCATTCATTGCCTATAAAATGCAGAGGATGGAGGAGGGCCAACAAGCCAGGTGTCAGGCCCTCATTTCAGAGGCTCTGGAGAAAGGTGTGAGGGGACAACTTACACCTCACACACAGCTTTGGGATGGTCCTCCTCCTCCTCCTCCCTCTCCTCCAGGTCCTCCCAGTCCTCCTCCAGGTCCTCCCAGTCCTCCTCCAGGTCCTCCCAGTCCTCCTCCTCCTCCAGGTCCTACTCCTCCTCCTGCCACATCTCCTACTGCACAGCCACAGCCCGGAAGGAAGTGTGAAAGGAAGACCAGAGAGTGAGGACCCTGGATCCAGTCTGGTCGGCCAAAAGATGCAGCCTCTTGTGGTACCACAGCCTGGGGACACTGATGTCATCTGCTGCTATCCGAGTCTCTGTGAATCCCGGACCAGACTGCCCTCCCTTATATATGGACTCCTCAGGCCACCAATTTTGAGGTTTAAGAATTGATGTCTGCCGTGGGGGTCCCAGGCTTCACTAATTTCTCCTGTTGATCCAGTGTTGCCTTCCTCTTTGCTTGGTTCTGAGCCCTTAATAAAGGATTTTTGTTTTGAATTATACTCTCCTATGTGTTTTACTTCCAAAATGATGGTTTGTTTGTGAGGATTCAGGTACATTGCAAATATACAATGTGAAATGAACAAGGGACACCAACAACAAAAAAATCTCCTGGAGATTAAATAATAAAATATATCAATGGTGTTGGGGTAACTTGCCACACAAAACACACACAAAAATATTCTGGAGTAAAAATAAAAATAACATTGAACAAAGATCAGCCTTGGAAAAAATCCAAACATTAAAGAAAAAAAAAGCCTTAAAAACCAAAAAAAAAAAAAACATAAAAATTATAAAACTGTCTGATGTGACAACTAATAACAATATATTGAGGGAATCCCACTAAAAAAACACAAATCAAACTTTGTGAGAAGTGTGTGTGAATATGAGCATCAAAACGACTTAATTCTTGTCACATTATAAAGAAGAAGAGAGTGCGCTGTATTAAACCATTTTTTACATTGCAGCGTGACGAAAGTGCTTTATCCATTACGAACGCTAAGTTTACCAGAACGAGCTGTCCCGTGTCGGAATTTCTTCTGAGCATGCGTGGCACTTTGTGCGTCGGAACAGGCCACACACGGTCGGAATTGACGCGATCGGATTTTGTTGTCGGAAAATTTTATCTCCTGCTGTCCAACTTTGTGTGTCGGAAAATCCGATGGAAAATGTCCGATGGCGCCCACACACGGTCGGAATTTCCGACAACACGCTCCGATCGGACATTGTCCATCGGAAAATCCGACCGCGTGTACGGGGCATAACACAGGACTAGACCCCAGATGGGTTGACTCAGAAGTTAGTCAGTAGTTCCAGTCCCCCAATGCCGGTATCCACAAAGTACCCCAAACAAATTGTTCCAAACAGATCATTACTTACCCAGCCGACCTCTGCCTCTCTCGGAGAACACGCCCGCCGCTGGGGAGAGGCCTGGACTGGCCCTTCTCCCTGTAGTCTTTTCAGCCGCTGGAGAGAAGACAGGGTGACTGGGCTCACGCCATCATGCTGTTGGGGATCTGGGCACGGATAGTCACTGGGTTGGCTTCAGCGGGGCCTATCGGGGCGTAAGCAGAAATGAGGGGGGCCAAATCATTCCCCAGTAGTACATCCGCTGGCAAATCCTTCATCACCCCCACATTCACGTGTCCCGAACCAACCCCCCAATCCAGGTGAACACGGGCAACAGGTAGCCGGAAAATGGTGCCTCCCACTACCCTTACGACTACAGTGTCCCCGGTGTGTTGGCTCTCTGGGATGAGGTTCTTCCGTAGTAGGGTCATGGTGGCGCCAGTATCACGTAGGCCATTGGCTACCTTTCCATTAACCCGGACGGTCTGCCTGTGTTGCTGCCGGTTGTCCTGGTTAGCTGCTTGTACTAGATCAGCCTCATGCAGGACACCCCAACGTTCTTCCTCCTCAATGCAGTGAGCCGCAGGCATGGATGTGCGAGGATTCCCCCCTGCTGGCTTTCTCCACGAGTGGGACTGCCTGGCTGGATTCAACGGACAGTCTGGCTTTTTGTGCCCTAGCTGTTTACACCCGAAACACCTGAGGGGTTGTGAGTAGTCCTGTAGGGCGGTACAACTGTGGTTTGTAGGCACCAGCTGGAGGGGGTGCCGCTGATCGATAATCCACCCGAGCTGTTGTCTTGACCACAGGGTTATCCAGTTTGTGGGCGTCTGTGTATTCGTCCACCAGGCGAGCTGCTTCAGGCAAGGTGAAAGGTTTTCGGTCCCGGACCCACTCTCTGACTTCCGGGGACAGCTTGTCAAAGAAGTTCTCCAGCAGGAACAGCTGCAGCACCTCTTCCCCGGATACTGCTTGGCATCCAGCGACCCAGTGGGATGCCGTGCGGTGTAGGCGGCATGCCCACTCGGTATATGAGTCTTCAGTCCGCTTGCTCGTCTCTCGGAACCGCCTCCGGTATGCCTCCGTTGTGGCGGCATACCTGCCCAAAAGTGCTTCTTTTACCAGCCCATAGTTCATAATATCCTTGTCTGGGATGGCCCTAAACGCTTCACTGGCCCGGCCGGACAATTTGCCAGACAAAATGGTAACCCATTCCTCTGTGGGCACCCGGTGTAGGGCACATTGCCGTTCAAAATCTGCAAGGTACCCATCAACCTCCCCTTCTGCTTCGAAGAAGTTTTTAAAAGCAGCAAAATGTACCTTTCTCCTTTCAGTAGGTGCTGTTGTGACTCCCGCTGCTGCAGCACGTCTTTGCTGTAGTCAATTTGCATCCACAGCCGCTATAACTCGGTCTATGATCTCTGCTGTAGGGTTAGGGCCATAATGTGCCAGTCTTATTTTAACAGCCCGATCAAAACTTGCCTCTTCGGGTGTCCTGCCTGTTACGCTGGGCCTTTCGGTTATGCTTGGTCTTTCCGCTGTATCCATTTCGACTAGTTCTTCGATAATGTCCCTCTTCTTACGGTTGTTGGCCGGTCTCCAGTTGTAGCTGTCCTTCTGGGCTGTGGGAATGATCCCACTGCTGCCACCAGTGTAACGACACCCAGAGTATGAAAGGGGTTAAAGTCGTTTAGGACATTTCAAACCCAAACACAAAGGCAGCTACCGAACACTCCAATCAGCCAAACAAGGAACCCATACAAATAATCCACCCCAAAAACGAGACACGGCTCTGTCTTCAGGTTCCAAGCAGGAATGAATCTTTATTCCAAAAAAAACATGTTATACAGATCTCACTTCAAAACATTTCCCCCCCCCACCCTTGGAAAACAGGGCGGATTAAACTGTCCAATGACAATGGACACACAGGTCAGGTGTGCTTAACTTCTCATCAGTAAACAGTCTTAACAGGGGGGCAGCTGGAGGAATCCCCCCTCCCTCTTTCCTCACAGCAATACACATCCTGTGATCCAAGGCAGACAAACACAATAGAACATGGGAATACAGCCCCACCCAAAACTAGCACAGCAAACAGTACACAACACAATGAGACAGCACACATTATATATACACACATATACAGCATTGAGTCTCTGACTAGCACAGATCATAGTGGGGTTCTCATTCACCCTGTGCCCCTATTAGTGACTCCCATTATAATGGCATATCCAGGGTCCCCAGAGTCTGTGTGTCTTGGGGGACATGGACCTGAATCTAAAGTAACGCCACCTCCAGGGTCCCCAGACATACAGCTCACAAAGAGCACCATCCCCCCAAATGCCAGGGCCCATAATCGGTTTGCAGGAGGCTAGCCATCAGTCCCCTCCAAAAGCCTCTTTTCCAGATAGGTCTGTCACAGACGCTCTGCAGGAAGAGGTATGTGGCAGAGCCCCCATCCTCACATCCACAGGGATCCCACTATCACCAGCGACCACAGTGTCTCTATTGAATCAGACACTGGATGAGATGCTGCTGTCCCCCTTTGCTACAGCCTCCCCTGGGCACAATGTAGCTTACCAGGACAGGGAACCTCACATCCCTCAGCACCATGACATTTCCCTCATGTTTAACAGATTCGCAGAACTGCTTGACAGGGGATTAGCACAGAGTGCAGCCAGGATTACTAATGATATTAAAATGGATCTTCAGATGCTAGGCTCACGTATTGAAACCATTGAAAACAGAGTGGACTCCACAATAGACAGGGTCAATCAACACACTGATCGTATCCAGGACTTACATGACCAACTAGAAAATGCTATGGCCAAAATTGATGACCTTGAAAATACGTCCAGAGGACTCAATTTCAGAATAAGAGGACTGCCTGAGACCGTTACGGATATTCCGGAAGCAGTGCACTCCTTCATTAAGAGTCTCATTCCTAATGTCAGAGCCGATAAACTGGAGCTTGGTCGGGCTCACAGAGCTCTAGGACCTCCCCGACCAGACGGTCTACCCCGAGATGTTGTGGTCAAACCACATTATTATAACATCAAAGAAGAAATCATGCGGACAGCTCGCTCTGCCCCGCAAATCCAAATAATGGGCCACCCGGTCCAAATCTATGCGGACATCTCTCCATACACGATCCAGAAACGTCGAGCACTCAAACCCCTCCTGACAATACTGATGCAGAAAAACATCAAGTACTGGTGGCTATTTCCCTTTAGTCTGAAATTTGAGTTCAAAAGTAAACCCTTCAGATTTTCCTCGTTCCAGGAAGGAGAACATTTACTGCAGAAATTGGGCCTCATTTCTACAGATCCGCCCTCACCAAAGCAAACCTCATCCACGAATATGTCTAAGCGACCACCACCAACTAGCCCACTCACTTCTTTGTGGCAGAAGCCTGAAACCAAAAAGGCCAAAGAAGGCTTACCCCCCTGATATGGCGAACAGCTACACTTCCTTTTTCATCTTCTCATCACTGGGACTGGGTCAACATGACCCTTTTGGCATTACTGCCCACCTGGACTCACACGTCTATTGACCTCCTGGAGCTCCCATCTCTACTTCACCATTGGACCTGTTGGTCCCCCTCATTCCTCCTCTCTGTATACAAACTGTTGGACTACATCCTGGCCCTTTCTAGGCTTCCCTCTATATATGCTTCGGACACTAACAAGGTTCTTCTGGACTTCCTGGACATATTCCTTGGACCACTCACCGGGGATCTACTTACACCCCCTCTCCCCCCTACCTATAGACAGCCCCTATTGTTCTATGTGACATGTGATGCTATACAGTAGAAAATTTTGGCCCCTATACTCTCAGGACACAAACTGACAATCTTCTGGACCCTGGACTGCCTTCTTCCTTACTTTCGGGAGTTTCCCCCGTCTCCCTCCACTACCTCCCCCTGGAAACATGGAGTTCCAGTCCATATCTAGCAGATCCCTTCCCTTCCCGTCCTCCTATTGCTCTTCTTCTCAGGGACCTCCAGCTGTGGTTTAGTCCACATCAGCTAAATCCTAATTGATAGTTTATATGTTATAGTTCTTTAGGGTGATGCACTTTGTTTAACGTTTGTTCATTATTATATATATGGGAGTGCCGCGAACGGAGCGGTACCATTGCACCTCCTCCTGTACTCGGAGCTCCAGATTTTTTGCCCTCCTAGTCTGGACTTCCCCCACTGGATGGGGATACTGTTTTTTTTCCCCCAGGGATGGGTGGTATTTTTCCACACCCACTCTGGGGGCTTTCTCCTTATGCTTCTCTTACCTCACTCTTTTCTGTTTCTTTTTGCTGGTATTAATCATATCTTTCTTCTAGTGACGTGCGTGAGCTCGCGCCCGCACAGGATCCTGGAGGCTGCTCCCCTTGCCGAAATCGTCCCTTCAGAATCTGGTTGTCCCACCGGGTGAAGGGTAAGTGATTGGAGATCATTGGCAATGGCCTCTATGCTGCTCCATGACTGACCACATCACACCCCAACCCATTATACGCATGGCCTCACATAATGTTCAGGGGGTTAACTCACCCATTAAACGCCGGAAAATATTCCAATCCTATCATGATCTTAAAATAGACATACTACATACTATTTCTTCAGTAAACTCACTTCTCCAAGACATATTCTCCCTCCTTTATACACTCTAAATTTCCCAGGTTTTATCTAGCAAATTCCGACAACAAAACCAAAGTAATGGGCATATTTTTCTCTCGCAATATCCAGTTCTCGTTTCTTTCAGAGTTTAAAGACCCAGAGGGTCGGTTCTTACTTGTGAAAGGTCTCATAGATGAACAGCTCTACTCATTCATCTCATATTATGCTCCAAATAGAAGACAATCAAAATTTTTCAAGACCCTCTTTCACACCCTGAACTCACTTACCGAGGGTCTGGTCATGTATGGAGGAGATTCTAACACTGCTTTTGATGCAGGGCTAGATAAATCCCGCCCCCCAGGCAAGGACCATATCCGTCCCACCAGGCAGAGCCTCAAGGTAGCCAGACAAATTTTTCACCAGGGGATGGTGGATGTATGGAGAGAAATAAATCCACATGCGCGGGACTATACACACTTTTCTAGCCCTCACAATACCTATGCTAGAATAGATCACTTCTTTCTACTATCGACCCATATCCCACTGGTGACTAAATCTGTTATTAAAGACTCTGCATGGTCGGGCCACTCCTTGCTCCTCCTTATATTGAACAGACCATCGGGACACCATGGGGGGTATTGCTGGAGACTTAATGCCTCGATTCTTAGCAACCCCACACATGTACTTGAAATTGACAAAGGTCTACAGGAATACTTCTTACTTAACAATGTCCAAAACGTTTCCCCCATTACACTGTGGGCAGCACATAAGACCTTTATTAGCCAAATAGCTTCTAGGCTCCGTAAAGCTTGCAAGGCAGATATTGAAAAGCTGGAGAAGGAATTTTCGCTATTACGTAAACTGTACAAATGCCACCCATCCCCAGGAAAAACTTGAAACAGCACGTACTGCCTTGAACCTCACGCTCACCGTCATAGCTGAAAAAAGTCTACGCTGGGAAGGAGGCGGGTTTTATCACCAGAAAGACAGAGCAGGCTCCCTCCTAGAAAAGAGACTGACCCCTAAAATTAAACACCATACCTTACCCAAAATTGAGCTTCATGATGGCATTCTATCACAAAACCCTCAAAAATTTTGAAAGTTTTTCAGAACTTTTATAGCTCCTTGTATAGTGATGAAGGGAAAGTTTCCTCCCATAACTTACAGGACGCATTTCTCGATTCCCTAAATATCCCCAAGATCACAGACCAACATAGGGACGATCTAGAATCGCCAATCTCAGCTAAAGAAGTGTCCCAAGTAATTAAAAAATTCATTAATTAATAATGACCTAAAATCTTGACGAAAATCTTAGCAGACAGAATCTCCAATTTTATCAGCCTTTACATACATAAGGACCAGGTCGGCTTCATACCTGGGAGACAGGGCCCAGATCAGATCAGTAGGGCAATCGACATAATCTCTCTTCTGAGGTCGTGATGGGATGGGGCACCCCCCAAACAGGGTTCCTGCTATCCTTAGATCTAATGAAAGCTTTCGACTCCATATCCTGGTCTTATCTGGTCCCTATTCTGCAAAGATGGGGATTTGGACAATCCTTTATGAACATAATAGGAGCCCTCTACTCCAACCCGGAGGCAAAAATTAAATTGCAGGGATATTACTCGGAACCATTCCCAATCTGCAAAGGTACAAGACAGGGGTGTCCCTTATCCCCACTGATTTTTGCCATTGTCATTGAAACCCTAGCCATTGCAATTAGGGACAACCCGGACATCCATGGAGTGCGGTGTGGGCCCAATACTCACAAATGTGCCCTTTTTGCGGACGATGTACTGCTCTTTATCACTTCGCCATTAACTTCAATACCAAATATCTGCAGGGTGCTCGGTGGCGAAATCTCTGGACTTAAGGTGAACTACACAAAATCCCTAGCGCTAAACAACAACCTACCCACCAGTCTGGTCACACAACTCCAAGATAATTTCAAGTTTCAGTGGACCGAACAAGAAATCCCCTACTTGGGAATTAACCTGACGGTTTCAGTCAACCGCCTGTATGCTGCTAACTTCCCCCCATTGTTCCGTACACTAGGAAACGATCTCACACACTGGGACAACTTGAGACTTTCTTGGCTAGGCAGGGTCAATTCAATTAAAATGACCCTATTACCACTCATCCTATACTTGTTTAGGTCATTAACCATCCCGATCCCTAGGGATCAAATCAGGCGATCCACTTTGAGTGGGGCACTAAAGGGCATAGGGTTGCCAAGAGGACCCTTTTCTGAACTAGGGTTCAGGGAGGAATTGGATTGCCGAACCTTATTTGGTACCATCAAGCTACACAGTTGTCTCAAATCTCCGTCATCTACTCTAATGCCCCGTACACACGGTCGGATTTTCCGATGGACAATGTCTGATCGGAGCGTGTTGTCGGAAATTCCGACCGTGTGTGGGCGCCATCGGACATTTTCCATCGGATTTTCCGACACACAAAGTTGGAGAGCAGGAGATAAAATTTTCCGACAACAAAATCCGATCGCGTCAATTCCGACCGTGCGTGGCCTGTTCCGACGCACAAAGTGCCACGCATGCTCAGAAGAAATTCCGACACGGGACAGCTCGTTCTGGTAAACTTAGCGTTCGCAATGGATACAGCACTTTCGTCACGCTGCAATGTTAAAAATGGTTTAATACAGCACACTCTCTTCTTCTTTATAATGTGACAAGAATTAAGTAGTTTTGATGCTCATATTCGCACACACTTCTCACAAAGTTTTATTTGTGTTTTTTTAGTGGGATTCCCTGAATATATTGTTATTAGTTGTCACATCTGACAGTTTTATATTTTGTATTTTTTATTTTTTTTGTATTTTCAGCCTTTTTTTTCTTTAATGTTTGGATTTTTTCCAAGGCTGATCTTTGTTCAATGTTATTTTTATTTTTACTCCAGAATATTTTTGTGTGTGTTTTGTGTGTCAAGTTACACCAACACCATTGATATCTTTTCTTATTTAATCTCTAGGAGATTGTTTGTTGTTGGTGTCCCTTGTTCATTTCACATTGTATATTTGAAATGTACCTGAATCCTCACAAACCAACTGTCATTTTTGAAGTCAAACACATAGGAGAGTATAATTCAAAACAAAAATCCTTTATTAAGGGATCAGAACCAAACAAAGAGGAAGGCAACACTGGATCAACAGGAGAAATTAGCGAAGCCTGAGACCCCCACGGCAGACATCAATTCTTCAACATCAAAATTGGTGGCCTGAGGAGTCCATATGTAAGGGAGGGTAGTCTGGTCCAGAATTCGCAGAGATCCGGATAACAGCAGATGACATCTGTGTCCCCAGGCTGTGGTACCACAAGAGGCTGCATCTTTTGGCTGACCAGACTGAACCCAGGGCAATCACTGTCTGGTCTTCCTTCCACGCTTCCTTCCGGGCTGTGGCTGTGCAGTTGGAGATGTGGCAGGAGGAGGAGTAGGACCTGGAGGAGGAGGAGGACTGGGGGGACATGGAGGAGGACTGGGGGGAGATGCCTGTCGAGAACTTGAGGTCCTGCAGGCTTCTCCCTGTCGCAAAATACCGCAAGGTAGCGACCAACCTCTGCTCCGCAGTGATGGCTTGCCTTATGCAGGTATCCTGCCTGCTAATATAAGGGGTCAGCGAAGCCAACAGACGGTGAAACACGGGGTCCGTCATCCTGAGAAAGTTCCTGAAATCATCAGGATTATTCTCACGGATCTCACGGAGCAAAGGCATATGACAGAACTGGTCACGCTGAAGCAACCAATTCTTGGTCCATGAACTCCTCCTCACCCTGTTCATGGACTGGACTTGTGTCAAGGTCAGGACCCCAACACCAAGCCCCAGCACAGCACGAACTCTACGAGGCGTACGCATACGAAACATGGCTAGAAAACAGTCGGCTGCTCAGAACGAAGTAACAGATTGCACTGAAGAACAGCAAGGCCTGTGAAGAGCGACCTGAAAACCAGTAACGAATGAACAAGAATACAATGACTACCTAAAGTCACGCAGAACTTGCTGCACGCACTGAAGAGCAGATACAAACCCACAAGCACAAACTGAACGGCAGAAAACAATCTGAAAGCCACGAGTCTGAAAAAGCGCGAATCGTCTCTCACCAAACTTTTACTAACACGAGATTAGCAAAAGGAGTCCAAAGGGTGCCGCGCTTGGTTCTGAACCGGCCTTTTCTAGTCTCGTCGTACGTGGTGTACGTGACCGCGTGATTGTCGATCGGAAATTCCGACAACTTTGTGCGACCATGTGTAGGCAAAACAAGTTTGAGCCAACATCCGTCGGAAAAAATCCTAGGATTTTGTTGTCGGAATGTCCGAACAAAGTCCGACCGTGTGTACGCCCTATAAGATAGCACACCCAGACTGGGTACATATGGAGCGGTGGGAAATTCCCCAATACACCCTAGATTTTCTCCTCTGGTGCCCTCCTAAAGACAGACCTGCCATCATGGCTCCTACACTGTCCCACCCATTAGCCCTGTGGGACTCCCTTAAGAAGAATCTACTCCTGATTTCACATTGGCACCCACCCTCACACATTTTTCGAAACCCCCTTTTCCCCCGGGTATGGACATCAAGGCATTTCAGTGGTGGCTGGATAGGGGGCTCTATAGGATAGGACAATTTGTCAGTTCTGGGGGGGGGCCCTAACCTATGCCCACTGTTCTAGCAAGATTGACATGCCCAGGACGAAAAGGTTCCGACTCAAACAAATCTCTCACTTTATCCGCTCTCTAGGGTCCTCTACACCCACCCCTCTGAATGTTACAGCATATGAAATGTGGTGTGGTCAGTCAATGGAGCAGCGGGGAGGGATAATAGTGATATATCGATCACTAGCCCCAATGGAATCTAAATCTCTCTATATGGGGGAGTGGGAGAAAGACCTGGGACAGAGCTGGAGCCTGGGGGAGTGGCACAAAGCTTCTGCCTCAGCCTCTAAGGGCTTACTGAATACAACACTAATCGAGGCTAACCTAAAAGTCTTAATGAGATGGTATCTTGTCCCACTGAGAATCACCAAAATCTATCCGAATGCATCTCCCCTATGCTTCCGAAATTGCGGACACATTGGGTCGATGTTACATACGTGGTGGGACTGTCCCAAGATCAGAGGACTCTGGAATAGAGTATTCCACGTCATTAGGAAACTTACGGACAGACCCATCCCTATGTTTATCCTACTTGGAACCAAACTGACGATAGCCCGAGCCTGGAAGCAGCCTTCAGTATCTTTCACCATGGTTAAACGAAAAATTTCATGGATAATGACTCAGGAAAAGACAACGAGCATTCTTTTGGATACTGTTGCCACACATGACGTTCTGGGAACCCTGGACTAGATATATATCTCTGCCATCTCTTCCTCTCATGAATCCGTGTAGGGGAGCGGGTATCGCACCGTCACTGAAGATTATATTACCGCCTCTTCTTGTCATCTCTTCTACTATCTCTTTCTTCCTCTTTTTTTTTTCTTTTCCTCATTTCCTTACCTCCTTAGGTCACTCTTCTGACCTTAGCCTACTGCCTGATTGGTTTTCGTTAAGTTGCCTTACACGGCCTAAACACAGGACTCTTTTTGAGGACACAACTGTGCCCCCATCTGTCTTGAATCAGAGAGGCACCATGGAAGGGGGCCCTCTGGGCCTGCAGTTTGACTTTAAGCTTAACACCTTCTAGCCTACAGACACCTACATTAACGACCTTCTCTGGTTTACGACAGATGGTCGTAAACCGTCACACGGAGTGTGCCTACGTCCTTTTAATATGAGCACAGTTATCACCACACCTGTGATTTACGTCCTGATTAATACAAGTCATTTTAAGCTGGTTGAAACCACTGATCCGACTCTAAGGCAACCACTTTCATGACCACCCCATATACACTTTGTAATCGATACTGGTCTATTCTGATACTGTCTTAGATTAAATCCAATGTCAATCCTATTTCTTAATTTACCACCTTTAGGGGGGCTGGCCCCCTCGCCCGGCACAGCTAGATTCCTTGAGGGGTGCTGGGAGGGGGGTGTCATCTCTTCCTCCCTTTTATGCGGTTTTGTAAGACACCCCATCAAGAACTTGTGGGATATTGATATATA
Source organism: Lithobates clamitans (assembly GCA_037952925.1). Lineage (NCBI taxonomy): Eukaryota > Metazoa > Chordata > Amphibia > Anura > Ranidae > Lithobates > Lithobates clamitans. Next base: position 3,269,254 of record JBBGZY010000935.1, on the reverse strand, counting down.
ATACAAAGTCTTTGGCAACTGATATTTGTTATTAACCTTCTTTTATGCCTTCAGCAGTTTTTCTGTACCTGTGTCGACATGTTGTCTTTGATACTCCTAATAAAAACCTATTGAAAGTAAAAAATAACTAGCTAACCAGCGTCACCCATACATATATGTAAACTGCACGGGGTGACAGAGTGACAGGAAGTGAAGGGGTTAACTGGAGGGGGGAGATCAGGGGGAGATCAGGGGGAGATCAGGGGGTGAAATATTTACCTATGTGTACTGTGTCAGTGTAGTGTTGGTGCAACTCACGTTTTGATGTCCTCTCTCCTCTCTCTGGAACGAAAAAGAGTTTCACGAGGGGAGATGACATCACTTCCCCTGCCTGTGTTTACACTTACACAGGCAGGGGAGGATTTCATTCATCAGAACCAATCAGCAGGTCCAGGGCAGAAATAATTGGCCTGGGACTGGAGACTGATTGGTTCTAAAACATCCGATCGTTGCGGCCGCTGTAAGGTAATGTTGCTTCTCCCACCCGTGCCATTCTGCCACAGTAAAACTGCGATGGCTGGTCAGAAAGCAGTTAAAAAGCAAACACTATGCCTAAGGCTATGCTATGGCTATGCCTAAGGCTCATGCCAAAACGCCTCAGCTGTTTGCTTTTTAATGCTCATATGTAGCCAATACAAGACACACTGAGCCTTGGCACCTGTGCTGCAAACTGCGCACTAGGATTGGATTGCTTCTGTTGAGAGTGCTGCATCTTTCCTCACAAAATAAAGAAATAATTTTCAATTAACATGCTGCTGTTTCAAGACCTTTCCTCATTAACACTGAAAAACAGGAAAGCCTCTGTTGAGTTTATTCAGAAAGGGCCTGAGATACCAATATATATCACATAATGACAGACAACATCTTTTACATTTGCCAAATGACCGACCAGGTATCTGTAAAGGCCTCCAGATCTCACTGGTGGAAGTATGGGAATGGTGCCAGAAGTTCAGATTACCAATTCTAACTTGAAGCCCGCCACACACACTGCTTGTTCTCACAAAAATATCAGGAACACCTGACATGGAGGGCCCATACACCAGCAACACATGCAAAGATGACTCGAATGGATGCTGATTTTTTCTTCACACCAAAGTGTCTTACACTCTTGTGCAAAATATTTTACAGTGCAAACATACAAGAATGACATTTCCTGCAAGGCTAGTTAAAAACACCTGAACATATTCAAAAAATACAGGGGTTTGGTCACACTATATGGTCATATAGTGTTAAGCCCACTTACTGCGACAAAGTACCCCAAATTAGTGGGTCCTACTTTAGTAATAGAATGGAAGATCCTTTGTCTCAACCATGGGAGCTAAACTCCTCTATGTGGGAGAACTGAAGGGGATACATCCTATACACTGGTGGCCACTAAATAAGAGGTAATGAGGAGGGGGAGGGGTGCTCCAGCCCAAAAAAACCTGGTCAGGGTCTATTCCAATATACAAGTACATATTTGGGGGGCACACCCTACAATGCGTTTAAATTCAAGATGGTGCTGCTATAAGACCTACAAACAGTACAAAATATTTTACAGCGCACACATACAAGAATGACATTTCTTGCAAGGCTAACTGAAGGGGATACATCCTATACACTGGTGGCCACTAAATAAATTCCTCTTATTTAGTCGCAGTAAGTGGGCTTAGCACTATATGGCCATATAGTGTGACCAAACCCCCGTATTTTTTGAATATGTTCAGGTGTTTTTAACTAGCCTTGCAGGAAATGTCATTCTTGTATGTGTGCACTGTAAAATATTTTGTACTGTTTGTAGGTCTTATAGCAGCACCATCTTGAATTTAAACGCATTGTACGGTGTGCCCCCAAATATGTACTTGTATATTGGAATAGACCCTGACCAGGTTTTTTTGGGCTGGAGCACCCCTCCCCCTCCTCATTACCTCTTATTTAGTGGCCACCAGTGTATAGGATGTATCCCCTTCAGTTCTCCCACATAGAGGAGTTTAGCTCCCATGGTTGAGACAAAGGATCTTCCATTCTATTTCTAGAGTAGGACCCACTAATTCAGGGTACTTTGTCGCAGTAAGTGGGCTTAGCACTACATGACCATATAGTGTGACCAAACCCCCGTATTTTTTGAATATGTTCAGGTGTTTTTAACTAGCCTTGCAGGAAATGTCATTCTTGTATGTGTGCGCTGTAAAATATTTTGTACTGTTTGTAGGTCTTATAGCAGAACCATCTTGAATTTAAACGCATTGTAGGGTGTGCCCCCCAAATATGTACTTTTACACTCTTGTGCCACACAGGACTTCATTCCTTTTGGCCCCCTGCCAGCATCCTTACTATAGTACCATCAATTTATTTTTTGTTTTAACAGTGTTTTATGTTCTTCATTTTGACTTTACTATGTCCATAATATTGTCTCTGTCCATTGTTCACTATACAGACTACTGATAGAGACAGACAATGAGGTTGATAATCTCTCTTTGTGTACTCAATCCTATTGATGGCTGTTACATAAATGTCTGTTAGCTATTCAATTTCATGTTCATGTTCTAGGCTAGACGTAATGTCTTATTTTAATTTAGTTTGCTGTTTCATCACATTTAGCAGTAGAGATATTTTTATGGTTTTCTTTTCCCTTTGACCGACATGAATGTTGAGGTATCATTGCACTTTATATTTTTTTTCCTTTATTCATTGCCACCTAGTGTCCAACTGCTTTGGGACATATCATGTTTATGCAATTGCATATACTATTTTTTATTAAAAAAACACATGCTTCGATTTTCACTATACTGTACCTCGAGATTTGTGATGAGTCTTGCTGTCTATTTATATAATACATTGCTTTGGGCTAATCACTTGTTTGACCTTTAATGGTACATTCTTTGAATGGCTCCCTACTAGAAACCTTAATTTGGAGGTAAGGAGCTGTTAAGCTAATTGATTGTTTACCCTTTTTAAAGAGCCGCTAGCCAATATACTAGTTAATGTAATTTCTCTTTAGTGTTTTTTCTTGTGATATTGGTTTCCAATTACAGTGACCCTCCCACTACCCTTATCCCTACTCATACCTAACAACAACTGTATTTTCATTTTTTCCATCAGCTCATCCCCCACAGTTATTACCATTTGTTTCCACTTGACCCTCCCTTCTAGATTGTAAGCTCTAACGAGCAGGGCCCTCTGATCCCTCCTGTATTGATTTGTATTGTAAGTGTACTGTCTGCCCTCATGTTGTTAAGCGCTGAGCAAACTGTTGGCACTATATACATTCTGTATAATAATAATAATTAAGTAGACACTCTAACCTATATAAGTGGGATATTTTTTTTGCCTAAGTCTACACTTACTAGCCTTATACTACCAAGTTAATTAAGGCAATTTCTCTTGTCACTTTGACTACTGGCACCCCCTCCCCCCTTCCCCGCAGGACTGTGCTCTCTACCTTTTCTTTTCTACTTTTCTTTATTTTCTCTCATCCTTTTTTTCACCATCACAACTGCCTCTCCTCTTCTCTGGGACTTGGTTTCTTCTTTTTGCTAGTTCATGGCATATCTGAAATAGGGCATATTCTGCTCTAGGGAATGTTAATATAATGTTAAGGGGCTTAACATCCCTGACAAAAAGGACAACCTTATTAAGGGAATTAAAGAAACTTACTTCATAACTGGTCAGATCCCTAAGTTTAACTCCACATTTTTTACCACAGTCTATCATGCCACCAATCCAAATTCTAAAACAAAAGGCATGTCTATACATATTATTAAAGAAGCTCCTTTTACTTTGTCACAGCAATTATTCGACCCAGAAGGCAGATACCTGTTTCTAAAAGGTACATACGCTGAGAAACCTATGACACTTACCAATGTCTACTTTCCAAATAGATCGCATATCTACTTTTGCAAGTGCATTGTCTGAGAGTTGACATGGTTTGCATCAGGTTGTATTATCCTCGGAGGAAACTTTTATGTCCCTCTCTAGTCTAGTGTTACATTCATGACCCTAAAAATATCAAAACCTGCTCCTCTTGTTAATGGTAGTAGATTTTTGACACTCTCTTCACCTGACAGGTGGAGACTTTACCTATTATTCTACCCCACACAGACAATATCCCCATATCGATAAAAAATATATGGTTGTAGGGGGTGCTATAAATCTGATCACACTCTAACTGCAACAATATTAAAGTGCAAAGGGCTAAACAATACATATAATATTCATGACATGAGTGCAAATAGACAATATAGTGAATATTTCATCAAAACAAAAGTCCATATATTGATAGTGATATGACTTCAATCTTTACACCATCACCAATGGAAAAACTTCACATAAATCACCTGGTGGATGTGAGTTAAATGCCTACTCACCAGACCACTGTGACCTCTTTAACATTAAAAGAAGGTCGGTATAGGTTCTGTTTTTGAGAAATGGCAGTGCAGGAGATAGGACTTCCTATTACAGAGGCCGCTGCGTAAACAGTAAATTCTCCTGTATATACGGCACCTGTTCCCCCTCCCTGTCCCCTTCAAGGCAGCCAGCATGTATATCTTTTGTGGCACTGGCACTTGGAGATTCGTTGGGGGCCACAAAAGATAAATATGTCCAAATTACCAGGCGGGCCATTTGAAACCGAAACGCGGTCCGCAATTGGCCCGGGGGCTAGACTTTGGACATGCCTGTACTATACAGTGCTTCATTTACTAATGATATATGGACTTTCAGTAATTGTTTTGCTGCGAACAATAAACAACAATATATTATTTTCCTGAACTTTACCCTTGATGTACTTACTTTGATAATATTTCTTCATCTTCTATTTTTGATGATTTCATTCACCTCTGAATTTACATTATATACATTAATTGATGTGTGTTATTACACTCCATGTTATGCCGTGTACACACGATCGGACTTTACAGCATACTTGGACCGGCGTACTGGATCCCTTTGGACAATTCGATTGTGTGTGGGCTCCAGCGGACTTTGTTTTCTCAAAAGTTTGACAGACTTAGATTTAAAACATGTTTCAAATCTATCCGACGAACTTGAGTCCGGTCGAAAAGTCTGCTCGTCTGTATGCTAGTCCGATGGACAAAAACCGATACTAGGGCAGCTATTGGCTACTGGCTATGAACTTCCTTGTTTTAGTCCAGTCATACGTCATCACATACGAATCCGTCGGACTTTGGTTGATCGTGTGTAGGCAAGTCCGTCTATTCGAAAAGTCCGTCAAAAAGTCAGCCGGGCAAAGTATGTCGTAAAGTCCGGTCGTATGTATGCAGCATAACAGAGAGCTTCTCTCTTGGTTGTATATGATGTTTGTATGGCTTATTTCTTCAAAAAAATGTTATTATAACAAAAAAAGAATCAGGCTGGGTTCACATATGAGCCGCAAGCAGTTCACAGCAGGGGTCCGGTGCGTCCTGGTTCACCGATTTAGGTCCGATTTCAGCCCGAATTTTGGGCTGAAATCAGACCTGAAATGGACCAAAAGATGCACACTGTTTTTGTGCAAATCACACCAGACCCACTGGGGAGATATGTGAACTGGCTCCATAGAGAGCCGGTCAAAATCTCCTGCTATTGCGAAATGGATGCGGTAAACCCGCATCCAACAAGCAATGGTGGGAACCCAGCCTCAATGGAGGTAAAATGGTACCGCCTCGTTCTAAAAGCGATCTGCTCTTTTTCAATCATGTTTACTAACCCACAAATTCCAATATATTGTAGCTTTATACAAAATGATTAAAAATTAGAATTATTGGGGGGGAGATGGGCGGAGCCTAGCGGAGCAGACATGCATTGTTAGAGCTCCACACCGCTGAGGAGAGAAGAGAAGGACAAAGTGGAGCCTGCAGGCTCAAAAGGTATCCATTTAAACCTTTTTGCCCCTGGGAACAAACTGTGAAAGTTTGGGCAGGAAATATGGTACTGGGAAGAAACCGTGGCAGAAATAAAAATCACCTCACAAAGAGCTCACAGGCACTCACTGCAGCTGAAGCAGCTCCAGTCACCTCACAATATACAGCATCAGGGCGCTCTCACAGACAGAAAATGTCACAGCAAGACTCTCCATTTGAGTCAGATACAGAACAAATCCTCTCACAAACTTTTCCACAAGCCTCCTCAGCATCCCCAGAAATATTATTACAATTTGAAAAGATGCTTTATAAGGCTTTAAAACAAACCTCAGACCAAATAACAAAAAGCCTAACCAAAGAAATAAGAGAGCTGGGAAACCGCACCGCAGCCTTAGAAATAAAAATGGATAAAATAGAAATTACAACCCAAGTAAATATAACAGAATTGGAACAATTAAAAGAAGAGAATTTAATACTTCAAACTAAGCTCGAAGATTACGAAAATAGAGCCAGACATTCAAACTTGCGCATAAGGGGAATACCTGAAACTGTGACAGACCTGCAATCTACTATTACTGCTCTATTACAAGAACTAAAGCCAGATATCCCTATTGAACGTTTAGAACTGGACAGAGTACACAGAGCCCTCACAGCCAAAAAGAAAGATGGACCCCCACGTGATATAATCACAAAATTTCATTATTACAGAACGAAAGAACAAATACTAATTGCTGCAAGAGAAAAAAAGGAACTTAATTTTCAAGGACACAATTATCAAATTTTTGCTGACCTATCCCAACTTACTATTACTAAAAGACGATCCATGAAACCCCAACTAATGGAACTGCAACGCCACAACATTATGTATCAATGGGGCTTCCCCTTTTCAGTCAGATTTAACTACCAAGGTACAATTTACAGAAGCAGATCAGCAGATGAACTACAACAAACCCTTTTAAAATTAAATCTGACAGAACCCACAAGCAGCAACTCTCCCACACGCAGAAGAATGGCATCATCTTCACCTTCAGGCAGCACTCAGAAAATTTCAGAACAAAATGGGAATCATCATTCTCACAAAAGAGGCCGTTATGCCACATCATCCATGGACCAAGAAGATTAAATGGACTGACATCCTAATTCCTGATATCTCTTCATTTATTATACTAAGAGATGGTTCTCTATAAAAAACCTGTACTTATAACTGAATGTAACTGCATTCTGATAGTCACACGCTATGTGGGATCATGTTACATTCCAGTTATATTTCTTATTACTTCTGATTCATATAGCCTTAGAATATATAAGTGAAATAAGGAAATTCTTGTTTAGTTATATATTATCAGGTAATAACAATAGATTTATTACTTTTTAGGACAAATATGTTCAATAATCCAGAAGTAATGGAAGCTTTTTCTTTTTTTTCTTAAAACAAATATTTTATTACCTAACTAGTTCCTAGAATTATGTTTTTGTTTATTCTAATCTGAAACAATACAACCTCAATTTTATGAGTTAACATATCTAAACAGTTACATATGAATAAAATATGTAATTGTTTACTCTAAAAGGGTTAAAATCCCAAAATAATTCAAACTATCTTCATCAATACCAAAGTTATTAACAGTACCTTTCTAACTGAATTATTTAGCCTAGGGCAAGACTAACCATATACAACCACCCTGGAATAAATAATTTCAACAAAAACTATATTCTGCACTCCAATCAATGAAACATCATTTTGATGTCTTTTAACATAGCACTTCTCTCCTGTAAGCGGAAGATCCGTGTACCCCAATTAGCCCTCCTCATTCTCCTAACCATATTATGTGGGAGTGTGACGAAGGCACTTATTCCCCTGAGAGAGATATTTATTCTCTTTCACGGGTAAATTGTGATTACTTGCAAAAAATAATTTAAACAATGTATCATCTAATCTCATATGTTTTTTGTTTACTCTTTACTCCAGAATTCACTGGTTTCTTTCCTTTTTTTCATCTCTTCAGTCCACACAGGTTGATCTGCGCAGTCAGCTCTGCATAACAAAAAGTAAGTCAAAACTATTTGATCTGTTGCCATGGCACCACTGAATATACTTTCCCTGAATGTTCAGGGAATAAATGTCCCTCAAAAAAGGACCAAAGCCTTCCATACTTTCCATAGCAAGAAGGCTCACATAGTATGCCTCCAAGAAACACACTTCACCAAAGATTCTACTCCAAAATATATTTCTCCTTTTTATCAACAAATTTACATGGCTTCTGCCTGTACCAAGCAAAGGGGAACTCTAATTGCATTTCACAGATCCACACCATTCACCTTATCAGAAATTAAAGACCCAGAAGGTAGATACCTGATACTCATGGGTTATATAATGGATACAGCAATCACGGTGATTTCCTACTACGCTTCTAACAAACAACCTACACCATTCCTCTCACATATATTACAAGTGATTAATACACACAAAATAGGAACAGTGATAATGTGTGGGGATTCGAACCAGGTCCTCCTCCCATTTCTAGATAAATCACCTTTTACACCATCCAAAATAACCTCTAGATTACCTTTTTCTCAACTTCTTTCCAGATACAATCTGGTAGATTCGTGGAGAGAAAGTAACCCAATGAAAAAGAAATTCACTTATTTCTCGCACCCTCATCCAACCTTCACCAGAATAGATCATATTTTTCTAACAATAATAATGATACCAGAAATTATTGCATCAGATATAATTCCGATTCCGTGGTCTGACCATAATGCAGTATACACTACTATAGCCTCAGCCATACCAAAAGCGAATGACCCAACGTGGTACTTACCGGACATAATGCTCAAACACCCACTACATCAGATGGCCATTGAACAAGCTTTAAAGGAATACATATCAATTAATAATACAACAGACATCTCCCCAATAACACTGTGGGAAGCTCATAAGCCTGTCTTGCGTGGTACAATACAAAGACAAATGGCACTATTTAAACGGGAACGCAAAAATCTAGCAAAAAAACTAGAACTCAATTTTAATGCAGCCTACATATCATTCCAAGATAATCCATCTCAGAGTACAAATTCTCATCTGGAAAAATCTAGATTGGAATACGATCTATTTCTCACTGAGTCAGTTGATAAATCCCTCAAACGCTCCAAACACAATTTCTACATGAATACAAACAAACCAGGTACATATTTGGCTCGGGCATTAAATTCAACTAACAAATCTTTCAAACCAATACGTTTGAAATTATCAAAAAATGTTTATACTTATAATCCAGTTAAAATAGTCCATAAATTTCACTCACATCTCGCAACTTTATACAAGACAAACAATGAATTTAATCTTACAGAGGCTGAATCCTTCTTCTCAAAAATAACCTTACCTGAGTTGTCTCAGAATCAAAAAAGCAGTTTGGATGAGCCTATAACTATAGATGAAGTTGCTAACGCCATAAAAGACCTAAAACTTAATAAAAGACCAGGCCCAGAAGGCTACTCGGCTTTATACTATAAAACATTCTTAGAAATACTCTCTCCCATTCTCACTGAAACTTTTAACAAACTTCTAGATGGACATTCTTTTCGGCAAGAAACATTAATGGCAATTGTTTGTATGATCCCAAAACCCCTTTCTGATGATACTTCCTGTGTGAATTATCGGCCTATCTCTCTGTTAAACCTTGATATTAAATTATTAGCAAAAATAATAGCAAAACACCTCAATAGCATTATAGGAAAATTAATACATAGAGATCAAGTAGGCTTCATGTCAAATAGACAGGCAGGCGATAATATACGCAGGGCAGTGTTATTGGCACATATTGCTAAAAAACGGAAAATCCCTTTATGTTTTCTATCTCTCGATATTAAGAGGGCATTTGACACAGTATCCTGGCAATATATGCAATATTCATTACAAAAATGGGGTTTTGGACCCCACTTTTTAACATGGATCAAAGCATTATATAATAAACCCAAAGCCTATATCAAATATGCTGGATACAAATCTGATGACATTAATATCGAAAGAGGTACCCGACAGGGTTGCCCATTATCTTCCTTATTATTTGCCCTTATACTCAAACCCATGGCCCAATACATCAGAACAAACCAAACTATAACTGGCATTGAAGTAGGAGGTATTACACACAAATTATGTATATTTGCAGACGATATATTACTTTTTCTATCATCACCACAGGTCGCTGGTCCTAACTTAATACCAGCTCTTGATGGATTTGCAGCCCTATCCGGCCTTATGATTAATCCTAAGAAATGCCTAGTGCTTAATATTTCACTCACAAACATGGAATTGATCCCGGCTAGGGCTGCACTCCCATTCACATGGGCAGAAAAATCAATCCCATATCTTGGAATTCATTTAACAGCATCTCATTCTGACTTATTCTAAACCAATTATCCTCCTGTATTAAGACAGATCACAAACCTAATAAAACAATGGTCGCAACTTCCTTTATCCTGGATAGGGAAGATTAATGCAATCAAAATGACTATTCTACCCAAATTGCTTTATCTATTCAGAGTCCTCCCTATTCCAATTCCTTCCTATTTTTTGAGAATAGTACAAAAAAGAGCAACTTCGTTTATATGGGGCTCTTCTAAACCACGTATACCTATACACACACTACATCTTCCCAAAAATAAAGGAGGCCTGGGATACCCTAATTTTACTAACTACTACAGAGCAGCACATTTGGCCAGTCTGTTCAAATACCATGCAAAACAGGAAATCCCATTATGGGTATTTATAGAGGCTTCAGAAAATGACCCTCTATTAATATCAAACTTATTATGGCTTGATCCTAAAGACCGCTTTAAAATTCATAATCCCATAACTAAACACTTCTTATCTCTCTGGGATAAACTAAAAACCAAATATCAGTTACAATCTCCACACAATCCTCTCCTTTCTTTTATCAGAAATCCGGCCTTTTATCCGGCATGGATCTACCCAAATTCTTTTAAAGCTTGGACAACATCAGGCATTCAGACACTAAATGACTTCATAGCATCTAAATCATTTCTTTCATTCCCATCGCTTAGAGAAAAATATGATCTACCAAACTCTGAGATATTTAGATATCTCCAAATCAAAAACTTCTATACACCATTCCTAAAGGGGGATACACCATTATCCCAATTATCCATTTTTGAATCAATCTGTACAAAAGATCCATTTGCTAAAGGTACAATTTCATCACTTTATAATCAATTATATGGAGTAGCAAATCTTAATAGACCCTCTTACGTTCAGAGGTGGGAGGAGGACCTGATACGAACTTTAGAAGACACGGACTGGTCTAACATATGGCTCACATCTAAGTCATCTTCACCCAACATCTTAGCACTGGAAACAAATTATAAAGTCCTAACTCGCTGGTACCTTGTACCCGCTAGAGTGGCAAAATATTCACCTAATACCTCAGCTCTTTGTTTTCGAGGATGCCCAGAAATAGGCACACATTTACACATATGGTGGATGTGCCCGGTAATCCAAACCTTCTGGAAGGAAGTCTTCGTGATTGCATCTAAAATATTTAGAAAAATAATACAACCAGATCCATATATAACTTTACTTAATCTAAAACCGGAATGGTTAACACTCTCTCAATTCAAACTTATGATCCAACTAATAACGGCTGCAAAACAAACAGTGGCCAAGGCATGGAAATCTCCTACATTGGTACTAGCAGAAACAATTCACAGAATGAATAATACAATGTCCCATGCTAAGATGGTAGCCATCGATCAAAATCAAATTCCAAAATTTGAAAAACTTTGGCATCCTTGGATAAAACAACAGTTCCTGTCAAACTTCAATGACTCTGTCCTGTTGCCATGGTAACAGATTAAATGACTTACAGAGACACCCATTCTAAGGCTTCAAAGAGAACTAAAAAGAATAATAAACTGACAAGCGGGACAACCTTGTGGACCATACATCTACCTTTCTACCCTTTTTCTTCTTTCTCTTTCCTTTTCTCCACCTTACGATTAAAGCTCATTATCAGAATGTATTTGACCTATATACACTCTACCTGTAAACAATATGTATAGTAGGTATAAATCATTTAAATACCTACAAAAGTAACTAAGGAAATGACATATATCTTTAATTTAGGTTTACATGAACCCAATGTTTAATATTTGAAATTTCATGATATTTACCTATATAAACCCTACTGTAAAACAATGAGCTTACTTTATAGATCCTTGTAAACTTACTTTATGTATCTTTATAACATTGTATACTCAATAAACTTCTTTTGAAAAGGAAAAAAATGAGAATTATTATATGATAACAACATGCATTTTTTTTGCTAATGTTGAACAGCTACAACAATTATTTTAAATAAATAGTTTAAAAAAGTATAGCTTTTTTTACCCTTTTGTTGTTCTGTCCTTAAAATATGATGTTTGACAAAGTGATGAGAGATGTTAGCCTACTAAATTAGATTATTGACCCAGAGCTGTTAACACTTAGTTATTCCTGTCTATTGCTTTGGACAACTATATATTCTAGATAACTTTTATACTCTAGACTTTAACACATATAGTGGGATTAAATAGGACCAATGTGTTCATACCATTCTTTTGGGAATTAAACACTTATGTACTACAATCTAGTATTATAAAAAAAGGTTTCAGAGCATTGTAAATGTGAGAATTTCTAGTTCACATATAATGCCTAAAATAAAAAAATTATATAAAATCCTTTCTGCTTTGAATGTTTGAAACAATAAAAAAAAAATGATTGGGGGCTGGTAAAATCACAGGGTTTAGCTGCATTTTTACTACCCTCCAACTGCTCCCCTTTAAGCTGAGATTGTAGCAGATGGGAAAGTATATATACAGAATCTCACAAAAGTGAATACACCCCTCACATTTTTGTAAATATTTTATTATATCTTTTCATGTGAAGAAATTACACTTTGCTACAATGTAATATAGTGAGTGTACAGCTTGTATAAAAGTAAATCTGCTGTTCCCTCAAAATAACTCAACACACAGCCATTAATGTCTAATCCGTTGGCAACAAAAGTAAATACACCCCTAAGTGAAAATTTCCAAATTGGGCACAATTAACCATTTTCCCTCCCCGGTGTCATGTGACTCGTTAGTGTTACAAGGTCTCAGGTGTGAATGGGGAGTAGGTGTGTTAAATTTGGTGTTATCGCTCTCACTCTCTCATACTGGTCACTGGAAGTTCAACATGGCACCTCATGGCAAAGAACTCTCTGAGGATCTGAAAAAAAAAAGAATTGTAGCTCTACATAAAGATGGCCTAGGCTATAAGAAGATTGCCAAGACCCTGAAACTGAGCTGCAGCACGGTGGCCAAGACCAAACAGTGGTTTAAAAAGACAGGTTTTAAACTTAGAACTTAGAACTTAGACAACTTAGAACAGGCCTCACCATGGTTGACCAAAGAAGCTGAGTGCACGTGCTCAGCGTCATATCCAGAGGGTGTCTTTGGGAAATAGACGTATGAGTTCTGCCAGCATTGCTGCAGAGGTTGAAGGGGTGGGGGGTCAGCCTGTCAGTGCTCAGACCATACGCTGCACACTGCATCAAATTGGTCTGCATGGCTGTCATCCCAGGAGGAAGCCTCTTCTAAATATGATGCACAAGAAAGCCCGCAAACCGTTTGCTGAAGACAAGCAGACTTGTCTTGGATTACTGGAACCATGTCCTGTTGTCTGATGAGACCAAAATAAACGTATTTGGTTCAGATGGTGTCAAGTGTGTGTGGTGGCAACCAGGTGAGGAGTACAAAGACAAGTGTGTCTTGCCTACAGCCAAGCATAGTGGTGGGAGTGTCATGGTCTGGGGCTGCATGAGTGTTGCCGGCACTGGGTCGCTACAGTTCATTGAAGGAACCATGGCTGCCAACATGTACTGTGACATACTGAAGTATAGCATGATCCCCTCACTTCGGAGACTGGACCGTAGGGCAGTATTCCAACATGAAAATTTTCCCTAACAAACCTCCAAGACAACCACTGCCTTGCTTAAGAAGCTGAAGGTAAAAGTTATGGACTGGCCAAGCATGTCTCCAGACTTAAACCTTATTGAGCATCTGTGGGGCATCCTCAAACGGAAGTTGGAGGAGCGCAAGGTCTCTAACATCCACCAGCTCTGTGATGTCATCATGGAGGAGTGGAAGAGTGGAAGAGGACTCCAGTGGCAAACTGTGAAGCTCTGGTGAGCTCCATGCCCAAGAGGGTTAAGGCAGTGCTAGAAAATAATGGTGACCACACAAAATATTGACACTTTGGTCCCAATTTGGATAATTTCACTTAGGGGTGTACTCACTTTTGTTGCCAGCAGTTTAGACATTAATGGCTGTGTGTTGAGTTATTTTGAGGGGATATTACATTTACACTGTTATACAAGCAGTACAGTCACTACTTTACATTGTAGCAAAGTGTAATTTCTTCAGTGTTGTCACATGAAAAGATAGAATAAAATATTTATAAAAATGTGAGGGGTGTACTCACTTTTTTGAGATACTGTATATAATGCTTACTGCCAAACAAATGCGACCCATTAAACTGAATAGAGCCATGTTGCAAGTGTCCCTCAATCGTGTGCAATGTGGTATGGTGGTGTGGGATCTATGGTGGTGCTTCCTCACTGCCGGCCAAATGCCCTCTGAAGAACAATCCATAATGGATCACTCTTCAGAGGGGGAATCAAGTATAAATGAGCCCTTTTAGAACAAGAAACACAAGCTGTTATTTTGTGATTAGTTTCTGCATAAAGGCTAAAAAAAACGGTATAACCTGGTATCACCAGTAATGATGAGTTAAAGTGCAGTCACTGGGTAGGGTTCGACCAGGGTTCGACAGACTTCAAAGAAGTTTGGCTGCAGAGACAGAATCCCATTTAAATCAACTGGAATTGAACCTGTCAAATTAAAAAATTACATTTTCTGGGCTAATAGGCAGAGCGGACACTGTCCTGGATAATATACAGTATACCAATGCAAATATTTGCAGAGCCAAAAGATATATATATATATATATATATATATATATACAACCATAAATAATATAAGTCACTCTTCCTCCCACAGTATTGAAAATAAAATAACTGTAAATGAAGGTAAATAATAAAACCACCAATTGCAAGTATAAGCATGCTTTAAATAATCGCAATAAACATGCTATCCAATAAGTGCTCACAAAAAATGTCTCTCTATCAAAGTCCATCAAGTGTGAATAATTGCAAAAACAGAAATATAAGTGTAATCCACCACCCACTTAAATCTGTGCCAAATCTTCCAATGTGTGGTCACTCACCACCACCCAGTAAATTGAACGCTCATCGGAATCATTAGTTACAGCAAGTGCGGCAACAACAGGCTGATTACTCTGAATTAATTGCTCTCTCTTTGCTCAAGCCTTGTGATGGACACACCATCTCTGTCCTTTTCTCACAGTAGAGTATTACAACTGTAAGCACTGTATCAATAAGGCTCAAAAATAGAGCAGATAGAAAGTGACTATAATGTAGTATTTATTAAAAAGGTCATGAGCACAATACATAAAAGCATACAAATGGTATTTAGAAACATCCAAGCAGTATAAGAAAAACAGCTGGTAAACTCACATAAGGAGCAGCAGCTTGAGATCATGTGTATTGTTGCGATGTCAGCGCATAGACTCAGCCTGGGGGTGTGTTGCAAGGCTTGTGGTAAAATGGAATTTCAGCTTGGCATGAATTTTCAAACAACAAAATGCATTTGTTTGCTGTATAAAAATTGACAAATGTAAATAGGGCCTAACTTTATTTTTGATAATATGCAGTAAGTTTTAGCCAAGTAGGACAAGGTTAAAATATATCTTAGGGAGCGCCAGAAGGTTACGGATTCCCAGAGACCTGGAGCTGCAGCAGATGATGTCCCCAGGCTGTGGTACTATGAGAGACTGCGATTTCTGTCAGACCAGACTGGAGTCAGGGAATCCCTCTCCACTCTTCCTTCCACTCTTCCTTCCACCCTATCTTCCACCCCAGCTGAGGCCTCTGATGTCCAACCTGGGACTTCCAGCCAGGAAGAAGTGGAGGAGCCCAGCTTGAGCCAGGTATAGCATTCTTCTACAGATTTCTTGTCAATAAATAAATGATGTTTACTAGATGTTATTATTGATCACTAATTGCTGATTTCATAAAGTGTTTTACATATCAATAGAGATTAGTGGGCACCAAAAATTCGGACAAGAAAGAAAAATGCTGGGCTCAGAATGATAGTCTGTTATATTTGTTAACATTCAATTTGCAACAGTCATGAGATGAAAATTGTGTGTGATTGATGAAGAAAAAACTAAAACTATGTCCCTTTTTCATACACAGGAAGACCTCAGCCAGGAGGAGGCTGTGGAATGTGGCACACAGGAGGAGGCTGTGGAATGTGGCAGCCAGGAGGAGGCGGGGGTTAGTGGCAGCCAGGAGGAGGCGGGGCTAAGTGGCAGCCAGGAGAAGCCTGGGACCAGTCGCAGCCTGACAGAATTGCAGGTTCCTCCCCTCCGCCTTCCATACAAAAGACCAAGGAAGGGGACTCACATGCATGATTCAGCGCTCAGGCTCATTCGGGAGGCTTCTGCGTCCCTCAGAGCCTTACCCACTCCTGAAGAGGACTTTGCCTGCATGGCTGCCACCAAACTGAAGGGCATGCAGGAGGGTCAACGCCTCATGTGTGAGAAACTTCTTTATAAAGCCCTAACTAGGGGGGTGAGTGGCAAAATCACCCCCAATACTGACGTGATTGAGTTGGACCATCCTCCTCCTCCTCCTCCTCCTGCCACCACCACCAACTCCACCACCACAGCCACAGCGTGGAAGGAAGCGTGGAAGGAAGACCAGAGAGTGATGGCCCTGGGTTCAGTCTGGTCTGGCAAAAGATGCAGTCTCTTGTATGACCAAAGCCTGGGGACATGTATGTCATCTGCTGCTTTCAGGATCTCTGGAACTTCTGGACCAGACTGCACTACCTTAGATAAGGACTCCTCAGGCCACCAATTTTGCTTGAAAATAGTTGATGTGTGGCCTGGGGGCCAAAGGCTTCACCAATTTCAGCTATTTCTCCAGTGTTGCCTCCCTCTTTGTTTAGTTGTGAGCCCTTAATAAAGGAATTTTTGTTTCAATTATACTCGCCTATGTGTGTTTTCCTTCAAAAATGACAGTTTGTTTGTGAGGAGGCAGGTACATTTCAAAAATACAATGTGAAATTAACAAGAGACACCAACACCAAGCAACCTCCTTGAGATTAAATAATACAAGATAATAATGGTGTTGTGGTAACTTGACACACAAAGCACACACAAAAATATTATGGAGTAAAACACAAAAAAAAAAAAAAAAAAAAACATCAGCCTTGGAAAAAATAAAAGAACACACACACAAAAAAAAATGCCTTGACCAAAAAAAAAAAGAAATATTTAAAAACCAACAAAAAATATTTGGTCAGATGTGGCAAATCTAAATATATTGAGGGAATCACAATAAATGATAAAGAAAGAAGTGAGCAGTCTGTGTGATTATGAGCAGCAAAACTACTTAATTCTTCTCACATTATAAAGAAGAAGAGAGTGCGCTGTATTAAACTATTTCAAACCTTGCAGCCTGACGAAAGTGCTGTATCCATTCCGAATGCTAATTTTACCAGACCGAGTTGTTCCGTCTCGAAATTTCTTCTGAGCATGCATGGCACTTTGTGCGTCAGAACTGGCCACACACAGATCGGATTTTGTTGTCGGAAAATTTTATAGCCTGCTCTCAAACTTTGTGTGTCGGAAAATCCGATAGAAAAAGTCCGATGGAGCCCACACACGGTCGGAATGTCTGACAACACGCTCCGGTTGGACATCGGAAAATCTAACCATGTGTACGGGGTATTACACTTTCTATTTAAATATTTGACATTGTTTACACGCTATTTTAAGATAGTTAGATGTTGCATCAAAAATTTATGTTAATGGTAATAATGATATGTATTTACAGAGTTGGGCCGAACACCCCCCCGGTTCGGTTTGCGCCAGAACTCTCGAACATTGCAAAAGTTCAGACTTAAACTCTATTAAAGTCTATGGGGCCCGAAATTGGAAAATCATAAGTGGCCACTTTGAAGGCTTATATGCAAGTTATTGGCCATAAAAAGGGTATGTGGGCTGGGTACTGACCTGGGGGACAATTTATCAATTAAAAAAAAAAAAGAAAATTTTTGAATTAGCAGTGATTTCAATGATGCTTAAAGTGAAACAATAAAAAATAATAAAAAAATAATAGTAATAATAATAATAATTATATATAATATAATATATTATTTTATATATATATATATATATATATATATATATATATATATATATATATATATATATATATATATATATATATATATATATATATATATATATATATATAATTAAAAATATAATAATAATATTTAAAAAATTCCTTCAAATATAGTGTGTGTAGTGTGTGTGTGTGTGTGTGTGTGTGTGTGTGTGTGTGGGGGGGGGGGGGGGGGGGGTGGGCATAGTCTGCTGCAGCAAAACTGACATATATAAAGAAAACAAAATTACATTTAAATTGAGTTTCCCTGCAAGCTTTTTTTATTTTGTAAACAATGGCTTGGGGAACCAGTTTGCATGATGAAGCCACAATTCAGTGCACTTGGAACAAGATTAGAGATTTTTTGGATACATTCTGGTGTCTCTTTGCCAGATTTTGGATGGAAATAACAAAGTTTTGCACCACAGTGAGCAAGCCTTTTATGAAGAAGCCAAATTATAGTACACTCAGGCCAAGGTTAACAATTTACTTTTAGATAAGGTCTGGTGTCTCTTTTGCAGACTTTGGATAGAAGTAATAGGTGCCGAACAATTGGGCTTTTTGTGTTGGTGGTGCCTTCACACAATAACCCTACAGAGGTAATCTTAAAAAAAAATCTGTTTATTTTTCTTAAAAAAAAACATACAAAAACAATATCCAACAAAAACTTCAAAAGAGAAGTTTCAAAATAAATTTACAAAACTAATTTTTAAATGGCTTCATTCTCTCATCTAGCCATCTTCTTCCTCCGTTTCTATTCCTCGTATATTTTATACAGTGGGGCAAAAAAGTATTTAGTCAGCCACCAATAGTGCAAGTTCTCCCACTTAAAAACATGAGAGAGGCCTGTAATTGTCATCATAGGTATACCTCAACTATGAGAGACAAAATGTGGAAACAAATCCAGACAATCACATTGTCTGATTTTTGAAAGAATTTTTTTGCAAATTATGGTGGGAAATAAGTATTTGGTCACCTACAGACAAGCAAGATTTCTGGCTCACACAGACCTGTATCTTCTTCTTTAAGAGGCTCCTCTGTCCTCCACTCATTACCTGTATTAATGGCACCTGTTTGAACTTGTTATCAGTATAAAAGACACCTGTCCACAACCTCAAACAGTCACACTCCAAACTCCACTATGGTGAAGACCAAAGAGCTGTCGAAGGACACCAGAAACAAAATTGTAGACCTGCACCAGGCTGGGAAGACTGAATCTGCAATAGGCAAGCAGCTTGGTGTGAAGAAATCAACTGTGGGAGCAACAATTAGAAAATGGAAGACATACAAGACCACTGATAATCTCCCTTGATCTGGGGCTCCACGCAAGACCTCACCCCGTGGGGTCAAAATGATCACAAGAACAGTGACCTAGTGAATGACCTGCAGAGAGCTGGAACCAACATAACAAAGGCTACCATCAGTAATACATTACGCCGCCAGGGACTCAGATCCTGCAGTGCCAGACGTGTCCCCCTGCTTCAGCCAGTATGTCCGGGCCCATCTGAGGTTTGCTAGAGAGCATTTGGATGATCCAAAAGAGAATTGGGAGAATGTCATATGGTCAGATGAAACCAAAGTAGAACAGTTTGGTAGAAACACAACTCATCGTGTTTGGAGGAGAGAGAATGCTGAGTTGCAACCAAAGAACACCATACCTACTGTGAAGCATGGGGGTGGCAACATCATGCTTTGGGGCTGTTTCTCTGCAAAGGGAACAGGACGACTGATCCGTGTACATGAAAGAATGAATGGGGCCATGTATCGTGAGAATTTGAGTGCAAACCTCCTCCCATCAACAAGGGCTTTGAAGATGAAACATGACTGATTAGATTACGGACTTTTTTTTTCTTTTTTTTTCTTTTTTTTTTTTTTTCTTTCCGTCCTTATGTGGTATTAGGGAGGGGGGAGAGAAGAGGGTAGGGTGATACAATGAGTAATACACTAAAGAATTAAGTAGGCGATGTGTTGCAGGTAGAAGTTGAGAAAGAAGTATAGGGATAGACCATAAAGTAGTAAAGGTTAGTATACACTTACTTAATTCACTGGATTGACATGACAGATTATCTTTTATCCGAACACAAAAAATTAAAAACACATGAACAGCACTAATAAGGTTGAAGGAATAGGATTATAATTTAGCACTAGTTGGATATTCACTTTTTAGAATACTTTGAGCTGCCACGATAAACGATTTTTTCTACAAGTATAATTATTTAGAACACTTGAATAACACTAACATGGTCAGGGAGGGGGGGAGGGGGTGGGATAGGGACCCCTGGGTCAAAGGGGTATCGTAAATGTGTGGCACTGGCAAGGTATGCCAGTGTAGTATGGGGAATGAGAGTAAGTGGGAGGTTCGGAACACAGCCCCTAGGGTAGGCCCAGCTGGGCGGGGAGGGAAGGAAGGAGGTGGGTGGGAGAGGGGGTGGGGGAGACAGGAGGGAAAGAGCTGGGAGGGGGGGTGGAGCGGGGTGGGGGGCGGGGGAGGATGGGGAGGGGCGGGTGGTAAAGTCACAACCCAAATAATTAATGAAAAACACCACAAACATAAAACCATATACAAATCCCTCCTACGCTCCACCAAGGATGGTAAGGGGATTAGGAGGAATGCTGACTGTTATGTATTACTCACTGAGGGGACCCAAGGGGCAGGTAAAATTCTGAGGGACAATTGTATTCCTATTCCCTGCTCACGTTGTTGTCTCTTGCTATATAGTTATTTGAATTGGTATGATCCCCTATATGAGTAAAAAAATTGGGAAAAGGAAAGACCTACTCTTGATGACATGGAATGTGAGAGGGCTGGGGGATAGCGACAAGAGAAGGGCAATGTTTAGATATTTTGATATAATGAAACCTCAGATAATCTGTTTACAGGAAACACACTTGTGTTCCAACTCTGTCCACCTGCTGCACTCAAGGAGATACCCGACTCAGTTCCACTCCATGCACACTTCACATTCAAGAGGAGTCAGTATAGTGATCTCCTCGGGTGTCTCCTTTGAGTGCATGGAACAGAGGGTGGACAGGGAGGGAAAATTTGTCTTCTTGCTATGTAAAATTAACGGTTTAACGTGCATAATTGCATCAATATACATTCCACCACCATTCACACCAGCTTCACTCGGGTGTCTATCACAATTCATAGCCTCATACCCGGAAGTCCCGGTACTAGCATTGGGTGACTACAATAATATCTTAGACAACTCCCAGGATAGAATGTCTCTGACATCTAGAACTATGAAACAGACAACTGGCAGGACTGCTTTTGCAGCCCTGCTTATGGAAATAGGACTCCGGGATGTATGGAGAGAGAGACACAAAGAGGACAGATGTTATTCATGTTATTCTGCAACACATGAGGTCCTCTCCCGTATCGACCTGGGTTTAGGAAATGAGGCACTCCTGCAGTTAGTGGAGGACTCAGCGTATGAGCCACGCCTATTATCTGACCACTCCCCATTCTGGGTGCGGTTAGGCACCACTGGAAAGCTGGGGCGACAATTATGGAAGGTGAACCCCTACTGGTTGTCTCTGTTTCCCCAAATAGATAATATAAGAGAGGCGCTACGGGAGTTCCTGCAATTTAATAGGGGGTCTGCTAGCGCCATGGTAATATGGGATACACTTAAGGCATTCTTGAGGGGATGTCTTATTAAAGAAATTGCGGGAATTAAAACACGCTCCAGGGAATGGGAAAACAAGGTACGGGAAGAACTGATAGAAAGGGAACAGGTTTTGATAAGAGACCCATCAAAATCTAATCAAGAATCCTGGAGAGAGGTACAAGCGATATATAGCTCGGTTTGGTTATCAGCAGCAGAGAAGAGAAGATACTTTCAACAACAGAGTTATTTTGAAGAGGGGGAAAATACTGGCCGCCTTCTAGCCCTTATAGCCAGAGAGCAAAGAGATCCCACTACTATCCTGGCTGTGAGGGCTAAATCCGGGGAGAGGCAGACCCGTAGTTCAGACATCTTGAGCAGCTTCCAGCAGTTCTACGGGGACTTGTATTCTAGTAAAACTAGATACAACCCGCTTGAGCTGATGCAGTTTTTGCAGTCCTGTCCGCTCCCGCAATTGTCGGAGGCGGACAGGGAACTGTTGAACTGCCCAATCACATTAGTGGAATTAAGAGAAGCACTGGAGGGGACAGGTGGCCATAAATCACCAGGCCCAGACGGGATTCCGGCAGAGGTATACTCCCACTATAGAGAGGACCTCTTACCATCACTACTGCAGGCTATAAGGGAGGCTGAGGAACTGGGTTATCTACCGGATAGTATGCGTGAGGCAATAATAACAGTAATTTTAAAGCCTGGGAAAGATAATCTTCTATTAGACTCATATCGTCCAATCTCGCTATTAAACGCGGATGTTAAACTGTTCGCAAGTGTCCTGGCCAATAGGCTATCTCGAGTGATTAGCAGGTTGGTCCATCGTGATCAGTCTGGCTTTATACCTACCCGATCTACATCAGATAATATAAGGAGGCTCTACATGAACCTTCAGATGCCAGTGGACAATCCGGGGAGTAGGGCCATTCTATCTCTCGACGCCTCAAAAGCGTTCGACAGTGTGGAGTGGCCCTACCTCATGGAAACACTGAAAAGATTCGGGTTGGGAAGTAGGTTTGTAGCTTGGGTAGAGATACTCTATTTTAAACCTAGAGCCAGAATACGTATTAATGGTGACCTTTCGCCTCCATTTGAATTGCATAGGGGGACGAGACAGGGTTGCCCATTGTCTCCATTACTGTTTGCTCTGGCAATAGAGCCTCTAGCTATAAAGATCCGGAATTCAATGGAGGTGGTGGGGTTCCGTAGACATCAGAGAGAAGAAAAAATATCTTTATATGCAGACGATGCACTTATATATCTGGGCGACATGACCTCATCCTTGCGGGCAGTAATGGAGATAGTGAGAGAATATGGCACCTTCTCAGGCTTTGTCATTAACTGGTCAAAATCAACGCTAATGCCCATAGACCAGCAGAGGGACCGACTACCAGTGGGAACGGAACAAATAACAATAGTTGACAGTTTTAAGTACCTGGGAGTGATGGTGTCCCCAAACCCGGCCGAGTACCTCCGGCTGAACCTGGAACCACTGCTCTCTAGGCAGAAACAAAAAAGCAACAGCTGGTGTAGGCTCCCCCTATCAGTTATAGGACGAGCAAACCTAATAAAAATGGTATGGGCACCCCAACAATTATACGTTTTCCACAACTCTCCGTCATGGATACCAAAAAAATGGTTTAAGCAAATTGACACACTAATGAGGGAATTGATATGGAAAAAAAAGACACCTAGAATTAGCCTAGAAATATTGCAATATGAAAAGGATAGAGGAGGGCTTGCAATACCCAATTCTAGGCTATATTTCTTGGCATCACAATTTCAACAAATGGCAGGATGGGGTCGAAAGGGCAATGAGGACCCTACATACCAATTGGTGACCATGATGGAACCCACACTAGAAGCGGCCTCTCACCTGGAAATGGACTTGCCAAGTATGAAGGGGGTAGACCCAATAAGTACGCTTTTTAAAAAAGTATGGGGTGAGGTTCGGAAAATCTTAAAGATAACAGGCGTGCTTTCATTTACGCCGATCTGGCACAATAGTAGATACTCTGAGATCCAGGGACTACAGGGGTTCACACAATGGCAAGAAAAGGGGATTCAGTTCTTCCCACAACTATATGAGGGAGAGGTGTTGAAGACATACGAACAATTATGTAGGGAATTCCACTTGAACCCGAGGGGCTTTTTCCAGTACCTCCAATTGCGCCATGCGATACAGGCACAACAAATAACGCATTCCCAGACAACACCGGCAGCTTCACTTTTGAATGAGATCTTTTTGGCAGATACAAGGAAAGGGTTAATATCCAAAATATATAAGGAGTTGCTGAAGTCAACCCAGGTTCATACACTGTTAAAGTGCCGAAATAAATGGGTAGAGGACATAGGAGAAATAGATGAAAAACAATGGGAAATGGCGCTCGAGGCTATTCCAGTGGTGTCACTCTCCGCAACCCAAAGACTGTCACAATTATTCATTCTTCATAGGGCCTATAGGACATCAGTACAGCTTTATAAATGGGGTCGAGGAGACTCCCCACTGTGCCCCAAGTGTAAGGTACACAGAGGGGACTTTATTCATTTAATTTGGAGGTGCCCAAAGCTGCATAGGTACTGGGATGAGGTTTCCCAACATATTTCCAGGGTGGCGCGGGTCCACATCCCCCTTAATCCGACCGTATACCTGCTCGGAGCTATAAGTGGAAAGATGTACCCGGGAGGAAAGTACTTCATGTTATCTAGACTGATGTATCTCGCCAGGAAACTTATTGCAAAGTACTGGATGGCTCCAACTGTCCCTACAGTTAAGCAATGGATTGCCTACGTTAACTCGTTTCTCCCTAGAGAACGACTGGCGTACGCCCGTAGAAGCGATCGGAGTAAATTTAACAAGATATGGCACTCATGGCTGGGGGATGCGGACCTGGCCCCACATCAATTGATAGTAGAAAGGCTTCAGATGTAGTGATCAGGGGGGGGTGACGTAGAGAGGAAGAACGAGACTGAGATACCCGAGGGGAAGGAAAGCGAGAGTAAGTACACAGGGGGGGGAGAAGAAGGAGGAATAGGAAGTTGGCTTGTAAAATTAATGACAACAAAATCAGATAAATAAGAACATTGGATAGGAGGGAAACCTGCGGTAGTTGTACAGGTGGTGCAAGAACCATCAAAGGTAATATGAAAGGTCTGCTGTGACGGAGGGGAGGTGGGGTGGGGAGGGGTGGAGGGGAGGGTTGGAACAAAATGAAGGGAAATGGAGGAATGAACTAGCAATAGAGATATGATTTTGTATGGAGGAAGGGCGGGAACACGAGAATAGGACTACATAAACTACACACTTTATACCATGTTTTGCTGTACAATATAATGTGAATGATTGAAACTATGCTCCTCCTTTCTTGCCAGACATAGCCCCTGTGTGGGTCGACCTGGCTTTTGCCTTGCATTGTTATAATTTTATTGGCATATGTGCAATAAAAAAAAATGATTGAGATTAAGAACAGTTTGGTAGAAACACAACTCATCGTGTTTGGAGGAGAGAGAATGCTGAGTTGCAACCAAAGAACACCATACCTACTGTGAAGCATGGGGGTGGCAACATCATGCTTTGGGGCTGTTTCTCTGCAAAGGGAACAGGACGACTGATCCGTGTACATGAAAGAATGAATGGGGCCATGTATCGTGAGAATTTGAGTGCAAACCTCCTCCCATCAACAAGGGCTTTGAAGATGAAACATGGCTGGGTCTTTCAGCATGACAATGATCCCAAACACACTGCCCGGGCAACGAAGGAGTGGCTTCGTAAGAAGCATTTCAAGGTCTTGGAGTGGCCTAGCTAGTCTCCAGATCTCAACCACATAGAAAATCTTTGTAGGGAGTTGAAAGTCCGTGTTGCCTAGCGACAGCCCCAAAACATCACTGCTCTGGAGGAGATCTGCATGGAGGAATGGGCGAACATACCAGCAACAGTGTGTGACAACCTTGTGAAGACTTACAGAAAACGTTTGACCTCTGTCATTGCCAACAAAGGATATATAACAAAGTATTGAGATGAACTTTTGATATTGACAAAATACTTATTTTCCACCATAATTTGCAAATAAATTCTTTCAAAAATCAGACAATGTGATTGTCTGGATTTGTTTCCACATTTTGTCTCTCATAGTTGAGGTATACCTATGTAAGCTCTTCTGAGCAGGGCCCTCTTAATCCTCTTAATCCTCTTGTATTTTATTGTATTATAACTGTGTTGTCTCCCTTTTATATTGTAAAGCGCTGCGTAAACTGTTGGCGCTATATAAATCCTGAATAATAATAATAATAATAATAATGATGACAATTATAGTCCTCTCTCATCTTTTTAAGTGGGAGAACTTGCACAATTGGTGGCTGACTAAATACTTTTTTGCCCCACTGTACATTATTATACCTTTTTAAAACTTCTTCAAGATGTCCAGACAATGCCCCATCAATATACACTTCTGTATTGGCGAGCTACATGTTCATATAGCCATCCACAGAGACCAGGTATCCCTTGTATTCCACTTCAGTTTCAGCATTACTGGCTTACCAGTAAGGCCATAAAGGAATAGTTTTAGGTTTGGTGGCAAACACATTCTGCTGCTGAAGCCATTGCTGATCTACAGACCAGTGAAAGGAATAAAAAAACTCCCCACGGAATGCTCTGAGAATACACCACCGAAAAGAGCAGGAAATGGCTAGAGGTACTCTTAATGAAAGCAAGAATTGGCCTTTCTGTAAAAAAATTTAAGTATATGCACTGGTCAAACAGGTGCGGAAAAATTGGCCTTTGGGTATTGGTGGTGCCTTCACACTATAACCCCATAGAGGTGCATTTGATGACAGCAAGAATTGGCCTTTCTGTAAAAAAATAAAATGATATGCACCTGTCAAACAGGTGCGGAAAATTGGGCTTTGGGTGTGAGTGGTGCCTGCACACTGTAAACCCTATAGAGGTATTTTTGGTGAAAGCAAGAATTGGCCCTGTTGTCAGCTAGTCAACAGAGTCTGTGGAAAGACGTGCTCTTTTATCTGTCACAAAACGTCCGGCAGCTCTAAATACCCATTCAGGAAAGCAAGCTGGATGCAGGGCAGCCCAGTAGCTCAACTGCATAAAGGGCAAGTTCTGGTCAAAGGTTTATTCTCATGACCCAGTAACCCAGTGGATCATATACTGGAAATCTCTCCATGTCTGTTTTCACCCCTAGATATTCTTCCATCATATGATGCAGATGCTGCAGATGGAATGTGGAAGCTGACAGCCCAGGGCACCGAGGACTAAACATTTTTTAAATGCATAATTTAGACGGCTGGCTTCTCCACCACTCCTCCTTTAACCAACAGAAACCGCAAAACTATCTTTTCCATGAGACTGCAACCCACTAGAGTCTGGAAAGGTGTTAAAGAAACTACTTTAAGGTGTCTCAAGATATATCATCCTGTGCTCCCTCTGTGAGGTCAGGATACTTTCTAAAACTTCCCCTTGTAACGGTGGTTAAGGAGGGTTGCCAACCAATAATGATCCTTCTCCTTGATGCCACAAATTCTCAAGTCCTTTTGCAGTCTTTTAAGAATAAGGGGGTCCATGCACTGCAAGCTTGTGGAGGCGTGAGAAGCAGAGCCCTTGGGGTCACTGAGGATTATGCTATCTGGAACTGCCTCCTCACAGTCATGTACTACTCCCAAGGTTTCCGGGGACTGAAAACCATCTCTTAAGGTTTGACATATGTCTTCCTCTCTTTCAGTGCCTCCAAAACTGCAAGAATGTTCCTCCTCTCTCTCCTCTTGTGTGTTCTGTGGTGTTGAAAGAATGGTATCTGCATAAAGCGAGCCTTGAGAGGAAAGGAAGTCCTCCTTTTCCTCCAGCTGCTCTGCTTTGAGTGCCCTGTCCATAGTACCACACAGAGTATGCTCCAGCAGAAAGACAAGAGGGATAGTGTCACTGATGTTTGTACTGTCCTTGTGCCATATTCGCACAGGTACTCATTGACAGTCCTCTGCTGCATGTGCAGCCACTGCAGCACTGCCAAAGTTGAGTTCCATCTGGAGGGCATGTCACAAATCAGGCAGTTAACAAGCAGGTGAAATTCCTGCTGAATTTCAGCCAGCCGAACACTGGCTGTGTATGACCACCTAAAATGGCTACAGACTCTTCTGGCCTGTCTTAAAAGATCTTGCAAACCTGGGTACCTAAGAAATGCTGCACCACCAAATTGAGAACATGTGCCAGACATGGCACATGTGTCAACTTTCGCTGTCGATGGGCGGTCAGAAGGTTAGTGCCATTATCGCACACCAGCATTCCTGGCTCAAGCTTCTGTGGCATAAACCACCTCTGGGCCTGCCCCTGCAGAGCTGAAAGAATCTCTGATCTGGTGTGGCTCATGTTCCCTAGACAGACCAGCTGAAGCGCTGCATAGCATCTTTAATCCTGACTCGTTGAATAGCTCCTTTAACTGGTGGTTCATAGGACAATTCAGCAGAGGAGGGCATAGAGGTGGAGGAGGGGGTAGAGCTGACAGGTTTCACATCTGGAGATATGGCAGCAAAACAAGCTCCAGCACTGAGCCCTCTCCTGCATCCTTCCTAGTTGCAAGCAGAGTTACCCAGTGTGTTGTGAATAAAATATATCATCCCTGACCATGCTTGCTGGACCACATGTTAGCAGTAAGATGGACCATGCCACTGATTGCCCAAGGATGTCAAAACATTGCCTTCCACATGATGGTACAGAGCTGGAATGGCCTTACAGACAAAGAAATTGCAACTGGGAACCTGCCATTGCAGTACAGCACATTCTGCAAATGTATTGAAGGGGGTCAAATCCAACAGACAGAAAGGCAGGAGTTGTAAAGCCAGAAATTTGGACAAGCTGGGCATGTGGGTGGCAGGAAGTGTATTTTTTTTCTGATGCAGCAGCTGGAGCAGAGAAATTTGCCTACTATACTCTACAGCTCAAGAAAGAAAAGGGGTAATCCTTAATGCCGCACATCCATGGAATCCTGTAGAGGTGAACAGAGTGGCAACTTCAGCCTAGACGACTACTTGGCTGAATTGTGTTCCTTGCATGTGGCTTTCAGGTGCTCTTGCCAATGGGTTGAGTGGTGAGAGATTAAATTCCCTTGCAAGTATGTGGTACCCAAATGGCTGGTGTTGCCACGCTTAATCTGCTTGCTGCAGAGATTGAAAATTGTGAATAAAATCAGGTGTGCTACTGATGCCAAAACACACTGGTTAAAGGTGCACCTTCAACCTAAGTATACATATTATTCGAACATTGTATGTGAATAAAAGCAATAAATTAATTATTCCGAAAATGTGCAGTCAACCTAAAGGGTGAATAACTAATAAAAAGTCCTGAAAACTCAAACAGTGTATGTTTTTCTGTGTGAGCGATCCTTTCTTCAAATATGGAATGTCATCTTCCTTGATATTGGTAAAGAAGGGAGGCCGCTTACCAGATGTGTAGGACCCCTATTACGGGGGTCTTCAGGGCTCAGGTATGCCGGATCTTGTAGGCGGGAACTGCTGATTTGGATTTTATACACAGACTTCAATCCACCTTGGACCCTTCCTGAGCGCTGTGGTACCAGTATAATGAACTGTACCTCTGTAGGATCACTTATAATATGTAGGGTGAAATTACAAGAACAGAGGGTCCTCCATAGTGTAGTAGATTAAAATGCTTTTATTAAAAGACGATGGGTAGCCGACATCAAAAGGTATAGCAGAAAATCAAAAACAAAACTAACAGCTCAGCCGCGGTGAAGCCAACCAGCTGTGTGGTGACGTCAGGTCCTGTAGCTCGTTTCTGGGACTGGGAGAGAAGACTGGAGCCAGACATCACACACCACACTATATAAGCATCTCCACAGGAAAAGTGACACTGGAAACAAGATTGAAATAATTTGTCATTCAGTTCACAGTGTAACCAAATAAATAGTAGATCGGGAGCTGCTATTTATCATATCCAGATCAAAGTATATTTCATACAAATTGTAAAACAATTGTGATAGATGTGTTGAAAATAAAAATAAAAATTACATAAAAAAACAGCAACAAAAAATTTAAAACCTGTGAAAACAATGGTAAATATATATAAAAATATACATAAAAATTGTTATTACTGAAGATAATTACTGCTGACTTATACATGTAAATGAGCCCCTAGTCCCTAAATTTGCTAATAGAGATGAGAGAAAAAATAAAGATTTGGAGTGGTCTTTCTTGACCACTTTTTCCTCACATTATTGGTGGGTGAATAAAATCATTCGGAAACATTGGCAAACCTTGAAGTGTGATAAGGTGTTGGGACTGGCACTTCCGGATCGGCTCAATGTTTTATACAGAAGGAATCAAAACCTCAAAGATCTATTGGCACCCAGTGTCATTGACCCACCCCCAAAGTACAAATGTTTGGTAATTTAAAAGGTTTCTTTCCCTGTAGAAAATGTGCGGTTTGTAGGTCATCCCAAACTGTCAAGGGTTCCACTTTTTCATCTTTTGTCACTTCAAGAGTTTATTCCTTAAAGATTTCATTATCTGTGGGACTGTAGGGGTGGTATACCTCCTCAGTGCGGTTTTCAATATATTGGTAGGACCACCCGCGGAGATGCTTATATAGTGTGGTGTGTGACGTCTGGCTCCAGTCTCCTCTCCCAGTTGATGCCCGTTATGGAGAAATGCAGCGTCGGGCAGAGCTACGGGACCTGACATCACCACACATCAGCTGGCTGGCTTCACCGCTGCTGAGTTGTTAGTTTCATTTTTGATTTTCTGCTATACCTTTTGATGTCGGCTACCCATCATCTTTTAATAAAAGAGTTTTAATCTACTACACTATGGAGGACCCTTTGTTCTTGTAATTTCTCCCTACATATTACGAGTTATCCTACAGAGCTCCAGTTCATTATACTGGTACCACAGTGCTCGGGAAGGGTCCAAGGCGGATTGAAGTCTGTGTATAAAATCCAAATCAGCTGTTCCCGCCTACAAGATCCGGCATACCTGAGCCCTGAAGACCCCCGTAATAGGGGTCCTACAGATCTGGTAAGCGGCCTCCCTTTTTTACCAATATCTGGCTTGTTTAATACAAAGAGGATGACATTCCACATTTGAAGAAAGGATCGCTCACACAGAAAAACATACACTGTTTGAGTTTTCAGGACTTTTTATTAGTTATTCACCCTTTAGGTTGACTGCACATTATTGGAATAATTAATTTATTGCTTTTATTCACATACAATGTTCGAATAATATGTATGCTTAGGTTGAAGGTGCACCTTCAACCAGTGTGTTTTGGCATCAGTATTGCACCTGATTTTATTCACCATTTGACAAAACTGGATATTTAAGTTTTTTTGGGTTGCAGCACTATTTGTCACCATCATTTTTAATTTGTCTAATAATCCTAATTTTTAAAGTGTTGTAGGAAGTTGGGGTTAGCGCAGATTGCTCATGTCACAGAGATTGCAAATTGCAACAGTGTGATCAACTGCACGTGTGCTAAAAAAAGGGCCACACAGCTAAACTGTGGGAAGTGGGCTGGGAGATAACAGCTCCACAATCTGATGGAATAGGGTGGCTGCTCTCTACTGTTCCATGATGGCTGCCTCTGAAGGACATTCTGCCTTGTTGGGGTTCTTTCTTTCCCTCACTTTTCCCCTCTGCCTTATCTGGCACCCAAGTCACATCACTGACCTCATCATCATCATCCCCTAAATACTCATAATCGCTGGAGCCAACTTGGCAATAAGCTGCGGCTGGGGGGAAAATGACTGCCAATTTGTTGTTTATCAGTGTTCTGCCCTCTCTGTAGGCTCATGTTTCTCCCTTCCTCAACCTTAGAACCAGCATCAGAATCAAGTAATGTCTGTGCATCGTCAAGAAGCAAGTGGTTGATGCTGTATTCAAATAATTCAGGTGACTCCTCCATGCATGATGCTGGGGCCATGGTAGGAGTAGCTGTGGACAAGGAGGCAAAATAAGCCCCTCTGGCAGCTGCGATGGACTGTGCACTAGTCTCAGCTTGGGTGATAGAAGATGAGGAGGATGAGGATGGTTTAGTAAGTCAGTCCACCACCGTCTCTTCATGGTTGTGGCTGAATAGAACGGGCAACATCACTAAACAGAGAAAAATGTCCACTTTTGCCTGTGGACACAGACACTGCTGGCCCCTTCATAATGACATGGGTACGTCTACATCTCCTTGTTAGCCTCCCTGACATGATAGGGGCTTATTATCCACATTTAATAGATACTGGGAAATGCATAATTGGATGCACTTTATTCAATGAAAAGTGGTGTTTAGTGCACTTTAAATTGAGGGCTGCCACTCATAGAAATGCTCTAAAACTATAAATAAATAAAAAAAATAAAAAAGGGGTAACAACAGCGTCACAGTCAGAAAAACTGCAACTGACAATTTAATCTTCATGACTTTGTCCAATCATGGCTCTGACTGTGCTCTGTGGTCTGATTGGGAAAAGCCTTGCACCTGACCAGTGGTCAGGTGCATTGCTTCATCCAATTAGGGCTGTGCGCTGCACAGTGCATTGTGGGGTGCTCGGCAGGCGAACTTCCCGCCAAGTGCCCCGCAAATTCAGGTGATGGTCAAACGGGCAAATAGGAGATGTTCAAACTGAACTTTTGCTCGACTCGAACTGTTCGCCCAGCATTTATATATTGTTTTATATTTTATTTTTTATTGATAAAACATTGCATACAATAATGAATATTTTGTTATGATTTTTTTAAGAAATGGTAATTACTATTTGTATTGTATGTTAAAGTGGTGTTAAATCCCAAATCAAAAATGTAATATGTTGCAGCTTACCAATCATTAGAAATGGTGACTGTATTAGTTTTCTTTTTTTCCTTCTGTTATCCCCTTATGATCTGGCCATTAACACACCTCCTTATTAGAGAAATACCACTGTAGATGAATGAGCACAGGGGGCACATTTGGACAACAGTATTGTTGCGGGGAGGGAAGTGTGAGATGTACTAGAAAATTTAAATACATAGTAACAAACTGAAGCCAAACTCCAGTTATTACTATATAAGCAGTTACAGCATACAGTTTTTGTTTTCTTTTTGGGATAAAGGTTTTACATAAATAAATAAAAGCTGATCATTTTAAGCACTTCTGTGTTTAATGGTTTCTCTCATCCATGTAACTGCAAGAGAGCTTATTCTGTTGAAAATCTACAGAGTTACTGGCCAGGTCACCAGCTACAATATATTAAATGTTATCATAATGTATGCCCTTTTATAAAATAGATGGTGTTGCGCTCCAATAAAAATTAAGTGGTAAAATACAGTGACAATAAATATCAATTCAAGTAATGTACATACTGATATATGTAAATTATCAAATGCATTGATCCGCAAATACGATAATGATCAGTAAAGTGAAATAAGTGTGCAATGGATGCAAATAAAGCAACTGTTGTGTATAAATACTCAAACGTCCAAAATGCATAAGAAAGAATAAAATAAAAATTAAAAATATATAAAATAATAATATTCAACAATAGTCCATATATATAAAAGTGCAAATGGAGCAGATAAATCATAGTCTGAAAGTGATGTTTCTCTTTCAACCTTGGGAAGGTGCAAAGTGTAAGCCAAAGGTGCTAGCTGACAACAAGTGGCACTGTGACTTTAGTGCTGTGAATCTTCGGTGCAAATGACACCCGTAGGTGTACTAACTTCTTACCTTACTGCTTTAAGGTAAGCAGCATTCAATGAAAACAGAGGGGGTTGGTGGTTTCTCAAAGGGAAGAGGGGGGTCTCCTATCCATTCCTCCTGAGGAGTTCCAGTGTATGCAGAGCCTGGAAGGTGATTCCTCTGGATGCCTTTTTCCAGGACTAGGTGAATAGCCAAAAACCGCTCAAATGCATCAAACCGGGTAGTATAAAGAGGAAACAAGGAGCCTCTCCTCTGCTGCCACTTTCAGCAATGTCTCCTCTCTACTTCTTATGGAACTAGTTTGTAAGTAGTTTGCCTTTATGTTCTTAGCCCCCAAGTGCATTATTTTACATTTCTCCACATTAAACCTCATTTGCCATATAGTTGCCCACTCCATTATTTTGTTCAGATCTTTCGGTAAGATTTCTATGTACTGATGTGAAGTTATTGCCCTGCTTATTTTTGTATCGTCCGCAAAAACTGAGGAACACCTTAGCTCCACAACTAACGTTACATTGGTATCCTTTAGAACAAAGAAACACACTCATCTAGGTCCTAAATAATAATAATAAACAGATGCTTCCTTCACAGCAATGATCTCACTATCTAGAACACGGAGTGAAGCATCTTCCCAAAACTTTTAATTCTTAACTGAAAACCCCATGGTTTACATCTCTTGTTTTGAAGGACTGGATAGGTTGTATTCCTTCCCTAACTTTCAACCCTTTGCACTTATATATACAGTACGTTCACATTCATAAATGACTGGAGAGACTCTGACAAGATGTTTAACAAGCTCTGTCAATGGGCAAAGTCTTTTAGATGCAGCATTGGGACTAAATTGTCCATATGGAAAACAAACTCTATATGACAAGTTATAATCTAGACCTTCTCATTAATCCCTTCTCCCCTGAATGATTGTCAGAACAAATTTATGATGTGGCATGGGACAGACAAACTGCAAATCAGATGTATATATTTCATCCATTTTCCAGAGACCTCGCCAAATTCTCGCTCCACCAGAACTCTGGAAATGAAACAAGAGCAGAATCAAATTCTTATCCACAATATCTATTAGCTTTCTAATTTTTCTTATAGAACCTCTCTAGGAGCTCAGGAACTCAGTTTTCCTGGCTTCTATTACCTGGAACTAACCACTAAAATAACCATGATTTCTTTAGGCTGAACCCAATCTAAAATGGATACCCATTATAAGGGAAACAAAAGAGTGCTCTTTTTAAAAAATTCTTATTTTAAACCAAAAAAAAAACAAAAACGCATGCAGCTGTTAACTTAAGACCTATGCATGAAACTCCCCTTTCAGATGGACAAAATGTATCAATTAGGATTTTTTTTCCACCTGAATAAAAATAATAATAATAAGATAAAAACAAAAAATATATAATAAATCCAGAGGCTACTATGTATTTTTTCCAACTCCTGTCTTAAACAAATGCACTCAACTGCTAATTTAGGGCATAGCCAATGACTCCCCTTTCACGTGGACTAAAACTAACATTTTGGAATTTTTCCTCCTGAACTAAAAAAATTAAAATAAATGAAAAGGGGGAAAAATCCAGAGGCTTATCCTTGAAAATACAAATAATACATGAAGATCCTCCATAATATTCCAAAAACTTAGGCCAAATCTCTGAGACTCACATTTAAACCCTCTTCCATAGCAAAGAAACATTAACCAGGGTGCCAAATGAAATAAATATGGGGTGGTTTTGGCTTCTATGTATTATCTTGTCTGTTCCTATAATTAACTAGTCTATCAAAGCTCTGATATTATTAATGGTGTTGATATAATAACAATATAAGCTATAAAAGTAAACACGGTGCTCAAAAAAAAAGGTCTTGTTTATTTACAAATAAACTAAAAATGCTAACATAAACAAAAAACAGAGATGGTACTTTACGCAAGTTCTTCCTTGAGGTTCTGTATACTGGCTGGTCTCCAGGACAAAGATGAGCCCTCATGATTTGCCCTCACATTTTAAAGCACTCACAGACACAACCTACACAAACACCCTCTGCCGACCATGTAGTCCTTGATCTATTAAAATTTACATATTTTTATACTTCTCTGTGATCATTTAGTTGTTCGCTGCCCTTCCAAAGTCCCACCTCGAGGAATTTTTTTTGTTTTCATATATTGAATATAAAGTTATTCAGATGAATACATAATACGAAATCCAATTGCAATCCGAAAAAAGTCCTTAGCTAAAAGGAATGTTGTTTCTAATATTTTCAATCATATTATATCATTACGGAAATATCAAAACCATGCATGTGGGGTTTTTCTGCACTAAAATTAGAATTTCTCAATTGATAATGATGTGTAACATTCCTGTGGATTTTAGTGCTGACATGAATTGTTTGCAGCTGAAAGGAGGATGACATTTTTTGAGTGTGAGCAGTCATCTGGATTGAATGTGTTGGTGGTTTAGAGTGTTTTTTTTAGGTGGGTTGTCAGGCATTGTTCATTGTGATTGACAAAGATCTGAATCATTTGACAATATGAGGGTGGCTTTATGTTGTGGGACTTTTTTTTTTAATAAGGATCTGTCAAAATGTGTATCTTTATTTACTCAGGAAGAGAACAGGAAGTTGCACACTGATGATGTCAGATCACATCCACCTTTACTAAAGCCCAGTGTTTGGTGAATATTTCAGCCCAAGCATGAGTTCAGGCCTTACATTGGCTGTTCGGCCTGTTCGTCCAACACCCGAAATGCACTGCACAGTGCATTTTGTGCTCTGATTGGGCAAAGCTTTGCCCAATTCGGGTGCAATATAAGCTGGTTGTTTGCCGCCAACATTAAAAAAAAAATACACGTCCCCCCCTCAAAATCCATACCAGACCCTTATTCAGGCATGCAAACTGGCAGGTCAGGAAAATGGGGGATGAGCGAGCACACCCCTCCTGAACCATACCAGGCAACATGCCGTCAACGTGGGGGGTGGGGGATTTGGGGCAGGGGGCTCTGTCCCCCCACTCCAGAGCACCTTGTCCCCATGTTGATGAGGACAAGGGCCTCATCCCCATAACCATGGCCAATAGTTGTGGGAGTCTACGGGCGGGGGGCTTACCTAGCTATGTCACCTGGTCACAAGAGGGTGGTGCCACCAGGTGACACAGCCAGGCCCCTACCTATATAACCAATGTCAAACAGTGGAGCCTGCAGTAGGCAGCCAGCGGGAAAATTTTTAATTATTTTTATTTTTCAGGTGCGGTGTTCACCGTGATTGATGATGGATTTACATTGGGGTACACTATTTTTTTTATTGTTTAATAAAGCAATTGTCAAAAACTATCTGTGTTTTTGTTTCTTTTTGACACTTTTTTGGTGAATGGGTAAAGGTACAATGTACTTGATACTCATTCCAATGGGGTGGCTGGAAACTGGGGGGCCCCTTGTTAAAGGGGGCATTGAGATTCCGATAAGCTCCCTACCCTCAGACCCCCACAACCACCGGCCACAGTTGTGGGGGTGAGGCCCTTGTCTCCATCAACATGGGGACAAGGTGCTTCGGGGTGGGGGCGAAGCCCCCCTGCCCCAAAGCACCCACACCCCCATGTTAAGGGAATGTGGCCTGGTATGTTCAGGAGGGGAGGTGCTCGCTCGTCCCCCCCCCATTTCATGATCTGCCAGGCTGCATGCCTGGATAAGGGTCTGATGTGGATTTTGGGGGGACCCCACATTTGATTTTTTTTATTTTTGCATAGAGTTCTCCTTAAAATCCATACCAGCCTGGAAGAGTCTGATATGGATTGGGGGGACCCCATGCCATTTTTTTCTTTATTTTTTAAATAGCCGGGTGGCGACAATTGCAACCGCAAGCTATTTTAAATGGGATTTGACTCATTTATTTTTCTTTAGAAATGTCGTTTTTGCTGCAGCATGTTCTGTATGTGCTACAGATATGCCAATTTACAGGCAGACTAAGGGGACCCCCTGGCACTATATTAAACCACTTCAATACCAGGCACTTACCTCCCTTCCTGCCCAAGCCAAATTTTAACTTGCAGCTCTGTCACTTTTTTAATGACAATTGTATGGTCATGCTATACATGCTTTACCCAAACAAAATGTTTATAATTTTGTTCCCACAAATAGAGCTTTCTTTTGGTGGTATTTGACGGTTTTTATTTTTTGATGAACAAATAAAAAAAAACAGAAATTTTAGAAAAAAAAGTTTTTCTTTGTTTCTGTTATAAAATTTTGTAAAAAAGTTGATGGGCACTGATAAGCTGCACTGACGGGCACTGATGAGGTGGCACCTATGAGGTGGCACCAATGAGATGGCACTGATAAGGTGGCACTGATGGGCACTGACGATGGGCACTAATAGGCGGCACTGATGGGTGGCACAGATATGCAGCACTATGGGCATTGTTAGGTGGCACTGATGAGCACTCATAGATGGCACTGGTGGGCACTGATGGGCTTTGATAGATGACACTAATGGCCACTGAAAGGCTGCACTGATGGGTACTCATGGGTGGCACTGATAGGCGGCACTGCTGGGCACTGATAGGCGGCACTGATGGGCACTTATGGCTAGCACTGATACATTGCACTGATAGGCATCACTGATGGCACTGGCAGGCATTTTTTGGCACTGGTTGGTAGCTGCCAGGGCACTGATTGGCATATCCCTGATGGTAAAGGGTGGCATACCTGGTGGTCCTGTGTGGTGGCCATCCCTGGTGGTCCTGGCGACATCCCTGGTGGTCCTGGGTGGGCATCCGCAGGGGGGCTGAGCTGATAAACAATCAGCACAGCCCCCCTGTCAGACACAAGTGAGGAAAAGCCGATAAACAGCTCTTCCTGTTTACATTGTGATTAACCATGATTCTCACAGCTGACCACGTGGTAAAGAGCCCCTGTCAGAGGCTCTTTACCGAGATCGGTGTATCGGTGTGTCATGCCGGCAATCCTGAAAGACGTCCCAGGCAGGAAATGGTTAAAGATATTTTTCATTCTTATTGTTGTACTTTAAGCATCATTAAAATCACTGCTCCTGAAAAAATTATAGTTTCAATTTTTTTTTTTTGCATTGACACATGCAGTATCCTGACCCACCATACCCCTTCTATGGCCAATTACTTGCCTAAAAGCCTTCAAAATGGGCACTTTTGATTTTTCCTGTTCAGCTCCCATAGACTTCACTGGGGTTTACCTTTCAGGTTAGACCTTTTCTCCAGTTCAGGGGTTCAGGGTTCAGCTGCAGACCAAACGGGGGATGGTGTTCAGCCCATCCCTACTAAAGCAAGACAAAACATACTGCAGCCCGCCTTGGACTTCATGGGAATATGGATTGGATCACGGAGTCAAAACCCTTATTAGGTGAAATGTTAATGGTCCTATGTGGGGGTGCAGTGTGCTTTGTCCAGCTTTAATAAAGTTGGATGTGATCTGACATAATTGGTGCACAACTTCCAGCTTTCCTGCAGTTTGTTGAGTATGCTTGTGTACCCTGCACAGTTGCACCTATAGCTACCTGAAGACAGTGCTGGTGTGCTTCTTCTGATCCTATTAATACCACAGGCACAGGCATTCTTCTAGCTGCAGTATAATCAGTATATATCCCAGTTTTGTGCAGCTACATCTCACTGCAGGCCACCATTAGTATGTCTGGAGGCCAACAAGGAGAGGCAGACAGTCACAAGCCAATAAAAGAGGGCAAGCAGGCTCTGTGTCTAGAGGCAACAGTGCTGGTTGTGGACCACCTGCTCCAGTGATGAGGAGGGAGGGGGTGATGTAGTCACTGACTACACCTGGGTGCCTGATAGGAGAGAGGAGGAGGCACATCACCAACAAGGCAGGATGCCCTCCAGGGGCAAGCTTAAGGGCAGCACACCAACTGCATCACAATGCAGAGCTCTGCATGTGCAGGGCGCTGCTATCTCTGTGCGTTATTCCAAAAG
The DNA here is from genome assembly GCA_037952925.1 of Lithobates clamitans. NCBI lineage: Eukaryota > Metazoa > Chordata > Amphibia > Anura > Ranidae > Lithobates > Lithobates clamitans. The sequence continues at coordinate 3,229,781 of JBBGZY010000935.1, read as the reverse complement.
TTCTTTGGTGTGGGCCTTTTTTGAGATGAGTGCATCAGATCCCATCGTTGCTATTTGCAACATATGTCTCAAGCGTATCTCGCATGGCCAAAACATCACCCGCTTGGGCACCACATGCTTGACCAGACATATGTTGACCTGCCATGCAGTTCATTGGCAAGCGTACTTAAAAGACCCACACCAAAGAACAAAGAGGACCTCTCCTTGCTCCTCATCAGCTGGGATCTCCAATCCCACTATTCCCTCACTATACCTTCAGTCCTCTCTGAGACCTGCACTGAGAGGAATGAAGGTGTAGAATTAGGTGTGTCACAGCCAAGTACTTGCGGGCAATCTGCTATCAGTACACAAACCAGGCACATTTCCCTGCCCCAGCTGCTGCACCACCGAAAGAAGTTCGCTCCCAGCCATCCACATGCCCATCGGTTGAATGCTAGCTTGGCTAAATTGCTAGCACTTCAACTGCTGCCTTTTCAGTTGGTAGACTCTGCCCCTTCCGTGAGTTTGTGGAATGTGAAGTTCCTCGGTGGCAGGTTCCCAAACGTCACTTTTTCTCGCGGAAGGTGATTCTGGCTCTCTACCGGCATGTGGAAGGCAATGTCTTGGCCTCGCTGGACAGGGCGGTCAGTGGTAAGGTGCCTATTACTGCTGACTCATGGTCCAGCAGGCATGGACAAGCACGTTGCCTATCTTTCACGGCACATTGGGTGACTCTGCTGGCAGCTGGGAAGGATGCAGGACAAGGTGCAGTAGTGTTGGAGGCTGTTCCGCCACCACACCTCCAAAATGCTACTACTGGTGATTCTGATACACCTCTCTCCTCCACTCCCTCCTCTTCTTCTTCCTCCATGGCCTCTTCCTGTGCTTTGTCCTTGGAACCAGCAGGGCTCAGTAGGCATTTAAGGGGATACGCAAGTAAGCAGGCCAAAAGATGCCATGCGGTGCTTGGGCTGGCGTGCTTGGGGGACAGGAGCCATACTGGGGCAGAGATTATGTCAGCTCTGCAGGGGCAGGCTCAGAGGTGGTTGACACCATGCCAGCTTAAGGCAGGAATGGTGGTTTGCGACAATGGCACCAACCTCCTTTCCGCCCTCCGACAGGGACAACTGACCCATGTGCCCTGTTTGGGTCACGTCCTTAACTTAGTGGTGCAGCGGTTCTTGGGTAGGTACCCGGCTTACAGGATGTCCTGAGGCAGGCCAGGAAAGTCTGTGTGCATTTCCACCAGTCATATAATGCCAGTGCTGGGCTGGCTGACCTCCAAAAGGAATTTAACCTGCCCAAGAACTACCTAATCTGTGACATGCCCACCAGGTGGAACTCAACGTTGGCCATGCTGCAGCAGCTCCACACACAGGAGAGGGCCTTTAATGAGTACCTGTGCGACTATGGTACCAGGACAAGGGAGCTTGTTTTTTTTCCCCACGTCAGTGGGCCATGATCAGGGATGCGTGCACTGTCCTGTCACCATTTGAGGAGGCCACGAGAATGGTGAGCAGTGACAGTGCATGCATCAGTGACATTGTCCCCCTTGTCCACCAGTTGGAGCACACGATGCGTGGAATAATGGACAGGGCACTTGAGGTAGAACAGAGGCAGGAAGAGGAGGACTTCCTCAGCTCTCAAGGCCCCCTTTATCCAAACAGTGTTTCTGTGTGCCCGCCGATCACACAGGAAGAGGACAAGGAGGAGGAGGGGGATTGTGTCAGCATGGAGGTGGAGCCTGGCACTCAGCATCAGCAGCAGTCTTTAAGGGATCATTTACAGTCCCAAGAAACCCATGGACTTGTACGTGACTGGGAGGAGGTGGCTGCGGATCATGTCGTCCTTAGTGACCCAGAGGACTCCGGACCGAATGCCTCAGCAAACCTACGCTGCATGGCCTCCCTGATCCTGCAAAGCCTGTGGAAGGATCCTCGTATTCGTGGTATCAAGGAGAGGCATCAATACTGGCTGGCAACCCTCCTTGATCCACGTTACAAGGGTAAGGTTGCGGACCTTATCTTGCCGTCGTAGGGGGAGCAGAGGATGAAACATCTTCGGGAGGCCTTTGTCATGAGCAAGTGTGACCAGAACCGTGTGATCTGCGACAGAGGACACCAAAACGTATGTAAGTAAAAATATATTAATTTATTAAAGAAAGTGAATAATATAAATACAACCAACCAACTCCAATATGATACAGTGCAATAACCAACCACAGACAGAGACCCACAAATAACAATAGACAGATAAGTGTAATAAATGGGAAATACCAGGTTCATAAACAATAGCCAGGCCAGGGTCATACACAGCAGATCAGCAGATGGACAAGGGATGTTCCAGAGACATAAACGTAAGCCAGGCCAAGGTCATACACAGGGAGATCAGCAGATGGGGTAAGGAACACAGGACAGGGAGAGGATGGATGGGTCAGACTGCAGGCAGGGATGCAAGATAACAGGTGGGACAGGATAGGGTCCGAGACAGGGAGACAGGTTCAGGGCACAGGATCAGATCGCTAGCAGGTCAGGAGGCAATGAAGAAGTCAAGGCAAACATGTGAATGTTTGCCGGGTATTTATAGGCCTATGATTGGCCTCAAGTGACACCTGATTGTAGGAGGTACTGTCTACTCCACACTGCCAGGATCCATCCGCTGGTGGACGCCAGTACCTCGGCCCAAAGATGATATATTATTAACAGGGAAAAGCTCTCCTGACAGCTCCAAACTGCCAGGAGACACCTGCTGGTGGACCTCAGTACTGCATGCCAAATAACAGGTCTTACCAGCGGATGGAACATTTCCTGACAGCCTTGCAGAAAGGTCTGTGTAATGCGTTCCCAAAGACTGGACAACGTGTTGCTGAGGCTTCGGTCAGTCAAAGAAGGAGCGTTCAGACAATTTTTTAGTCTGCAGCCCCAAGGTCTGATCGGGTCGAGCAACCATCACCAGCATCTGTTTTACATGGTGCAGGAATACCTAGGGGAAAGATCTGACTTGGACACCTTTCCCACCGAAAATCTTCTGGGTTACTGGGTCTTGAGGATGGATCACTGGCCAGAGCTTGCACAGTATGCAGTTGAGCTACTGGCCTGTCCTGCATCCAGCGTTCTTTTGGAACGCACATTTAGTGCTGCTGGAGGCTTTGTAACCGATCACAGGGTGTGCCTGTCCACCGACTCGGTCGATTGACTGACCTTCATAAAAATGAATCAGTCTTGGATCACCACCAGCTACCAAGCACCTGATGCTAATGTAGCTGAATAATTTTTTTGAAATGTCAGATCCCTTCAAGACTGCCTATGCTGATGCTGAGTGACTATCCTGTTATGCTGAGTGACTATCCTCTTCCTCCTTAATGATCATGCTGATAGCTTGTAAGAATATTTTTTATTCTGGGTGCCGCCACCAGTGGCTAAGGCCTAATTTTTCAGCCCCTGTTTAACAGGGGCGTGTAATTAGTTTTTGATGCAATAGTTTGCAAGGAGGGTTCGTTGCTGCACTCAACTAGAGTATTTGTGAGGGGTTTCAGTATTGTGGTACCAGCACCAGTGCCTAAGGCCCAATTTTTCAGTCCCTGTTTAACAGGGGCATGTAAATACAATTTTTGATGCAATACTTTGATCTAATATTTCATAGCAGGGCCCATTCCTGCGCCCACCAAGAGTAACTGTGAGGGCTTACAGTGTTGTGGCAACACCAACACCTAAGGCCCCAATTTCTTCAGAGTATATAGGGCAGGCCCCTACTTTCAAACATCCAACTTACAAATGACTCCTACTTGCAAACGGAAGGAGACAACAGGAAGTGAGATGAAATCTACCCCTAGGAAGGGAAATTCTCTCCTGTAAGAGTTAATATGGGAAAAACGTGTCTCCTCTCCACTGATGCTTTATCACCAATTCTTGTTTCACTAAAACCCCAAATTTTCAAAAAAACATTTGTCATTGGGAAAGAAAGTGAGGTGAAATCTTCTGAAGAGGTGCACAGACAGCAAAACAAATGTCACAGGGATGATAGCACTTCCCTATGTTTTTCAAAAAGCTTAAAATAGATTTTTTGGCTGGAGCTACACTTTAAAAATGTACTGGTTCAAAAATTACAAACAGATTCTACTTAACAACAAACCTACAGTCCCTGTCTTGTTTGAACCGCCTGTATACTGCTGTTCAGAGTATATAGGGCCTGGGGGCCCCATGCCTTTCCTTTTTTTAATTTGGGTGCGGGGTTCCCCTTATTATCCATACAAGACCCAAAGGGCCTGGTAATGGATTGGGGGGGTACCCATGCCATTTGTCTCACTGATTTTCATCCATATTGCCAGGATCCGACATTACCTTAAAGCCGCAAGCAGTTTTAAATGACTTTTATTCCTTTAAAATTGTCGTTTTGTGCAGGGACTGTTCTAAGCACGGGAAACACGCGCCACTTTACAGACATACTATAGACACGCTCCAGGTACGATATTTAAAGGAATATTTCACTTTTTTTTCACTTTAAGCATCAATAAATCACTGCTCTTGAAAAAACAGCCATTTTTAAAACTTTTTTTTGCATTGATACATGTCCCCTGGGGCAGTACCCGGGTCCCCACACCCTTTTTAGGACAACACCTTGCAAATTAGCCTTTAAAATGAGCACTTTTGATTTTGAACGTTCGAGTCCCATAGACTTCAATGGAGTTCTAAAGTTCACGCAAATTTTCGGTCCGTTCGCAGGTTCTGGTGTGATCCAAACTGGGGGGTGTTCGGTTCATCCCTAATCTGGACATTTGATATCCCCTTAACCGCTTCAGCCCCGGAAGATTTTACCCCCTTCCTGACCAGAGCATTTTTTGTGATTCGGCACTGCGTCACTTTAACTGACAATTGCGCAGTTGTGTGATGTGTCTCCCAAACAAAATTGACGTCCTTTTTTCCCTACAAATAGAGCTTTCTTTTGGTGGTATTTGATCGCCGCTGCGATTTTTATTTTTTGCGCTATAAACAAAATAAGAGCGAAAATTTTGAAAAATACGAATTATTATTTACATTTTGCTATAACAAATATCCTCCAAAAATATATAAAAAAACATTTTTTTTCCTCAGTTTAGGCCGATCATATTCTTCTACATATTTTTGGTAAAAAAAATTGCAATAAGCGTTTATTGATTGGTATGAGCAAAAGTTATAGCGTTTACAAAATAGGGGATAGTTTTATGGCATTTTTATTAATTTTTTTTTTTTACTAGTAATGGCGGCGATCAGCGATTTTTATTGTGACTGCGACGTTATGGCGGACATGTCGGACATTTTTGACACATTTTTGAGACCATTGTCATTTATACAGCAATCAGTGCGATTAAAAATGCACTGATTACTGTGTAAATGACACTGGCAGTGAAGTGGTTAACCACTAGGGGCAGGGAGGGGTTAAGTATGTCCTAGGGGAGTGATTACTAACTGTAAGGGGATGGGCTAGCAGTGTCATTACTCTGATCACTGCTCCCGATGACAGGGAGCTTTGATCAGTGACACTGTTACTAGGCAGAACGGGGAGATGCTGTTTACATCAGCATCTCCCCGTTCGTCCTCTCTGTGAGGTGATCGCGGGTATCCCCACGGCGTTCGAGTCCGCGGGAACCGCAACCCGACTCACGGAGCTCCCGGCTGGCGCGCGCCGGCGGCGGCGTGCACTCAATGGCACAGCGGGGAATTTAAATGGACGTACCTGTAAGTCCATTTGTCCAGCCGTGCCATTCTGCCAACGTACATCGGCGTGCGCCGGTTGGGAAGGGGTTAAAGTACTGAATACAAACTAGACATATTTTCTATCCAGGCTTTTTCCTATTGAATAAGTCTACTACAAGATGCAGTTTAAAGTCTCCTCAATGAACGTTAAAGGCCTGAACAGTCCATCTAAATGACACATGGCATGGAAAGAGGCACAACGGCTTAAATGTGACATTTTTTGTCTACAGGAAACACACTTCGCCTCACACAAACCTCCTACATTCAAACATAAAAAGTTCCCTCATGAATATCAAGCCAACGCCCCCTCGAAAAAAAGAGGGGTTCTCATTGCTATAAAGTATTTGGTGGCATTCACATTGATCTCCCTGGAAGTGGACCCTCTAGGACGGTATTTAGTACTAGTGGGCCAGATAAACAATGTCTTCTACTTAGCATCAACGTCTACTTACCCAATATTAGACCGATCTCCACACTGAACAAAATCTGGAAAAAGATCCATCCCCTTTGTCAAGGACACATTATTATGTGTGGGGACTTTAACGCCATAGCAGACCGCAAAATGGACACATCAAGCTCCTCACCAAATCGCTCCCACAGAACAACCCTAGCGAACTTCCTGGACTTGATGTATGGTGCTGCCAACACGCCATGGAAAAAGATTTTTACCTTTTTTTCTCACGCCCATAAAACTTACACCCGTATCGATTTTTTCTTAACAGATACATTTCTTTTACAGGAGATCCAAGAGTCAGAAATTGGAAACATTACGTGGTCAGACCACGCCCCTGTGTCCATTTCACTGGGGAGGGGAAAGCTAGGGACGAGAGTGAACAGATGGGGTAACGATGCAATGTTAATGGCCCGTCCTGAGCACAAGCTCCAAATACAAAAAACATTACAAGAATTTTTTGAAATAAACGCTCGGTCCGCGGCGGACACCTTCACGCTGTGGAATTCGCACAAGGCCTTTATTCATGGTGTTTTGACGAAACAGAGTTCCATCGCTAGGAAGCTTAGGTCACAGCGGCTAAATGACATACTTGCCTCTATAAAACTTCTAGAATAATCCCATTAACAAAATCCTCTTCCACGCACATTGGCGAAACTCAACCAAGCAAGACTTGACATTAGAGCAATCCTAACAAACCAACACCTTAAACAACTAAAAGCATCAAAAGCTAACTTTTATCTCCATGGCAACAAAGCGGGTAGATTGCTCGCAAGCCAACTTAAAGATAAAACAGCCAAACAAAAACTACCCCACATATTCCACCCCAAAACATGTCAAAAACTACTGAACCCACAGGATATAGCAGATGCCTTTAGTGTCTATTATAGCTCCCTATATAATCTCCAACACCAGGAAGGCACTCCACAACCTACTTCAGACACAATAGACAAATTCCTAAACTCGATCGACTTGCCCCCTCTCTCCTCGGAGGACAGGACACTCCTTAACCAACCCTTTACACAAGCAGAGATTTTTAAAGTTATTCAAACACTTCCACATGAGAAAGCACCCGGGCCCAACGGATTCTCCTCCGAATACTATACATTTTTCCACCACACCCTAACCAAACATATGGAGGTGATGTTCAACGCCGCTGTGTCCAGAGCTTCCTTCCCGGCAGAAATGTTGACTGCAAATATTATTACTATACCGAAACATATGTACAAAATTTTAGGCCTATATCTCGAGTCCTTAATGTCGACTTAAAGATATATGCAAAACTTATAACATGAAAAAATGCAGCGCTAATGTGATATACACAATCCCCAGAGTAACCCCTAGGTGTAAGTATAAGACAAATGGCCGTTCATGAATAAGAAGCCAATGTCTAGTAAATATAACATAGAATAAATCACAAAATCAGTACAGTGTATAGTGAATGGCAAAAGAAAAATGGATACAAAATAAAAATAAAGTATTAGTAAACAAAAAGTCAACAAAACGTCCATGAAAAACTATAGTTTCAACTGAAAAACTCCTCTATAGAATGTGGTATAGTCCCATGTAAGGGAAATATTTAAGTGATGTCCTTTCCACAGATGATGGATGAGAATGCAAAGGTTTCTCCATATGTCATTCGCAGATAAACATGTGAAATAAAGGAAGATTAGGTACGCTTACCAAAAGAAGATGGACACACAGGCCATACGGCGGTGGGTCATACAGACATTTAAACCATTCACTCCAGCAGGTCTTTAATGGAGGACACGAGTGATGTGATGGTGTACTTCAATGATCGCAACCAAAACGATGAAGGGTAGATGATACAGACCAGGAATTCCAGTGGACTGACGTGCCTAGATTCCCAATCATTCACCAGCTGGATAAGATGTATGGTATTTCCAAGGACATCAGATCAACGTGTTAGGTCATGAGGATGGGAAAAAAAAGAAAACCTCCACATAGTGCATTAATCCAGATGGAAGAAAAATTTATTAAAAAAATACCAAAGTTAAAAGTACAAGCACCAGCCAAGGTGGGTACAGTTGGCTGGGCTGGAGAGATGCGGTGGAACTACGGGTCACAGCGGTTCCTGCAGGGCATGCCAGGTCCAGAAAGGATTAGTTGATGCAGCCGGGTGCAGTCTCTTTCAGCGAACAGTCCAACGCAAATCCTGCTGTGTTAGGAGCCAGATTGTATCCCAGATGCAAGGACAAGGGTTCCAGGAGGAGGGAGAGAGAGATGTGTGGGACGCCAGAGCATCCGTTCAGCCGTGCTGCTGCTCACTTGTTAGATGGTGAAGAGCCTCTAGGATGGAACACGGCCGGCCGAACAGGGAATCACAAACGAGGCTTGGGGAGCAAATACAGTGTGGCGCCCGGTGATGACGTCACACGTATGCGACGCGTTTCAGAATAGGCTTGCCATTGGTGGACGAATGGCCGCATTACTTTCTCAAGCATGGGGAGGGGAGGACACAGTGGGCTTAAATAGACTGAAGGGGGGCAGGGCCGGAAAGTCCGTGATATACATAAGAAATAAGTAATGGGCGGCATAGAACGGCAGGGGGGATAAAAACAGAGGACCTTACAGTGACATAGTGCAAAAAATATATGTATATACTTTTACAGCAAGGCTCCAATTAAGACAAAATATTAATAATAAAACCGGGTAAGATAAAATAAATTAAGAACAAGCATTAATAGACGTCATAGGGGAATAAGTCATAAAGTACAGTACAATAGAAATAATCAAAATAAATATAAATAAATATACAATAAATACAAAAGACTGCCATAAGAGGTTATGTATTAAGAATGGGAGGTGACTATCAGGGATAGAGGATTCACAATTATAGTCTGCACCATCTTGCGTGCGATATAGAATAAAATAATATAAAATAAAATAAAATAATAATATAGATTGATCCCAAGGCTATGATTTGCAGAAAATATGGAAATAGACTATAAAATAGACTATAAAATTATATATAAGAACTGATGAATTTTGATATTTCAGAATAAGGTCATTTGGAATGGGGGGGGGTTATATATATATATATATATATATATATATATATATATATATATATATATAAATATATATATATATATATAACCCCCCCCCCATTCCAAAACAAGGGAAGCTACTGCCTGTCAGCAAACCGAACTGGGGAAACATCAGGTGTTTTCGTTGCCAAGAACTGGGACATGTTGCAGTAAACTGTCCATTGACAGATGAACCAATGCAGTGTGATCTGTCTATTAGAAGGCAGTCTATGTTTGCTGCTGTTTCATGCGCTGCCGCACCAAGTATGGGAAAACACATGTGCCAAATGACTGTTAATAATAAGCCTATTACGGCCTTGCTAGACTCTGGAAGTCTAGTGACTTTGGTTACAGCTGAGATGGTTGACACTGTGAATTTGCATGCTAAAAAAGTTGCTGTGATCTGTGTACATGGGGATACCCACGAGTATCCTATAGCCACTGTTCAGTTTAAAACTGGCTTAGGTACGGTGACCCATCCGGTCGGACTTGTGCCCCACTTGGTGCACAAGGCCATCATTGGTAGGGACTTCCCTAAGTTTTGGGAACTGTGGGATTGTCCCGACCCGGTCGCAGTAGCTGACTCAGTGATAGAGCCAGAACTCCTGGCCGCTACTGACAATATGGGTTCAGGGGACTCTTCTCAGGGCTCCCCAGGTTTTCCTTTCTCAGTTATGGCAGGAGAGCTGGAGGAGCCTGAGGAGGTCCCCACAACCAGTGGAGCTGGACAGCCATCTGCTGAATCTGAGCCTACGTTGGAGTTTGCTGACCTTAATGTACACAAGGAAAATTTTGGTACCGAGCAGAGAAAAGACCCAACCCTTGCCAGGGCCTGGGAAAATGTAATGGTGATTAATGATGTACCTGTCCAATCAGGGGACAGGCTCTGTTTTCCTTATTTTAGCAGCAATGAGGATTTACTGTATCGTGTATGTAAAAAAAATGATGAAGTGGTTGAACAGTTGGTGGTCCCTAAGCCATACAGACGGGTGGTGTTGGAACTTGCCCATGGGCACTTGCTAGGAGGTCATTTAGGGGTTGAGAAAACTACTGAAAGGGTATTGCGCAGGTTTTATTGGCCCGGGATACAGAAGGATATTGAGAATTATTGTCAATCCTGTCCTGTGTGTCAGATGTCAGCCCCACTACAACACTTCCGAAGTCCTTTAGTGCCCTTGCCCATTATTGAAGTGCCCTTTGAGAGGATTGCCATGGACCTTGTGGGTCCACTCCCCAAGTCTGCCCGAGGTCATCAGCATATCCTTGTAATCATGGATTATGCTACCCGTTACCCCGAGGCCATTCCCTTACGCACCGCGTCTGCTAAAAACATTGCCAAAGAGCTGTTTATGGTGTTCAGTCGTGTTGGAATCCCTAAAGAAGCCCTTAAAGACCAGGGCACCCCGTTTATGTCCCGAATAACTAGAGAGCTGTGCAAATTATTTAAGGTGTAGCAATTGCGAACCTCGGTGTACCATCCTCAAACAGATGGCTTGGTGGAACGCTTCAATAAGACATTAAAGAGCATGTTAAAAAAGGTTGTTGACAAGGATGGGAAAAACTGGGACTTCCTGATACCATAGTTGATGTTTGTCATTAGGGAGGTTCCCCAGTCCTCCACGGGGTACTCTCCATTTGAGTTGCTTTATGGGAGACACCCTCGGGGACTCTTGGACATAGCCAAAGAAACTTGGGAGGGGGAGCAGACACCCCATAAAAGTGTCATTGAGCATATCGCTCAAATGCAGGACAGGATTGCAGCAATCATGCCGATGGTAAAAGAACACTTACTGCAAGCCCAAGCAGCCCAACAGAGGATATACAACAGGAGGGCCAAACTCCGTGTTTTCTCACCTGGTGACAGGGTTCTGGTGTTAGTTCCCACTGTTGAGAGCAAGTTCCTGGCTAAGTGGCAGGGTCCCTTTGAAGTAATTGAAAGAGTTGGGGAGGTCAATTACAAAATATATCAACCAGGAAAAAGGAAGCCCGAACAGATTTACCACATAAACCTGTTAAAACCCTGGAAGGATAGACTGGCGTTAACTGCGAGGTCCCTCCAGGTAACGCCTAAGGGTACTGAGCCCCCTCTGATCCCTGAGGTCACGATTCCAGACACCCTGTCATATTCCCAAAAGCAGGAAACTAGAGAATTCCTGATAAGAAATAGAGAGAAATTTTCAGAGTTACCTGGCACGACTTCAGCAGTTCAGCATGATATTGTTACTGAGCCTGGGGTCCGTGTCAAGCTCAAACATACCGAATTCCTGAAGCGAGGAGAAAGGACATCAGCGAGGAAGTTAAAAGAATGTTGGAGCTAGATGTCATTGAGGAATCCAATAGTGACTGGTCTAGCCCCATCGTGTTAGTCCCAAAACCGGATGGCACTTGGAGGTTCTGTAATGACTTCAGGAAGCTTAATGCAGTGACAAAGTTTGACACGTACCCAATGCCCAGAGTGGACAAACTTATAGACCGACTTGGCAAGGCTCACTATCTGACCACTTTGGACTTGACAAAAGGTTATTGGCAAATACCCCTGACTGGTAGCGCCAAAGAGAAGACTGCATTTGTGACCCCGGAGGGTTCCTTTCAATATAAAAAAATGCCTTTTGGGTTGCAAAATGCCCCCGCAACATTTCAGAGGGCCATGGACAGGACTCTAAGACCCCACCGACTATATGCAGCAGCATATCTAGATGACATAGTGGTACATAGCACTGACTGGGAGTCTCACTTGCCCCGTGTCCAGGCTGTCCTTGATTCCCTCTTCAAAGAAGGTTTTACAGCAAATCCAAAGAAATGTGCCATTGGTCTAGAGGAAGCCAAGTATTTGGGCTACACTATTGGGCATGGGGTCATAAAACCTCAAGTGAATAAAATAGAAGCCATCCAGGAATGGCCACGTCCTGCAAACAAGAAGCAGGTCAGGGCCTTTCTTGGCATTGCGGGGTATTATAGAAGATTTATCCCAAATTTTGCAACTATAGCTGCCCCACTGACAGACCTTACGAAAGGGAAAGACTCTGTAATGGTGAAATGGTCCTCAGTAGCAGAGGAATCTTTCCAAGTTCTGAAGAAGGCTCTTTGTGCACAACCAGTACTGTACTCCCCCGATTTCTCCAAAGATTTTTTGGTTCAGACGGATGCGTCTGATGTTGGTATCGGGGCAGTACTATCACAGGTACACAATGGGGAAGAACACCCTGTGGTGTACCTAAGCAGAAAGCTCAAAGACCATGAGCAAAGGTATGCAGTCATTGAAAAGGAGTGTTTAGCCATAAAGTGGGCCGTGGACGCCTTCAGGTACTATTTGTTAGGACGCCAGTTCGAGTTAATAACTGAACATGCTCCTCTGAAATGGATGGCCCAAAAGAAGGAGACTAATAGACGGGTGAACCGGTGTTTTTTGGCTCTACAGGATTACTCATTCACTGTAAAACACAGGCCAGGTGTTGAGATGGGGAATGTAGAAGCCCTGTCCCGTGTTCACTCCTGTTGGGCTACAGGTGTTCCAACCCTGGGGTCGAAACAAGGGGGGAGGATATGTAGCAGAGCGTCCCAGAGAGAGCCAGGAAAAGTCCTGTTCGGGATTTATATATCTCTAAGGCTCCTCTCATACAGGTTCTCTGATCCATGGTCCAGTTCAGGTCTTGGTCCTCTCCCCCGGGCTAATTTAAGCTCACCTGAGCAGACAGCCTTTGCTCTTGGCCTGGGATACTCAGACTGCTTCTGTGTAGGAGAGCAAAAAGGTATGTGGAAGCTGGCAAGCTGTAGGCTTGCTCAGCCTGGTAGTTAGGATCTGTAAATATTGTTTAGTTAGTGCCGAGACACGGCTCGGTTTTGTTTTGGCTATTTTTGTTCCTATTTGTTTTTTTTGGAACACTGTACAGCACCTGTATATAGACTTGTATATATCACAAATAAACACCGCACTGTTTGTCACTATTTCACTGAATTTGGTATCTGTGCCTGAAAGACTGCTCATCCCAGGGAGCTTTTGTACCTGCTACCTGTCCCCCAGGTTACAATATATATATATATATATATATATATATATATGTATATATATATATGTATATCTATATATATATATATATATATATATATATATATATATATATATATATATATATATATATATATATCTTCAAATGCTTCATTTAACTCTTGTCATTATTTGTTTACCACAGGTCCTATGTCTCTTTTTTCTAAACATGGGGGTGGTGGGCTCGTTCTCTAGTAAGTATTGGTACTATCCAAGTGGTCCCTTTCCCCTCCCCCTCCCTCTCCCCCCCCTCTCCCCTTCCCTTCCCCCCCCTCTTCCCGACCCCTCCCCATGTTTATTATTTTTTCCCCCTCTCTTTTTCCTCCGCCACTTCCCCCACCCCCTCCCCTCCTTTATAGTTGGTGCACACACATATAATTAGTACCATATAACCTATTCCTTTATATTCCCCCCAGTTGTGGCTATGCGTGTGCATACACCCAAGAATGTGGATGCACATATATATATATATCCCCCCTCCATTCCAAATGACCTTATTCTGAAATATCAAAATTCATCAGTTCTTATATATAATTCCCTCTATTTTATAGTCTATTTCCATATTTTCTGCAAATCATAGCCTTGGGATCAATCTATATTATTATTTTATTTTATTTTATATTATTTTATTCTATATCGCATGCAAGACGGTGCAGACTATAATTGTGAATCCTCTATCCCTGATAGTCACCTCCCATTCTTAATACATAACCTCTTATGGAAGTCTTTTGTATTTATTGTATATTTATTTATATTTATTTTGATTATTTCTATTGTACTGTACTTTATGACTTATTCCCCTATGACGTCTATTAATGCTTGTTCTTAATTTATTTTATCTTACCCGGTTTTATTATTAATATTTTGTCTTAATTGGAGCCTTGCTGTAAAAGTATATACATATATTTTTTGCACTATGTCACTGTAAGGTCCTCTGTTTTTATCCCCCCTGCCGTTCTATGCCGCCCATTACTTATTTCTTATGTATATCACGGACTTTCCGGCCCTGCCCCCCTTCAGTCTATTTAAGCCCACTGTGTCCTCCCCTCCCCATGCTTGAGAAAGTAATGCGGCCATTCGTCCACCAATGGCAAGCCTATTCTGAAACGCGTCGCATACGTGTGACGTCATCACCGGGCGCCACACTGTATTTGCTCCCCAAGCCTCGTTTGTGATTCCCTGTTCGGCCGGCCGTGTTCCATCCTAGAGGCTCTTCACCATCTAACAAGTGAGCAGCAGCACGGCTGAACGGATGCTCTGGCGTCCCACACATCTCTCTCTCCCTCCTCCTGGAACCCTTATCCTTGCATCTGGGATACAATCTGGCGCCTAACACAGCAGGATTTGCGTTGGACTGTTCGCTGAAAGAGACTGCACCCGGCTGCATCAACTAATCCTTTCTGGACCTGGCATGCCCTGCAGGAACTGCTGTGACCTGTAGTTCCACCGCATCTCTCCAGCCCAGCCAACTGACCCAAATGCAACTCTTCCAACTTTTATGTGAGTGGATATTGTTGTTTTAATAAAATGTATTTATGATTTATACTCAGAGGCGCCCCTCTCCTTTTTTTATTTTTTTAGAACATTGCCAATCCAAATCCCACCAGCCTTAAAAATACCCAGAAAACTATATCTACTTTTCTGTGGAATAAAGGCAAGTCCAGATGTAGTCATTATACCCTTCGGAAATATAGGAAAGCAGGAGGCATGGGAGTATCAGATCTAAAATAATTGGGTAACCCACCATTCCCCCCCTTTTCCCCATCCTTCCCAGTTTTTCTTTTCTCTGATACGGTTCAACATATATTGTTTTATGCATTATTGATTCAAAAGCAATGTGGTAATTCTTCAGATTGATACACACAGAATGATATAACTTTTTGTCTAAGCTATGTTTATTCATACCAAAAATGTTGAGCTCTTTAACACGTGTGTACCAACACATACATATGCATGTAATATCCTTTGTAACACCGTTACTAAACTTTACTATGTTAACCTATACTCTTTTAAACCTAATAAAAAAGATTTGAAATAAATAAGGGTTTGGTATGAATCTGGGGGGGGGCATGTAATTTTTTTACATGTCAGCCACCATCCTCTACTCCTCCACCCCTTGTTTACATTCAGCTGTCAGCCAGGCTGAGAGTTAAATAGGCAAAGTGGGGGTGACTTCCTTGGTGGATTTCAGCTCTCTAACAAGTAGCCTGAGTGTCATATTTAGCAGCAGTAGTAATACCACTGCTAGATGCTTTACTTCCTGCTACATCCAGAGGTTCAGCTTGGCTGAATAACCATTTAATTTGGCTATTCAGCAAGCACTAAGCTCATCTATTATTACATTTGTAGGTTTATGTAGGCACACACACTTCTACAGAAAGTCACCTGCACATGTGTATTTAAAGCAGAATTTTACTTAAGAAAATGCTACCAGGAAGGCATTGTTTCAGAAGAGACCTACTATGCCTCTTCAGTAATAAAAGATTCTTAGTTGCCTGTTTTGCCTGTTCACATCTTCAGAATGTACACTAAGCAGTGCATGCCTTATGAATAAGCACTAAGTTTGGCATGCTTTGGTACCATAATTAAATAACTCCCAAATGCATGCAGATGGTCAATGATGCTGCAACCATAAGAAGGCCCAGTGAAGATAATGGTGCTAGCAAGGGAGATCTCTGGAGTGACAGTATGATTAGCTGATTTTTTTCCCCTTTAAGAGCCTTAAAAATCTAGAATACATATCCTGGTGTGTTTAAGGGTGTCACACTTAAACTTCCCTACTATTTGTGTAAATAAACCTTATAGCATTCAATCAAGTTTCTGCCTTTAGGAAATTCCTTCCAAGAGTCACTATAAGTTTCTATATTAAAGGTAAATCACTTTAATAAAGGATAGTGTGGCTATAGTCCAGGTTTGGCTGCTCTTATGTCATTAGTGGCTGCAAACCATGAAGCTGTAAAAACCATTAGTGTACCTAATAATTAATAAAAAACATTCTTGTTTTCTTTCACATTTGTTTAATACATGTTGATTTAAATGATAACTTTAGACAAGCCACAATATCTTTTGTAATTAAATTTTATGTTATCACATTTTGTCTAGATCATAGTAAGCAAGCATTTGATCCTTAAAAACACATAATAAATATCTCTCCTTACACTTCCTTTGTTGTAAATATTGTCACCATGATCAATAATTTCTTTAGGTCTGGTTACACAGCTGATCACTGAGGTCTGCTGTTTTCTCTATGGTAGTAAAACATTTTAAGGTAAATTATCACACCTTGTCATCATGTTTGGGAAACCATTATATTACTTGCAGAAATTGAAAGCACATCTTTAAAACTTGGCTTGACTTGCAGTGCAATTAGAGTAAAAGTCCACCTCTGATGTTTTGTTGGTAAACACTGCAACATATTTATTATAGCAGGAGGAACTCATTTGAAATTATTTATATGTGTACCCGTAGATGCCACATATTTAAGTCCAGCAAAAAGTGATCACTTGCTTTAAAATGGATACTGGCTGGTTTATCCCCCCACTTCATTCCAGATTTCTTATCATTTACCAATATCAAGCATTCAGTTTTATTTGGATGTATTTAGGGCACAGAAACAAATCCCTGGCATAAGCTTTGGGGTTAATTTGTAGCCTCAATCCAAAGGAGTGAAGTTGGAAATAGAAATATTTTAGAAAAATATGCAACACTGCTAGAATTTTTCGCTAAAAACACGCTAGATATGTACAAATAAATGTGGGTACAGTACAAGGAATATAGCAGCAAATAAGCAAGCACTTTTAAGTCAATAACTGTGATTTTACAATGTGCACATCAGCATAGCAATGTAATAACTAACTACAACATAGAGAGAATCCTATTTGTAATAAATCAATATAAAAACATCTATACCCAAGTTCAGCAAGTAGAGTAAAAAGGAAGAAGGCAACATCCTGCTTTAAAGGGAGAAGGAGGAATAAAAGAGTCTAACATTTCAGGAGATAGACAAGCAGCCTACCTAATATATCCAACAGGAGCAGCCAGAGTATTTAGCTTCATCTCTAATCTTCTATAGCCCTTTAGCATTTGACTTGTGTTCCTAAACATCCTGATCCTTCTGTATTCCAGTGATCCTGTTTCTGTACCTGTACTTGTTACCCTGATCTTGTTTGTACCACTTGCACCTATTAACCTGCTTTCTTTGCCCGTTCTCCTGTTCCCTTGTACCAGATCCTCACTCTGGCCCCCTTCCCGACCCATCTTACCTGCTGTCCCTTGTGCCTCCTTCCTGACCCAGCCTTACCTGATCTTCCCCCTGCTTTTGTATATAGTTTTGCATAGGTAAATTGTTACATATTTTTCACTAGGTTTCATTTGCCACATGTGTTTTACCTTTGTTTGTATATGTTTGTTGTATTTTGGTTTAGTCACTTGCTGTGTTCCTAATAAATCTTATTATAATTGTATTTACTGTATTTATTGGCGTATAACACTCACTTTTTCACCATGAAAATCGGGTGCACATAGCGTGTGCGTGTTATACGTCAATACTTCAATTTTAGCTGCCTCTGAGGGGACAGGGTGGGTGGCGGGATGAGCGCTGTCAGATTAAATACAGTGAGAATCTTCTGTTTACTTGGTGGCCTCTGTAATAGTAAGTCCCGTCTCCTGGGCCACCATTGGACCACTGTTCTGTCTATCATAGGAGATTCTCACTGTATGTAATCTGTCGGCGCTTGTCCCGCCCCCCTCCCTGTCCCCTCTAGGCTGCAGATGGGCATCGATCAGACTGCACTGATGGCAGTGGTGAGGCTGCTGCATTGATGGCAGTGGTGAGGCTGCTGCATTGATGGCAATGGCAAGGCTGCTACATTGATGGCAATGGTAAGGCTGCATTGATGTAGACTAATGAGGCTGCATTGATGGCACTTGTGAGGTTGCAGATGGACATTGATCAGGCTGCATTAATGGCAATAGTGAGGCTGCAGATGGGCACTGACCCTTATTTTGTTTCAAAGTTCCTTATTAAAAATTTTAGTTTTTTTCCTGAAACTTCCCTCTTAAAATGAATGTGTGTGTTATACGCCTTTGCGTGTTATACGCTGATAAATACGGTAGTTTGAGTCCAGACTTTGGACTGTGCAGCTACACATATCATGTCACTTCAAAAAAGTTCCACAGAATTGAATCCTGCATGTAAGTAGCACTTGCAGTATTGAACAATTATTTAAATAATGTGCAAATATGCATATTTCCAATGGAATTGTAAACCAGCGTCAATAAATCATATAATGATTTAGAAAAAATTATAAGAAAATTATAAAACAAAGTGCTCAGTCCCAAAACAGTATGGTGGTGTGTTGAAAACAAGTTCTCATCATATAATAAAGTGCCTTGTGCTCTCTTCCCCACTCATTAGATGGAGTTGACCCTCTTGTCATATGATATAGAGAAGTCAAAGATTGCTTTGGTGGTCTCTCCTAGACCAGGGGTAACTTTGGGCTGCTCCTCCAAGAACTCTTCCTGCAGGGGCATCACTGGTGTATCCAAATGCCATAGCTGGTTGTTTAAAGGTAAAAGGGAGGGAAAGACGGGCCTTTCCTAGTGTAAAAAAGTTTCCAATTTATTAATAAAATTGACCCAAGTCTGTTGTACATTCCAAAAAAGTTAAAAACATAGGTGTCCCGTATGTGCAGCAGAAGACACGGGCAGCTAGACTCCAGCGTGTGTTCCAACTTCATGCGAGTCTACGTACCGTGCGTTTCAACTTGAAGTGTTACATCACTATGTAACATCTTCAGAAGTCCTGACAAGTAACACACCAAAGGGACAACTGATGAGGAGGCACAGAAATTGTCATTCTTTGGGGGACTATGAGATACAGGCAGATATATTTATAAAAAGATTCCAGGAGAAGGGATAGCAGAGGGATCAGTTGGAAACCCTTAAGAGAAATGTGAAGAACATGAACGGGGATACATTATTGGAGGATAAAAAGAAGAACATTTATGTCACAAATTATTCGGGAGTGGCTTCCATCACAGGCTTCAATAGACAATATAGGGCCCTGAAGTCTATTGTCAAAAAACACTGGCGTATTCTTAAAAGGGATAAAACTTTATCAAAATTATTATCCGACCAACCTATGTTTATATAAAAATAGATCCCACACTAAGGAATCACCTGGTACATAATGTTATTGATCCACCTAAGGAAGGCCAACTCTTTACAGATTTGGTCTGAAAGGGCTTATTAGCTTTATAAAGTTGGTGTGGGTTTTATGCCATTGCCCACAATTGAGGGAGGAGTATTTTATCACATTGCGTTGTTAATAGGATTCACTTTTATGAATATCGCCATTTAAAGAGGAAGTTCACTTTATTTATAAGCACCGTCTATTAACTGCAAAGTGGATTGTTGACCGGGGGGAGGTGTTTTGTAGTCCAGATGCACAAGTTATTTTAAAAATTTTATTCCAGCTAGAAAGCACTATCATACATTAATATACCACATTCATAGATCCACCCAGTGGGAGGGGTACTGTAGTTCACCTTATATCTCAACCCTAGTAGCACCACACACTAATTCATCTATTTTGCATTTACTTTTTGTAGTTAGTTTGGTGTAAGCAGCTGCCAATTTCCTGTCCATTCCATAGCAGAATATATTTCAAATTTTACATACACAGTAACAACCATTGCATGTTATTGGGTAATGCTCTCATTAATTTATTTCTTTATTACCATTTATTTGGCCAATCTGGACTCCCAATCACAGGAGATTTGTCTTTTTTTCAGTAGTTGGACACAGATGCCTAGACAAGTTTAGGGAAGGAAAAGGGTCTCAAGTTCCTGCTAGTCTAGTTGAAGGCAGACTTAGCTAGGGACCAGGTCTTCTTTGGGGTTGCCGCATGGTGTGGCCTGGGGATGGGGGTTGCCAGTACCTCATCAGGCAAAGGGGAAGGCCTGGATGCTTAAGAAATGCTTCCTGTAGATCACGGATACTATGTTGAGTCCATCTTTACTCACTGTGAGTCTGAAAGGGAATCCCCAGCGGTAGACAATACAATGCTTCTGCAGATGCAGTGTAATGGGCCTCAGCAAGCATTGCTTTGCTAATGTACTAGGAGCCAGGTCTCTGAAAATTTAGATTTTCTCCCCTTTGAAGCCTGTTATAGGAGGAGTTCAAAAGTTATTCCTTGCTGTCATAGTAGTGAAGGCAGACAATGACGTTGTAGGCCTGAACACCCGCAGGAGGCTTAGGAGCAAGGGAGTGATGGGCTGGATCCACCCACCAGTTGATATCTGGGATATTGAGGGCCATGTAGATAAAATTACCCCTCAAATTGTCCTTGAGATCAGTGTTGGGAGACCTGTTACTCTAAAGGATAAGTTGACCTTTGGGAACATGTTACATGTTCAACCTGTTTTTAGGATGGAACATGTAACATGCTCTCAATGCTACAGCCAGTGCCTGATCCCCCTCTCCCTGTGACAGCAGTATTGGGAGAAGTTCCCCGTACTAGCTATCAGTTTTTGAAAATGGCATGGCCGTGCGGGGCTCTGTCCAAGTAGCCGCCTCATTCATTCACTTAGCTCCTTTGTGGCTGTCGTCTTGTAGTTCTCAATAAACTATTTTATTGATTCTTCCTGTCAGTGTATATGCTTGCCCATATGGGATGTACAGGCACACAGATACAATGACAGATCTGCAGGAGACTTGCATGGCACCAGGGATCTGCTGTCACTGATGGGATGCTTTACAGACTCCAAAGTGAAAGATCCTTTAAAGTAAGATTATCCTCCTCCAGTACATGAACATAATGGACCAGGCCATCAAATTTATTTTCTAAGTGGTCCGTATGCTCCCCAATTAGTGTACTCTCACCCCAAAGTTCCTGTGCTATTTTCCCAACTTCAGTGGATATGTTGCAGGATATATTCAGTAAAAATGTGTAAAGTTTGTCATCCAGAATCCGGTGTCAGGTATGGAGTGGGGGAGGTGTATGGGGCCCAGAGAAGTCACTTACCACAGCCACAGGGTCCGCCGTGCATGCAGTGTGCACTGGTGGAAGAGATGATTAATTAGATGCTGAAGATGCAGGATGTGTAAAGAAAGAGTCCATGCTTGGAGGCACTGGTCTGTGACAGGTGTGGAGTACAGTTTCTGATGCCCAATTTTGCCCATAAGGATCTAGAGTGGAAGCAGTGCCAAAACTTCTGTGGCTGTAAATGCTAGTATTTGCTGGACAGGAATGTGAAAGGCAGCGTTGTGGCGAAGTAGAGGAATCACACGACTGCCATCTTCGGCACCCTTGCGTGTGCCCCTTTTGTCTTTATTTAAGATATTTATTTTCAGTTTCCTTTTTAAAGTACAAAAAAGACACATTAAATCACTATGTCCAGAGAGCAACACAATTTGGCTATGCAGAGAGAACAAATGAATCCTATAAACATGTGACATACAAACATACATAAGGCAAATAACAAGCATATATAGACTTAGCCCTCACCACCAGGCATGGGCTCAGCCCAAAGCCATGAAATAGCATACAAAAGCAATAATACATGTATTGAAGATAAAATAAAAAAGCATGGACATAGATTCTTTTATTAAATATCTATGCTTTTATCGGATGCTGCGCGATGATTTTTTTTCTCTTCTCATTGGTATACTGTATAACCAAGTCTGAGGATTCCTTAAGGATATTTGTTTGTGGTGACTTCCATCACAGGTATCCACAAGCAGCTGAAAAGCAGAGGTTGTCTATACCTAGTGTGAGGGGTAAAGCTTGCTGATGAGAATACAGACCTTGATAGGTCTAATGATCTGGTAAAAGAGTATATTTGCTTGATTTCCAATGGGGAGCACCGGGTGTTGCACCTAATAAGAACCAGAGGATACTTGCACATTTCTGTCTATAACTATATTTGGTTTCTGGAAACTAAATTAATTAATTAATATTTTTTTTGGACTTTCAATTTATTTAATAGCACTTTTTGTGAAGATTATTGCTCCATTTATGTGACAGCACAACATTTTTTTAATTTAAATTTGGTGCATTGCTGTGTACAATATTATGAGTGCGGCTGTTCACTTTAATTTTAATTATCTCATTTTTCACATTGTATATACCAAGCACAGTTTTTTTATATATATTTGTATATATGTATTGAAGATAGCAGATTTTTATGGTATAGAGATTGATAAAGAATTAGGTGGTTGAACTGCATCGGAGTCCAACCATAGCTGCCAAATCTTTTCAAATTTTAAGGGCAGGCTCTACCCATGTATATTATCTACCCATATCCTGTATATTATCTTATTTTTAGGAATCTCCATAAAATACTTGTCGATGTCTAGTTAATTTAAACAGCCTTATTTCCTTGGTATGTGTGTGGACAAGAGGCATAAAATCAGTTAGAACACCCAAATGACAAACCTCTGGGATCTGTGGAGCCTGGAAATTTTGGTGGGTATCTAGAAGAGACAAGTAAACTGTCCCAGAAAGCAGAAAAATTAGGGCAGGACCATATTTAAAGCCTAAGGTTCTTCTGAGGAAGCCATGTGGGAGAGTGGCGTAACGTGTAATGGGGGAGCCAGGCAGCGTGTATCATTACTTGATCTGCTGTGAGACCCTGTTACTCTGTTATATCATATTGGTTGTTTTTAACTGAATAAATGTGTGTGCATTTCCTTAAGCTTGGCTGGAATTCTCTTATGCATTTTAACCACAATACTGCACTATAAGATATTGTTTCCTTTATTCTGAGAGTTCTGTGGAGTCATCCCAGCTGGGGAAGTTTTATCATCAGAGAAGGATGTGAGCAGAGGACCCACTATCTGGTGTACAGGATTGATTACCATTATGCTGTGTTGGTCCTTTTGAGGGTCTTGTCTTGAGGTGAGCGAGTATTTCACCTGGTGACAGAGCACTCTTGTAATATGGTGGAGCACATATTGAAATTTGAAGATGCACTAGAGCACTTTATGTGTGGACTGCCTTTATTTATTTACGTAATATGTGTTTATGAATTTTTCAATGTACCAATGTTCATAGCAATTTTACAACACACAAGTTTATTGTTACTTAATATGTATGCCAGTCATGTTTTTTTGTCTTTTCAATTGATTGAATGATTGATTGATTGTTCACTATTGGGCAGCGCTATCACAACTTTTTTCTTTACTGATTGCACTTGTGGGAACACATTTAATGACAGCAGCAGCGTCACGTTATATATAGAAATAAGTGGCAGTGCACAACACCTTTATTATTTGTTTTTCACCATTAGTATACCCATCTCACACCAGGGTTTAGAGTTCCCTTCTATTTCAGGGGGTTGCAAAGGCTACAGGAGCTGTCTCAATCACTAAACAGTCTACACTTTCTCTCAGCTGTGACCTGCCACACACTACACAGTAGCTGACTCCTTCCTGCTCCTTTTCAGGCCTCCCCTGCCCCCTTAACCCGTTCGGGACTAAAGTTCCTGTAATCAGATTTGGAGGCTCTTTCCCACCCAAAGTCTGTCTGAAACTCCAAATTCTGGAACCCAAAAAAAAACGCTTAATAATCCTAAGAGCACTGTAAGTCAGTCTGCTCCTCTCCAACTGGACTACTCTGGAACCCCTCACCATGAATGAGTGAGAAACCCTGAGTACTAAAAAATGTGTTCATATCACCCCCATATAGGGACCACAACCAAAATTGCGGGGACATGTTTCTCCTGTCAAAGACTCAGCCCTGGCATCTTGTACAATTCATAAACTACATTTCAGTTATCTCTTTCCATCCAAAAAACCCACAAGCTATATAGACATGGATCTATTCATAGTGAGAGCTAGCAAATGGGCAGGCCCCCTTGCCTTGTAAACATTTGTAGATAGTAATGGTTGATTATGGTTGGTCTGCAGCATATAAGAAACATTCCAGGGGAGAGAGACCGATCTAGTTCCAGTGCACCAAACTAAGCTTTAATATTATGTTAAGATGTCCCTTTCCCATGGGAACATCAAAGGATTAAAAAAAAATACAGTCAAATAATAATTTTGAAAGGTAGGCTATACCATTATTAGACCAACAAGTAGAACCATGATGATTGTTAAGTTCCTTCAACCTAAGATTATACCACAGCAGAGTCTGAGGTAACATATGGAATTAGGAAGGCAATAAAATACCTTCAGATTTAAAATCACTGCATATTTGGAATCGATTGATGAAATATCAGTATTGATGCACTAGTATTTTTATATCTATGTATTGTGTTACATCTGTAAAAGTAATTCATGTTCAATATATGCACTTTTCCACTTTATGCAAAACCCACTGTATAAATTTGCATGAACAATTATTGCACGGCATTATTTGTTGGAATATTTATAGATTCTGTTTGCATATAGTTTGGGATTTTTTTCATTGGTGTACAGTGTGTGTGTCTTTATTATTGTAAGCACTAAAATATGAGATTGTTATCAGTGAATGCAACTGAAAACAGAGCACGGATATTAGGCTTGTAAGTGGTAGCTCGCAAGGTTTTCAAGTTTATATTCACAGATCTTCTTTGTTGAAATGTTCACAAACCTTACTGTAACAGACTCAACCAGGACAGGGGCTTTTGGAGGGGAACGCAGGGTAGCCTCTTGTCTACAGACCATGGGCCCTGGCTTTTGAGGGGGCTCTATTCTTTGGAGATGTGTGCCTGAGGGACCCTTGGAGTTGTTTTGCTTAGGATTAGAGTCCATATCTTCCCCAAAACACACAGACTCTGGGAATCTAGGCCCAGGATACAGATTTGGGGCCTTTGTGCCTAAACC
This sequence comes from Lithobates clamitans, assembly GCA_037952925.1. Taxonomy (NCBI): domain Eukaryota; kingdom Metazoa; phylum Chordata; class Amphibia; order Anura; family Ranidae; genus Lithobates; species Lithobates clamitans. Next base: position 3,204,713 of record JBBGZY010000935.1, on the reverse strand, counting down.
AGAAATTAATGCTTTAGACTGTGAGACTCAGAGCAGATGTAAATATCATCAGCTCAAAGCAACCTGAGACTGGGGTCTCCTGCTATAGTCTGTTAATTAAGGTGTTATGTGTTTATTGTTAAGTATGTCTCTCCCATTGTGTGTCTCCTAGGTGTGTATTTCCATTGTTAATTGAGTCACCTATTGTTTCTTTTTGTCTGCTCTTGGAGATGTGATTAATATTGTGTCCACTTTACCGTGTTATTGAACTATTGTGGGATGTTATATGTTTATGTTGATTAGCTTACTGTTTAAATGGATTAATGGTTATGTTGGCTGTTCCTTAGCTATGTTAATTATAGTACTGTTTTCATAGCATGATCAAACTCTTATCTGATTTTTGTCGTATATATATATTCTGTGTGAATATACAATAAAGAGGGTGAGATTTAGTTTGCATCTAAGCTAGTGTCGTCTAGTATGTTGGGTGAAATATTCAGCTATAATACTTATGCCCCGTACACACGGCTCGACTTTGTTCGGACATTCCGACAACAAAATCCTAGGATTTTTTCAGACAGATGTTGGCTCAAACTTGTCTTGCATACACACGGTCACACAAAGTTGTCGGAAAATCCGATCATTCTGAACGCGGTGACGTAAAACATGTACGTCGGGACTATAAATGGGGCAGTGGCCAATAGCTTTCATCTCTTTATTTATTCTGAGCATGCCTGGCACTTTGTCCGTCGGATTTGTGTACACACAATTGGATTTTCCGACAACGGATTTTGTTTTTGGAAAATTTAATATCCTGCTCTCAAACTTTGTGTGTCGGAAAATCCGATGGAAAATGTGTGATGGAGCCTACACATGGTCGGAATTTCCGACAACAAGGTCCTACCATACATTTTCCGTCGGAAAATCTGACCGTGTGTACAGGGCATTATAGTTACATAGTTACATAGTAGGCGAGGTTGAAAATAGACACAAGTCCATCAAGTCCAACCTATGTGTTATTTTATGTCAGTAGTACATTGTATATTCCTGTATTTGTTTTTTGAAATTATCGATGCTCCCCACTGAAACCACTGCCTATGGAAAAGAATTCCACATCCTAACCGCTCTTACAGTAAAGAATCATCTACACAATTTAAGGTTAAACTGCTTTTCTTCTAGTTTTAGTGAATGGCCACGTGCCTTATTAAATTCCCTTTCATGGAAAAGTGTTATCCCTATTGTGGGGTCACCAGTACGGTATTTGTACATTTAAATCATATTCCCTCTCAAGCGTCTCCTCTCCAGAGAGAACAAGTTCAGAGCTTGTAACCTATCTTCATAACTAAGGTCCTTTAGTCCTTTTTTTTTTTTTTTTTTTTTCAAAAAGAACAAGTTTATTGTTGTCAATCACATCGTACAGTTATCTTAGGTGGCATAGTCATGTAAGCAACAGACATTATTTATATTCAAACATACATTTCTGATGTTGCATTTATACCTTTTAGAGAGATGTAGGCGTATATGCGGTTGTGATTCTTTATCTAAAGCATATAATTAATCTATAGCATTCCATCCGGCTAGACATTCTTTGAGATTAAATTCAGGTATCTATGAAAGCAACTTCCACTCCTGGTGTACAGCTATTACCTATTGGTCACGTGGAGCATGTGTTTGTGTTTTCAAGCCATTTACCCCACACTTTATAGTATTTTTTTGGGCATCCTCTGTGGTTATATAGCACTTTTTTATATGGTAGGGATGTGTTCACATCCCTAAGCCAGTCCTGGACGGTGGGGGAGGTAGCTCTTAGCCAGTGTTTGGCTACTAGTTTCCTGGCGCTAAAAAGGGTTTCACTAAGAAGTGTAGCCGTGGGCCTGGCCATGGTATCTGGAAGTAGGCCCAGGAGGCATAGTTTGGGGTCCAGCTGAATGGGTGAACCCATGAGATCGTGGAGGAACTTCACAATCTGTGACCAGTAGTCCTGTATCACTGGGCAAGACCAGATCAGATGAAAGAATGAGCATGGGGTACCCAGACATCGTGGACAATTTAGGTTTTGGTTTGAGGAGAATTTGGCCATTCTGGCAGGCGTGAGGTAAGATCTATGAATGATGTATAGTTGGGTCAGGCGTTCAGATATCTTAGGTGAGGATTTCCGTACGCTCTCTAGGATATCTTCCCAGTCATTAATGTCTATTTGGCCCAGGTCAGTTTCCCATTTGAATCTTGCCTTGTCTATTATTCTGGCGGTTTCTCTATTTCTTAGTGTGGTGTATAGGGTAGATATGAGTTTTTCTGGGTTGGGTCCTGTGATTACATCTACTACTGAGATCATTTGGGGGTTAGGAAAGCCACTTGCGAACTGCGTCTGTAGTGCATGCTTCAATTGCAAGTAACTGAAGTGCATATTAGAGGGGAGGTCGAATTCTTCGCTGATTGTTTGAAAATGACGTACACCAAATAGGGTGATAACCTGATAAAGGAATACTATCCCCTTAGCTGCCCATCTGGTGGCTCCGGGTAAGGACCTTAGTTCTCCCAGGAGGGGGTTGTGCCAGAGGGGTGTGTGTGAATGGAAGAAATCGTCACCCAGCATTTTAATCGCCTTTTCCCATATGTGACGATGTTGGAGTAACATTGAATGTTGGTCTGTTTTGGTCTGCTGTTTGTTCCCTTTTCTAAATAAAACTTGTAGTGGAGAGTACATGTCATTGTTTGGCCTTTTGCATACTAGTGCTTGGTATCTGGTTTCGTCGGACTTATGGATGTGGTAAAAGTGCGATAGTTGTGCAGCTATATAGTAGGTGTATAAATCTGGTGTGGCTGCACCTCCCGACGAGGTGGGGTTTTTAATCGTGTTCCAAGCCAATTTGTGTCTACTAGACCCCCATATGAAAGAGTTAATAATTTTGTCCATTTTTTTAAATAGTGTGAGCGGGATCAGTACTGGGGAGTTCCAAAACATATAAAGAAATTTTGGGAGGAGTATCATTTTAAATAGGTTAATTCTCCCCATTACTCCTAGGGGGAGCCTCGCCCATGATTGTGTGCGGGATTTCAGATAAGGAAATAATGGTTCAATGTTGTTAGCTAAGTATTCAGAGGGGTCTTTCGTAATTGTTACACCCAGGTATTTAATGGAGGCGACTCTTTGTAACGGGAGGGACGCTGCAACAGATGATGGGGACGATAAGTCGAGGGGGAGAGTCTGTGATTTGGACCAGTTCATGCTCAATCCCGAGTGTTTCCCAAATTCTCCAATGATCTCAAGAACTTTTTGGAGGGAAGGGCCGGTGTCCTCTAGGTATAGCAGCATGTCATCTGCGTATAAGCTTAGTTTTTCTGACACAGGGCCCTTGTTTAGCCCTCGTACATTGGGGTTTGACCTAAGGGAGATGGCAAGGGGTTCCACCGCAAGGGCGTATAGTAGGGGAGACAGTGGGCATCCCTGCCGGGTTCCACGACCTAAAGGGAATGAGTCAGACATGTGCCCGTTCACCACCACCCTGGCCGAGGGGGAAAAATATAGCAGTTTTACCCATTTTATGAAGTTGGGTCCAAACCCGAATCCCCTGAGACATTCCCAAAGGTACCCCCATTCCACTGAATCGAAGGCTTTTGCGGCGTCCAGCGCCACAATCGCCCTCTCCCCCGCGTTCTCATGCTCTGCCTCAATATTCATGTGTAGGCGCCGTAGATTCATGGCCGTGTTTTTGCCGGGCATGAACCCCGTTTGATCCGGGTGAATTAAGGAAAGAATGCTTTGATTAAGGCGCGTAGCCAGTATTTTGGCCAGAATTTTAATATCTGCTTGCAGGAGCGAGATAGGGCGATAGGATTCTATGTGGTGGGGGTCCTTACCTGGTTTGGGAATCACGATAATGACTGCCTGACGTAGGGATTCAGGAAGAGACCCAGACTCAAATATATGGTTGTAAAGCGTCAACAATTCGGGAATGAGCACCCCTGAGTAGGCTGCGTAAAAGTCGAGGGGCAACCCATCTCCACCTGGTGCTTTAGCGGGCGCGAGGGATGCTATGGCGAGTGCTACTTCATCCGACGTTAGGGAAGCCTCCAGGTCGGTGAGTTGGGATTCTGATAGTTGGGGAAAAGGGATATCATGGAGAAAGGCCTGCGTTTCTTGTGCGGTGGTCTGAACCTTAGACGAGTATAGATCAGCGAAGTATGCTTGAAAAGCTTTCGCAACCATGGGGGGGTCTGAGTATGCGGTATTATTGGGGCCCGAGAGTGTGACTACTACCGGTGGGTTTGTATCTTGGCGAGCAAGATACGCTAATAATTTTCCCGCGCGTTCCCCTTGTTCAAATATTCGTTGTCGCACAAAGAAGAGTTTTTGCTTAGCTTTTTCAAACTGTAACTGGTCTACGAGGCGGGTCTGCATTCTGAGTGCAGATGCCTTTTCCTGTGTTGGGTCGTTTTGGAACTCTCCAGTAAGCAAGTTTAGCTTGTCAGAGGCTTGAAGCATAAGGGCTTTGGAAGTTTTTTTGATTCTGTTTATGCAGGAAGATAGAACTGCGCGTGCATGGAGTTTGAATGTTTCCCATATCATACCCTTAGGGGCAGTGTTCCTATTAGTCTTGAAGAAGTATTGCCACTCCCCGTGTATGTCCTCCTGGTCTTTCAGTGTTGTGAGCCAAAAAGGGTGTAGGCGCCAGCTGTGGGGTCCTGTATTGGGGACTAGTTGTAGTGTGGCCCAACATGGAGCGTGATCCGAAAGGGATCTCGTGTGGTAACCTGAGTCAGTTAGCTTTGGGATTAAATTGTTTGATATTAAGATGAGATCAATTCGGGACATGGTGGAGTGTGTCGCCGAAAAGCATGAGTAGGCCTTGGTGTTTGGGTGTTTGTATCTCCAGGTATCAGTTAATGAAAATTCTGCTAGCGTGCATGCAAGTCTAGTGGTTTCAGGATGAGGGGTACTTTGTTGTGATTGTAATCTATCCTTACGGGGTTCTAGGACCATATTAAAATCGCCTAGCCAAATACATTGGATATTGGGGTGTTGTGCCATGTATAGCAAACCCTCAGTAATTAAAGTGGAGTTATATGGAGGAGGAATATAAAATGCCATTATTAAATACTGCGTACCATTCAGTGTGCAGTGCAGGAATATATACCTCCCCTGAGGGTCGGTGCACACTGAAATGACTGCAAATGGGGTGGTTTTGGCTATTAAAATCGAAATTCCACGTGAATACGGAGTGTGGGTGGCATGGAACGCCCAACCAATCCAGGGACGTTTAAGTGCATGTTGAAGGTGACCAGTGACATGGGTTTCCACCAGGACTATGATGTCAGCTCTGTACGATTTAAGATTGTTGAAAATCGCAGTGCGTTTAATTTTATCCCGGATCCCCCGAATATTCCAGGAGAGGAATTTTATGTTGGCCATATCAGTGTAGTACAGATGATGATAGGATAGACGTGGATCATTTTATGGGCTCCCATGCCACCACACCCCACATGGATGAAGGGAAGACACACATTGATTTTAAGTTCTGTCACCTTTCCCATATGACATTGGTTGCGTACTGGTATATGAAGGCATGTAACAACATCAAACTTGTTCCTAAAGCGAACATTTCCCACAACCCCCCTCCCTGCCCTCAGTCTCCCGAACTTGACTGGGGCATCCGGCCCAAACTTAGTGCAGCTACATTGCATTATCAAACAATCAGAAACTGCTGCACTTTTAAACATTCCACTGTCGGCGAAAGCCTATTTGGCAGCGCCGGCAGCAGAGTAAACAAAAAACCCCCTCTTTGGGTGCGAATAAGTTCTGGGTGTTAAATCAACGATGGAGAACGTGAAACCTCTGTGGTTCAAACCGGAGGTATATTGCATAAGCCTGGGCCCATGCTCCTTTGTGGTATAGGCTTTTACCATATTGGCACCAAAAAGGGTTGGAGTCCAGAGTACTGTGATAGCAATGGGGGGGTGCGTCCGGTGTTCGGGGGGTGCAATAGGGATCGGATAGTTCCTTGTGATTGGTAATGGCATGTCCCTGAGATTAAGAGGGTCCCATTTGAGACCAAACCGTTAATCGCACCGCGTGAGCGGGAATGTGGGTTTGAAAGTACTCAGTACTCTGGAGGAACCATAGTGGTGGTGGGTTCCAGGTCCTGGCAAGTTTGAGTATAAGGAGAAGGGGAGCACATAGCACGAGTGCTGAGGACCAAATACGTTGTGGGTATAAAACGTAGAAGTCCAGGTTCAAGAGGTAGGCCATGTTGGAACGGAGGATCAAGGGTAGTGGGTTTAGGTAGAGAGGTAACTTAGTAGGTTAAGAAGAAAAGGCACTTACAATTTCGGTAGGACTAGGATGTGGTCAGGCTGGGCGATTTCTTGCGGCGTCTTGTTGGTCCAGCCACTCCGAAGCCAAGGTGGGGTCCTCAAAGAAGTACACCCTGTCTTCGCCTGCCACGCGTAGACGTGCTGGGAAGAGCATTGCGTACTTGATGTGATGAGCTCTTAGGCGGCGTTTGACTTCTGTGAACCGCGCTCATTGCTTCTGCACCTCAGCAGAAAAATCTGGGAATGCAGAGATGAAGCCTGCCTGGAAGGGAATGTTGCCTTTGATTCTTGCCAATCGAAGCACCGCATCTCGGTCTCTGAAGTTTAGCAGCTTGGCTATGAAGGTGCGGGGTGGTGCTCCTTCAGGCGGGCGGCGTGCAGGCATACGGTGGGCCCGTTCCACCACGAAAGTTGTAGAAAAGGCTTCTCTGCCGTATGTTGTAATCAGAAGCTGCTCAAGGAAGGTGGCAGGATCTGTGCCCTCCGAACCCTCAGGTAGCCCAATGAAGCGTAGGTTGGATCTGCGGGAGCGGTTCTCGAGATCATCATGCTTCTGTGCTAGTTGCTGCATCTGCCGCTGCAGATCATCATGGGAATGTTGCAGGGGGTATAGTGTGTCCTCCGCGCGTCCAATCCTGGTCTCGGCCTCAGTAACTCTCTCCCTCAGTTTTGTCATGTCGTGCCTTATTAAAGATATGTCCACCTTTACTTCCTCTATTTTGGTCGTCAGGGTGGATTGGCACAGCGAGATGGCTTCAAGCACCTGGGCCGTGCCGTCTGTTGCTGGGTCTGTGTGAGAGGCCTCGTGTGCTGCTGGCGCGGCGCCATCTTGCTGCTCTGTGCCGCGCTCCGTCCTCCGGTATTTGTCTAAGGACGAGGAGGCAGCTGCGCCTTTTTTAGGGGGGGACATGTTCCGGCTTGTCTGCGCTGCTGGTACCCACAATTTGGGCAGTAATCTAGCCCGTGTTCGGTGCAGGATGGGGGAATAAGGATTACCACTAGCGGAGCTCCGGTTGATCACGTCCTCTCACATCGCCGTCCAGGCCACGCCCCCGTCCTTTAGTCCTTTTATTAATTTTGTTGCCCGTCTCTGGACTCTTTCCAGTTGCAGCACATCCTTCCTGAAGACTGGTGCCCAGAACTGGACAGCATACGTCAGGTGTGGCCGGACCAGAGTCTTGTAGAGTGGGAGAATTAATGTTTTATCTGGAGTTTTTAATGCCCTTTTTAATACATGCCAATATTCTGTTTGTTTTGCTTGCAGCAGCTTGGATTGCATGCCATTGCTGAGACTGTCATCTACTAGGACCCCCAGGTCCTTTTTCATCCTACATTCCCCCAGAGGTTCTCCCCCTAGTGAGCAGATTACATTCATATTTTTGCCCCCAAAATGCATTATTTTATGTTTTTCTACATTAAACCTCATTTTCCATGTAGTTGCCCACCTAATTCATTAGTTCAGATCTTTTTGCACGATTTCCACATCCTGCGAAGAAGTTATTGCCCTGCTTAGCTTAGTATCGTCCACAAATACAGAGATTGAGCTGTTTATCCCATCCTCCAGGTCATTTATGAATAATTTAAATAGGATTGGTCCCAGGACAGAATCTTGAGGGACCCCACTTTCCACCCCAGACCATTCTAAGTACTTCCCATATAGCATTACCCTCTGAATAGCCAATTTTCAATCAATGAACTCAAACTATGGTCCATGACAATGGACCTTACTGTACAGTAAATATTTTTGGGGAACTGTATCAAATGATTTTGCAAAATCCAGATACACCACATCTCCGGGCCTTCCTTTATCTAGATGGCATGTATTTAATTGGAGTTCCTTGCTTAGGTGTGTGCTGAGCTTCTGCCTCCCCAAAGGAAACTCCACAAGTGCAGTCAAATAATTCAATTAAACAAAAAGACGAAAGTGGAGCTGCCTTCCAGGGGATGTGAAAAGATCCCTGTCAAACTGCCAATGTAGTGACAAATATAAATAGCAATGGCATACGTGTATGTCTCAAATCTCCTATGCCAAGCCAATAAGTGATAGTGGATTGAGGATATTGTGAAAAAATAAACATCATAATCCAAATAAGTATTTGGATTATGATGTTTTTTTACATATGTATATACCGTATTTATCGGCGTATAACACGCACTTTTTTACCCTTAAAATCAGGGGAAAGTCGTGGGTGCGTGTTATACGCCGATCCCCGCTATCGCTATGTGAATGTCGGTGATCGCCGCTGACATTCACATAGCGAGTAGTTTTAAATATGGCGCTGCGGAGTTCGGAGGGACTCGGCAGTGCTGAACGAGCGCCGCCGAAATCACAGAGCCGAGATACACATAGTCGAGTGTATTCGGCTCTTTCCGGCGCCGCTCACAGTCACGCCCAGTCCCACCATTGGACCTGTGTTATGTCCATCATAGGGCGGGACTGGGCGGGACTGTGAGCGGCGCCGGAAAGAGCCGAATACACTCGACTATGTGTATCCCGGCGGCGTTCGTTCAGTTCCGCCGGCGCCAAGTCCCTCCGAACTCCACGGCACCATATTTAAAACTACTAGCATGTGTATGTCGGCGGCGGCGGCAGGCGGTAGGCGGTAGGCATGGACACTGGGGACAAGGCTGCACTGGGGACAAGGCTGCACTGGGGACAATGCTGCACTGACAAGACTGCACTGACAAGGCTGCACTGACACTGAAAAGGCTGCAATGACACTAAGAAGGCTGCAGATGAACACTGATGAGGCTGCATTGATGGGCATTTTAATGTAAGTTTCTTTACCTTAAACTTCCCTCATAAAATTTTTTTCCCTTAAAATTCTCTCCTAAACTTGGGGTGCGTGTTATACGCCGGCGCGTGTTATACGCCGATAAATACGGTATATATTTTTTTTTCTACAGAATGACAATGTGATGTTTCCTGAGAGAATAGTGAGATGAGTCTCTACATGGTTAACCATTTATATATCAGTGGTGTGAAATGATTAATGAATGATGGAATACAATTGGACTAATGAGCAATTAACCATAGATTGATTCCATATGTGATTTTTTTTGGAAAAATGTTAAATTGCAATGTCTGTGATCAAAATGTTAGTGTTCTGATCTGAGGAAGGGCGTGAGCATGTGAGCCTGAAACAGAAATCTTTTTTAACACTTTCTGAGATGTAATTTTACAAATCTTTGAACAAATAAACAAAGTTTTTAAGTGCAGCAATCCTTTGGACTTTTTTGCACATATATATATATATATATATATATATATATATATATATATATATATGTGTGAGTTCTTTTTCTATGAGGCGTAATTGTAGTTTAGATCTGTGAAAAGTTGTAGAGGAGTAGCATTATGTAATAAGAGGATTCGATTGACCAATATAAATAGGTGATATATGCACCTATTCAATAATTCAATTAGAAACATTCAATGTTATGCCAATAGTTTCAATAGTGGAAACAAAAATGTTTATACACTAATATTCATTAAAGCATGATAAAATATGCAAAGAAAAAACAATGCAAAAACAACACATCAAAACATTCTAGCTCTCAAGAACAAACAGTGAATTGCATAAAGTGCAATGTTCATGGCTACACCAGCCAAAATATACATTTTGAAGTGTTTTATAAAAAAGGTCTTCTCATGCAGCAATACACCAAGTACTCTCCCTTTTCAACTGGTTCCATACTAACTGCTCACCTTTAAGCACAGACTCCTAAAATGTAGGATATCTGTAAGCATTTGTTGGTGTGCGGGTTAAATTCATCTACATTCAAACCCAGTTGGAATTAGGCCCAGATATAATATGAGCTCGAGAGATAAAAAATCTACAATAGTGTTCACTGCATATCTTTATTAAAAAAGGATGGGTGAACTTTGGTTGTTCGGCCGTTCGGAATGAACATTATGCGGTGTTCACGGCAAATTCAAAAGCTTATATGCAAGTTATTGCCATAAAAAGTGTTTGGGGACCCGGGTCCTGCCCCAGGGGAAGTGTATCAATGCAAACTTTTTTTAAAAACTGACGTTTTTTCGGGAGCAGTAATTTTTTTTATCCTTAAAGTGAAATAAAAATGAAATATTCCTTTAAATATCATGCCTGGGGGGTGTCTATAGTATGCCTGTAAAGTGGGGCATTTTTCCTGTGTTTAGAACAAAACCGCAGCAAAATTACGTTTCTAAGGGAAAAATTGTCAAACCCCGGTGGCACCCCGTTTATGTCACCAGGTGGCCCCACCCTCAGCTATATAACAGCTGTCACCAAGAAGAAGCATCACTCGGCAGGAGTCTCCCATGGAGGCGAAATTGTTGCAGCTTTTTTTTTTCTTTTTCGGTCTGTCGGGCGGCATGAATTTACATCGCTGGACATTTTAATTTTTTTATTTTTTAATAAAGGACTTGTCCCAAGCGGTCTCTTGTCGTTTTTACCATTTTTGACACTTTTTTGTGAAATGGTAGGGGTAAAATGAATCCCGTTACCAATTCACTTGAGGGGCCGGGATCTGGGGATCACCTTGTTAAAGGGGGCTTCCAGATTCCGATAAGCCCCCGCACGCATACCCCACAACCACCAGGCAAGGTTTGTGGGGATGAGGCCCTTGTCCCCATCAAAATGGGGACAAGGTGCTTTGGGGTCAGACCCCAAAACACCCTTCCCATGTTGAGGGCATGTGGCCTGGTACGGTTCAGGGGGGGTGCTCTCTCGTCCCCCCCCCTCTTTTCCTGCGGCCTGCCAGGTTGGGTGCTTGGATAAGGGTCTGGTATGGATTTTGGGGGGACCCCCACACAATTTTTTTTTTTATTTTGGTTTGTGGTTCTTCTTAATAAAGGGCCTGGTAATGGATTGGGGGGGCCAATGACGTTTTTTTCAGTGAGTTTTATCTATATTGCCGAGATCTGACAATTCATTACAGCTGCGATCAGTTTTAGATGACAATTTTTCCTTCAGAAATGTCCCTATCAGGTGAGAGGTTCCCAAGAATTGGCAGTAAAGACCCATTCTGCTTCAAGGTGAGAACAATACACAATTGTTTAAATTTGGTTAGAGGATAAGAATATTTATATCTAATATGCATGCATTGTAAGAAACTGTATAAATTAGACCTGTATATTGTAATATTTTGAACATAAACCTGTATGTTATCAGCTGTTAATAAACCTGCATTGCTGAAGTTCTGCCTGGTTCGATACTTTACTATTCTACTTCACAATGCCCATCAGTTCTATATATCAGTGCCTCCTCATCTGTGCCTATCAGTGTCACCTCATAAGTGCCCATTAGTGCAGCCTCATCGGTGCCCATCAGTGAAGGAGAAAACAACATTTTATAACAAAAACAAAGAAAAACTTTTTTTTTCAAAAATGTCAGTCTTTTTTGTTTGTTTAGCAAAAAAAAAAAAAACTGCAGAGCTGATCAAATGCCACCAAAAGAAAGCTCTATTTGTGGGAAGAAAATGATACAAATTTAATTTGGGTACAATGTTGTATGACAGTGCTATTGTCATTCAAAGTGTGACAGCACTGAAAGCTGAAAATTGTCCTCGGCAGGAAGGGGGGGGGGGGGGTGCCTGGTATTGAAGTGGTTAAAGGGACAGTTAACTGTATTTAAATTCATGTGTCCTGAACAATTTTTCACTGTTTATATACTTGATTTGATTGTAGCCATATTAGTGCAATTGTGACAGAGAAAATTGAGTACTGTCCGTGATACTTTTTTTATTTGCACTAACATACAATTTTTCAGGACAAGCTTTCGGGGTATGTCTCCTTGTTCAAGGTCCAAGCAGTACTGATTCACAAATTTATGAATCAGTACTGCTTGGACCTTGAAGAAGGGGACATACCCCGAAAGCTTGTCCTGAAAAATTGTTTGTTAGTACAAATAAAAAAGTATCACGGACAGTACTCAATTTTCTCTGTCACTGTTTATATAACATTTTTATTTAATAAATAAACATTTATCATGAGGCATACCCATGGAACCAGTGTTGCAAAGCCATAAGGATTTCCAGTGAAAGATCAACAGAAAATGTGTGATTTCAGCCTGCATCTCTCTAACTGATTGTCCATAGACCTTGTAGTCTAGAGCAAGCTTGATTAGGTCATCACAATGAACGGAGGTAGTCACTGGTGGTCACTGCAGAGTGATACTGAGCCTCTGATTAACAATGCTAGGCTAAGCATACTACTGTTTCCCATGGAACAATTCATATGCCCCGTACACACGGTCGGATTTTCCGATGGAAAATGTCCGATCGGAGCGTGTTGTCGGAAATTCCGACCGTGTGCGGGCTCCATCGGAAATTTTCCATCGGATTTTCCGACACACAAAGTTGGAGAGCAGGAGATAAAATTTTCCGACAACAAAATCCGTTGTCGGAAATTCCGATCGTGTGTACACAAATCCGACGGACAAAGTGCCACGCATGCTCAGAATAAATAAAGAGATGAAAGCTATTGGCCACTGCCCCGTTTATAGTCCCGACGTACATGTTTTACGTCACCGCGTTTAGAACGATCGTATTTTCCGACAACTTTGTGCGACCGTGTGTAGACAAAACAAGTTTGAGCCAACATCCGTCGGAAAAAATCCTAGGATTTTGTTGTCGGAATGTCCGAACAAAGTCCGACCGTGTGTACGCCCTATAACACTGTTGATGCTGCTGCCTTTGACTGTTATGTGAGTATTATTAATTGCGCTGAGACGTTTTTAATAAGGATGAGCCGAACACCTCATGTGAACAGGCAAAAAACTCGAACGAACACACAAACACCATTAAAGTCTATGGGACACGGACATGAAAAATCAAAAGTGCTCATTTTAAAGGCTTATATGCAACTTATTACAACGTGTTTGGGGACCTGGATCCCGCCCCAGGGGACATGTATTAATACAAAAATAATTTTTTAAAACAGCCGTTTTTTTGGTAGCAGTGATTTATTTAATGCTTAAAGTGAAACAATAAAAATGAAATATTCCTTTAAATATCATGCCTGGGGGTGTCTATAGTATACCTGTAAAGTGGAAAATTTTTCTAGTGTTTCTTTATAAAAAGAAACTGGTTGAAGTTATGAATATATTTAAAAGCTTGCACAAAAAATCCATGGCAGTTAACAGTTTTCCTTTAAAGGAACAGTTAACTGTATTTAAATCAATGTGTTCTGAACAATTTTATTGCTTTGTACAGTACACATGTAGCCCTTTTCAGCAGTGTCAGTGCAATGTGAGATGAATGCTGATGCAGTCCTAAAACATTTTTCCATCAGGCATGTAAATTGCAACCCTAGGACTGCAGTGAATAATAATTTAAAGAGAATAATCATGTTATAAAACTACCATGTTTTAGATTCCATTCGTCTTTAAAATATATGCAAATTTATTTTTTAAACCTTAATGTATAACAATAATATAACTCTGTACAGATCATTTACAAACACAGTGATTCATTGGAATGATGTGTAGCTACAGTATTTAACATTAGAGCATTTAAATGTCACCAAATAAAGAAATACTGTTTGAAAATGGATACTTTATTTAACAAATAAACGTTGTTTTCACAATTCCTAGGGTAACTGAAATTTATGTATAAGATATATTTTCTCAGCTGCAGATTATATTTGGTACCTAAATGACTTGATAAGCATAAAGTGACTTACACTGATACTATATTTATATCAATTGCCTGAAAACTGTTGAAGTTTTTACAATTGTTTGTAAACAAAAGATATTAAGTAGGAAACAAGACTTTTTCTTAAAATACTGTAAGTTCTGCATTCTAATTCCACACTTAAGGAGATCCTTTTTCAATCTAGGTCTGCCATGGTCCAGATGCACATTTGTATTTTTTGCTAACTAGGGATGAAACCCAAAGTTTGGTCTAAACAAAGTTTTGGATTAAACATTATTTGTTCAGAGGTTTGTCCAAATACAGGATCTTTTATCAGTTCAGCTGATGCTGAACATCATAAATAGTAGAGGTACTTTTTCCCTTCCTATTTATGATAGCTTCTTGTCAATGGTTTCTAATATTTTTTGTCCAATAAATGTTTATTGAAAAGATACAAAAGCCTCCATACATCAAAAAATGCAATATAACAGCCAAATATCTTCAATTAACAACTTTCAAGATATCCGCAGTAGTCATAACAAATTCGGTAAAATATCAAAACATTATCCAGTATCATAAGACATATTACTTAGAGCAATGTTTCTCAACTCCAGCCCTCAAATACCCCCAAACAGTTCATGTTTTCAGGCTTTCCATTATTTTGCACAGGTGATATGATCAGTTTCACTGCCTTAGTAATTACCACAGACATTTCATCTGAGGGAAATCCTGAAAACATGACCTGTTGGGGGTACTTAAGGACTAAAGTTGAGAAACATTGACTTATGCCCCATACACACGATCAAAAATTCTGCCAGCAAAAGTCGGATGTGAGCTTTTGGTCAGAAATTCCGACCATATGTATGCTTCATCAGACTTTTGCTGGCAGAATTCCAGCCAACAAAAGATTGAGAGCAGGTAATCTATTTTTCGGTCAGAAAAAGTTCCTATCCGAAAATGTGTTCGTCTGTATGCAATTTGGACGCACAAAAAATCACGCGGACTCGGAAACAATTTGAAACAAGACTTTTTCTTAAAATACTGTATGTTCTGCATTCTAATTCCACACTTAAGGAGATCCTTTGGAAGCATTGAACTTAATGTGTGACCGTGTGTATGCAAGGCAAGCTTGAGTGGAATTCTGTCGGAAAAACCATCCAAGTTTTTTCTGATGGAATTTCTGATCGTGTGTATGGGGCATAAGAGTAAGTAAAAGAGTGGAAAGTGAAGGAGAATAGTAGGAGGTTAGGAAGAGGAGAGAGAGGAAGGGGAGGGGTAAAGGGGGGATCCTGCTCCTAAATGAGAAAACAACAAACAATAGTCATGAAATATGAGACATTAATTGGCTTGAGACATAATTTCAGCATAAGTGGAGAAAAAGTAATAGGTGGTCATGTCCCCGCAGCCTCTCCAACACAATTCAGGCGTTTCTGGGAATTCTTTATGTAGTTGTGCAGATGTATGATGCCACCATGTTAGCATATTGTAGTTGAACTCTGTGATTTTCTAAGAGATAGAAGAAGTATGCGTCAATTGGAGTATTGTGGTTCGTTGAGCATCAGTGAGAGGAAATTGTAAATCCCATTTTTTTGAGGTCAGGGAGCGCTAGTCCATCTGGTTTCAGTCTGGTAAGTATGGCACGGGAGACACAGAGATGCTTGCGGTGCCAAACATACTTAAGAACCAAGGAGTTTAACACTGAGAAAAATCCAGGGGGTATTTTGTAAAATAGCACTCTGGGTTAAATGTTCATTTTAACAATGCTTGTCCTTCCAAACCACGAGTTGGCTAAATTATTCCATTTATGCAGATCCTGTCTAATAGAATTTAGAAGGGGAAGGTAATTAACCAGAAACAATTTGTCAGAGTCTGGTGTCAGTAGGATCTCTAGCTATTTCAAAGTGTATGCTTGCCAGGGGAAAGGGATAAGGGGTTTCAGTCGCATGGTCATAGTTCGTGGAAATTAGATATTGGGTATTTCCTATTTGGAGAAGTTGATTTTAAAGTTAGAGATTTTACCAAATAGGTCAAAGGCTGCCATAAGGTAGCAAGGGCAAGATAATATATAATCTGCATAAGCAGGTACCATTATTACAAATCTGAGGGGTGCATGAACGGCTCTTCAAGATGGTGGAGGTGTGATCCGTGAGCTCCGATCTGGCTCTGCTCTCCAAGACGCCGGCACAGCTTCATTGGCATACAATCGTCACGGAGGTAAGACCTACAGACCCCTAAAGCCTCCTAGCACCCAATGGTAAAAATAGGAGACCTTACTATCAGACCCCGCAAGCGCCTCTGCCTGTGGTCACCATGGACCATTACGTGACTAGGCCTCAATCCCCGGTCTCAATTAAGCAAGGAGACCCGGAGGAGTATGTCAGCACCCTGATGGTGGATGACAACTCCCAGAAAGCCCTCCCCCCACATCTCCCCTTACCCTCCCAGTCTGTTTTAACCACTGAACTGCTCGATGTCAAGCTGCAGGCACTAGTACAGAAGCTCACAAGGGGAATAACTCAAGAGGTGTGGAAGATTTCTAGTGAACTCAGAGAGATTGACCAGCTTGGTGAGCGCACAGCAACTATAGAAACAAAGTTTGATGAGACATTACAATATGTTCAGGCCCTGAAAGAGGAAAATACCTCTCTTAAAAACTCTGTTTCCTTGCTACAACTTCAGCAAGAAGACTTGGAGGGAGAGGTGCCAAAATCTCATTCACGGGGTCCCAGAGCATGTGGCTGACAATAACATCAGACCATATCCATTAGGCCTGTTTAACCACCTTGCTCCTGACATAGTGGACATAGACTGGTGTCTTGACTGGGCCCACAGGTCTCTGGCTCCTTAAACTCCTGCGGGTGCCAGACCGTGAGGTATAGTGGTTCGGTTCCATTATTATGAGAGTAAAGAGGCGCTGATCCTGGCTACCCACAACCATTCCCATATCGATTATAAAGGGGACAGAATACAAATATTTAGCGACCTCTCGCCAATCACCCTGGCTAAAAGGCGCTCACTGCAACCCATCACCTCTCACCTACAACTACACAAGGTCCCTTACTTCTGGGTCTTTCAGTGTTCCCTCTCAGTGCAACGAAAGATGGCACTCAATATAACCCCTGGAATCTGCAAGAAGAGGATTGCTTCCTCAAAAACGTGGGCTTACCATCATTACCAGTGGAAGAAGGGCAACCAATGCCTACTACCCCCCGACTTCCTCCAGCTCTGTCTACAATCTGGACCAGTGTGAGGAATACAATCAAAGGCTTACTCCACCCCTCATGGCCCTGGCAACCTACCTGATCTAAGTAAAGAGAATCTTCAAGAGATTCTCTTTGCTTAGGATCACAGATCTCTGCAATCCCCTTTCATGGGTTTGATATACTTCAACTCACTACCAGAGATGGAAGACCAATTTTTGTGTTTCTTATTTTACCCTCTCTTTTCATCAAACAACCTGATGGGACTCCCATCCACTGCCCTCAGGCCATGACTCGGGTCCTTGGTGAGTTTTGTGCTAAACTTTACAACTTTACTCCACTTTACTCCACCCCCCATTTGACCAGGAGACTTTTGAGACTTTTGAGACTTTCCTGTCAGACATACTACCAACACTGAGCAAAACGGACTTACTGTACAAACTCTAAATTCACCATTACTGGAGAAGAATTAGCTAATACTATTGAGCATCTACCCCGACACAAATCCCCTGGCCCAGACAGTCTCCCCTATTTCTACTATATATCAGGAACCATGAATCAGACCGAGACAGAAGTATAGTTAAATCACACTTGTTTAATAATAATAATAATAATAATAAGGTAAAAAGACTAAAAAAAGTCAAAACACGCCAAACTTCAGTAACCAGATCGGGTAGTCAGCCAAGCAGATGTCAGAAAGCCAGAGATAAACGTAGTAGTACAGCAAGCAGGATCAGGAGCCAGATGGAACGTCAGCCGAGCAAGTTTTTAACAGCAACGCAGGAGAAAGTCCTTGTGATGTTGACAAAGACGAAGGCCGAGATCAAGTGAACTGGACCGCTTTAAGTAGGCAGGACTGACGAGCAGAATCAACAACAGCTGCCAGAGTATGGAATTCAATGGTGTAGTCGGCAACAGTTCTCGTACTCTGATGGAAATGAGGCACTTGGCAGCAGAAGCAGAGCATGCGGGAATGTCAAATACCATTTTAAAGGAGGCCACAAATTCAGGGTAACTCAAGACAAGGCTCTCTCAGAAAGCAAAGATATCACAAAACCTACTTTGCTTCTGTCCATGGAAAATGCCTGGGCCAGCATCTCAAAGTAAATCTCAACCTGGTTGAGAAACCCTCTGCATTGAACTGGATCACCCCCAAATCGATGGGGAAGCGGAGCAGAACCAGACATACCTCTTATAGAGGTAATACTCGATGCGGGTGCCTGCACAGAGACTGGCGCAGCAGCAGGGACAGCCTGCAACTCAGGTTGTACCGGAGCAACCACAGTGAGAGTTTCCAGGTGAGCTGTGCTACTCAGGAGCGTTTGTAATTCTATGGCAAACTGATCCATCTTGCTCATCCAATCTGGAAAAAATATTACCAGCAAGTGGATTGACTGTATTTTCTGAATTCATGGCCTTCGCCTATTATCAGGAACCATGAATCAGAGTGAGACAGAAGTATAGTTAAATCACACTTGTTTATTAATAATAATAATAAGGTAAACAGAGTAAACATAGTCAAAACAAGCCAGAGTTCAGTAATTGGATCAGGTAGTCAGCCAAGCAAATGTCAGAGAGCCAGAGATAAACGTAGTAGTACAGCAAGCAGGATCAGGAGCCAGAAGGAACATCAGCCAAGCGTTCCCAACAGGAACACAGGAGAAAGTCTCTGTGATGTTGGCAAAGGCAGAGATCAAGTGAGCTGGACAGCTTTAAGTAGGCAGGACTGATGAGCAGAATCAACAAAAGCTGGGTAACTGTGGAGAGAGATGGGAGCCGGCAATTAGCTGACAGCTGAGCGGCCAGCTCAGAGAAGGAAGGGCTGAGCACAGCCCTGACACTATAGGACATTTTAACTGATCTTATCACCTCATCTGTTATCCCTATACAACTTTCTTCTACAGGGCAGGGCCCCCCACCAACCTTTTTTCCATTCTTATATCTCTGTCATACCTAAACCTGATAAGGATCCATCCCTCCCAGACAACTATAGACCGATTGCACTCCTAAACTTGGATTACAAACTTTTCACTAAAATCCCGGCCAATTGCTTATCCCAATTCTTGACCAAACTGATTGATAGAGACCAAGTGGGCTTTGTCCCTACTAGACACGCTGGGGACAACACTAGGCGCACCATCAATATCATCAATATACTGAAAAAGGTATGCAGACTGGCACTGATCCTCAGCCTAGATGCCCAACAGGCATTTGATAGACTAAGCTGGTCCTACATGTTCACTACCCTCTCCAAATTTGGGTTTCACAGTCCCTTTATATCCACCTTAAAAACTCTCTATTCCAACCCCTCATTTCAGGTCCAAATGGCCTCATTTACATCCCAAATCTTCCCTATGTCAAACAGTACCAGACAGGGCTGCCCTCTATCCCCACTCCTATTTATTCTATGTTTGGAACCCTTGGTGGAAGCTATACGGTCCCACAATGATATCCGAGGGGTTCCAATGTGCCATAGGGAATATAAATTATCCCTATTCATGGATGATATCTTCCTGACCCTCACCAATCCTCACATTTCCCTCCCATCCCTACAAGCCCTCCTTTCCCGGTTTAGCTCCCTATCTGGTTACAAAATCAACACCTCTAAAACAGAAGCCTTGCCACTACATATCCCCCCGGAAGATCTAACGTCCCTAAAAAGCTCATACCCATACCACTGGTGTTCCTCATCTCTCAAATATCTAAGCGTACGAATTACCCCTACCTACTCCTCCCTATATTCAACCAACTACACTTCATTGTTTAAGGACATCAATACCATGTTAATTTGCTGAAATTTACTTCCAATATCTTGGTTAGGCAGAATCAATGTGTTAAAATTGTCGGTCATGCCTAAACTGCTATACTTTTTTGAGACCCTGTCAGTTCCTATTCCCGTGCCTCAATTGAAACTGATCAATCTATGGTTCCTTAGATCTGGGGAAACAAGACACATAGATTAGTGAGATCAGTGATATTTTCTCTCAGAGACTGAGGTGGTTTAGTGGCCCCAGACATTTACAAATATTATACAAACAAAAGAACAATAAAAAGCAGCGCAGGTTTCAATGTTCACAGTATATCTCAATGTACAACAACAAAATGTCCTTTTCAGCAATCAAAAGTTTTTTGTGAGATGCATGCAGTCTATGGGAAGTGCAGCCTTTTGAAGGGAGGTGAAGCCACTCCAGATATGCAAAAGAAGAGAAAACAGCAAAGGCGCCTCTTAGTAAAACTGTATATTTAATGACATAATTCCATTAAAAGCACTCACATGTAAAACTTTGTTGGTCCGGCATGGGAATTCTCAGTAAAGGCATACAGGATTGCGTCCTTTCATGTCAAACAGCCATGTTCCTCTCCTGCTGCCGGCTGTTCTGTACGGCGTAAGCTTCCGGGATTCAATGGAAATCCAGAACGAGGCTTGGACATCCGCCGAGCAATCGATTGGAGGGCTGGGATGCTGGAACGCAAATCCAAAGGTATGTGCTGTACTGTCGTTAAGCTTAAGAGAGTGAGTGCATGTGAGTGCTTTTAATGGAATTATGTCATTAAATATACAGTTTTACTAAGAGGCGCCTTTGCTGTTTTCTCTTCATTTACAAATATTACCTGGCCTCACACCTTCATGCATGGTATCCTGGTCCAGTCTCTGGCCGCCAAATAGGTGGTCAGAGATTGAGATGGGCTCCCTGTTTCCCACTTATCCTTGCTCCCTTGTCTGGTCACCTGCATTTCACCAGAATCCCAAACTTCAAAGTTTATGCCTAGGTCCCATACTGCTTTAATTAAAGATATGGTGAACATGTTCTGCATGGTTCTCTCTCTCTTCGCCATGCCCCCCCCTCTCCAATGTACTCTATAATCCTTTAATCCCAGATAGCCTTTCACACACTCAAATGCTTCCCTGGGCACATGCAGGCCTGTTCCAGCTCCGCCAATATGCTCATCCAATTAACTGTAAGCTCCGGACCTTTGCGGACCTCCAGTCTAAGCACCAGATACCCAAAAATTTGTTCTACTTATATCTTCAAGTAAGTCATTATCTATCAACCCTCTCTCTGACCCATACTCTACCTAAACCAATGGCCTTTGAACTCCTTTGCTCCCAAGGTCCCCATCAAATATAACTTATATCTACCATATGAGAAAAAAAAGAGGATGAAAATGGGACTTTGAATGAGGCATGCAATCAATATGAATGGTCAAAAATGTGTATTATTATGTGTAAGATCTAAATAATAATACATGGTACATTATTATCACAATATTTAATCTATATACATACATAAAAGGCCTGAATGACACATATCCATAGGGAAGGATTATGGGTATAAGACCTCCTAATTTCCCATCAATATTAGGAATAAATACCAAAATATACAAAAAATTCATATATTAATTACACAAGGTACATGATTCTAATAGGAGATGATAAAAAAAAACATGATCAGTAGACATTCGTTTTCATCCGAATGCAATTTCGTCCGAATTTCGGGAATTTTCGTTATCATTTGTCAAACGTGCAGAAGATGGCATGTGGAAAGCAGTACCATTGGGATCAGTCATGGGCACTGATGATGGATTTACAGTGAGGGGTAGACATGTGCATTCATTTTCGTCTGAATGCATTTTCATCCGAATTTCGGGTATTTTCGTTATCGATTTAATAAACGATAATGAACATGCAGAATCCAAAAACCGAAAGATCCGACATAAACAAATGCTTTATTTTCGTTTTTGTTGCAGCAACAGTTTGATATATATAGTAGATTCTAGCTCTATTAGTCCAAGATTATTCTACATAGAGAGAAAAGATTTGAAATAGAGAGAAAAGATTCGACATTATAGAGACAATAGCAAAAAAGGTCCAATGTGCCTAACCTAACTCTATTAGTCCAAGATTATTTGACATAGAGAGAAAAGATTCGGCATGAGGATTTGACGAAGCAGTCTCCGAGAGTGGACATTTATGGTCAAATGCTCTGCCCATAGGCTATAGAAGAATTCTAATGTTGGTTGACTAGTAATAATAATTAATAAATATAATTATTACTAGTGTCATACAACATTAGAATTCTACTATAGCTTGTAGGCGGAACATTTGACCGGAAATGTACGATTGCGGCATTGTACAGTTTAGCTGCTCCATCGCATCTTCTTAGAACTTTCGACAGACACCATAAGCCTTCAATGGCAAATTCAAGCTTAATTATTTTGGATTTTCGTTTGAATGCATTTTTTAATGAAACAAAATAAATAAAAACGAATTTCGGGAGTAACTAAATACATACACAAACGAAATTCCGAAATGAAATATTTCAGTGTGCACATGTCTAATGATCAGTTTAAACATGATAAGTACAAAATCTCAACGCGTTTCATGGAATTTTATCCACTCTTCAGGAGCAAACATGTGTACATCTGTAATAAAATACGAAAATCCTTAGATAATTGTCTTTTGAAAAGAGGCCAAAAGGGGAAAAAACCCAATGGATATAAATTACTCACAAAATCGCTGTGTATAGAAAGTGAAACACAAATGGCTGGAAACCCCCTTGAGAGGGGCATCATTTCTGGGAGCTGTGGTTGCGTAAACTGTATCCATATCCGTATGGATATGTGTCATTCATGCCTTTTATGCAGAGCTTTTTTTCTCAGAGAGAAGGTGCAGGAACTCAACCATGTCCCCCGCAGTCCCCCTCCCCAACACTGTAGATGGCTCCACCTCTCTCACTTGCAGGGAGGGCATGCAGTGAGGGCATCAGGATCTGGCACCAGGGAAAAAATGGAGGTCACAAATGGTGCAGTTTACCATGCAACGTCTCTCACCCATGACTGCACTGCACCCTGGGCACCTGCATTTCTCTTGCACCTGCCCTGCACTCAGTGGGATCTGCTCAGGAGATCTGATCTGTGGGAGCCACTGGGAGATAAGCTATCTCTTTTAAACACACCGGGTAACAGCTGGGAACAGAGGCCAGAACCAGAGGTAGCGGACCTGAGTTCCAACAAGTTCCAGCTGAAAAAAAGCCCTGCTTTTATTTTTGCATATAGATGAAATATTGCATTAATAATCAGTACCATGTATTATTATTTAAATCTGACACATAAAAATACAAATTTTTGACCATTCATATTGACTGTGTGCCTCATTTAAAGTCCCATTTTTTTGGGGGGGGGGCCAAAAACTAATTGGGAACCCCCAACCACTAAGTCAGCTGATACCAATCCTCTATCTGCTGACTTTGCCAAACCCATACACACTATACCTACCTCTTTTGTGGTTATATTTATGAATTAATTAACCGAAGCATGTAGTGCAAGGGCCTGCCTGAATACTTTCAGATGGTACTGTTGAAAGTTTTGTTCTACTAGTATCTATATAGGTAATTGCAGAATGTAAAAATCTGCTTCTATTTGTACAGTGTGTATTCATATTTTTAGATTATGACACTTCTTACCTGTCCAGTGGGCTGTCAATAGTGTAATAAGGAGGGGCTGGCCAAAGTAAAACACATTATTAATGCATTCAGATCTCAATGAAGTGGAGAGGGTTACCTGTCCAAAATATCTCCCCCCCACCTAAAATATTTACAATGGGCCATCAGAGGGGATGAGGAATCTGATAAGTGGACCTTATACTTTTGTTTTAAAATACTAATCTCAATAAATGTTCTACTTATGTTGGCCAAGAATGTTTGTGTCTAATCTGCTTGCAATGTTTATGTGCAAAAGTACAATTTTTTTTTGCTTGTTTGACTCCACAGTTTCCTTCAAACCCACAGTAATGGCAGACTGTGGCACCCCAGTTTGCTCAGCAGTGGGACTTCCCAAACTGCAGAGAGGCAATCGATGGGAAACACGTCCACATCATCCCACCCCCCAACTCAGGGTCATACATACTATTATTATTAAGGGATATAATAGTATTGTGTTGTTGGCGGTGGTGTCGGCGACATACAAGTTTTTGTATGTGGACATGGGGAAGAATGTCCAGATGTCGGATGGTGGGGTCATCGCCCAGACAAAGTTTTACAGATGGCTCCAGAATGGTGGCTTGGGCTTGCCACCTGCGGAAGACAACGTGGCTGGTCTTCAGTTTGTGTTCATTGCTGATGAAGCGTTTGGGCTGGGTGACCATCTCATGAGGCCATTTCCGATGAGGAATGCTTTCGGAACAATGGCCAGCCGGTTCTGCCTATTTCTGACACCAATCCACATGGCGGAATATAAACTGAGCCATATTGTGCTTTCCTGCTGCATTCTACACAATTATCTCCGCAAAAATGCTACAAACTATGTGGCCTCAGTTGGGGCTGAGGCCGGATTACCAACTAGTAATTTGACGGCACTTGAAGCTGGTTGTCCTGGCTTGCCCCTCCAAAGCGCTCGCAAAGTGAGACAAAATTTTCTGGAGTACTTTGCGGGTAGGGGGGCCATTGATATGCCAGTAAATGTTTTAAAACAATTTTTTTTTAAACTGAACTAATATTTCATTTGATTTACTGCTTGTATTTCTTTTAGCTGTCTCCTAGGTTCTCCAATGGGCTTTTATTTTTGGCCATTTACTTTACATTTACTTTACAATAGTGCAAACATAATTTATTTGATACATGAGATGACAATCTCTTCTTCAGCTAACCATTATGCCATTGTTTTTGTTGTTAATGTATGTAATGCATTAATGATGAAAATAATCATTCTTTTCAGCACCGTGAATTAATTTATTTTGAATCCCTAAAATGGGCTGATTGGGGCAAATTTTAGAGCACTGTGGGGGTTATTTACTAAATGAAATTCCACTTTTCACTACAAGTGCACTGCAAGTGCACTTGAAAGTGCACTGAAACTGCACTGAGAGTGCACTTGTAGTGTAAAGTGGATTTGCCTTTAGTAAATAACCCCCATTGTCACCGTAAACACCAACTTACTCCAAAAACTGGTATTGAGCATTGAAAGAAGAAGCCACACATTGTTGAGTAGAAAACATTTTACTCCGTGCACATTCACATGTGTGTTAGAAAAGGGTTTTTGAACAAACCAACATCTTTGGTGTATAACATTTTTAGGTTTGACAGTAACCTTTTTTGGTTAAACAGTCATGTTTCAAACCATAATAACATACTCTGGAACTTACAAAGTTCAACTGCTACGCAGGAAGACAGATCTCAGTGTCATCCCCTGACAGAAAGTGGATCTTCCTTGTTTACTTCGGCAGATCCCCATTTTAACTCTTATGCCGGCGGACATCAAGATCGCTGGACCCGCTGATTGGCTCCCCGCCTGGCCAATCGATCATGTGACTTCATCAGGGACTTCATCATTATTCCGTGATGAAGTCATGTGATCGTGATGTGATGCATAGGAATATATGGACACCGGAAGTGACGTTCTAAGCACGAGCTCGGAGCACGTTTTGTTTTTTCTGTTCTTAATGTTTTATGTGAGTACCGCAGCATATGTTTGAATTTTAAATAAATGTTTACATTTTAGTAAACTTCACTATTGGAGTTTCCTGTCTCCCCTTCCCCCTTGGTCTGCCTGATATATTGCCCTGAGAGGCAAGATATGTGGATGCAGTAAGAGAAACATACAGGTTACCATCACAGGGATTCTTGCTTGCCTGAAACTAATAAGGATATATGGTTGGAGACATTGTTTGCAGGACATAGCACCCTAAAATGTATTTGATTACTACTAATGCTGTTTACCTTACAGCAGTGAGGTAAGGAGCCACTGCACCTGCAAGTGTGAGCACACTGAAGAAAATTATCACCCAGTCATTGGGGGTTATTTACTAAAGGAAAATCCACTTTGCACTGCAAGTGCACTTGGAAGTAAAGTCGCTGTAGATCCGAGGGGGACATGCAAGGAAAATAAAAAACAGCATTTTCGCTTGCACATGATTGGATGATAAAATCAGCAGAGCTTCCACTCATTTCAGATCTACCCCTTAGATTTACAGCGACTGCACTTCCAAGTGTACTTTCAGTGCACTTTCAAGTGCACTTGCAGTGCAAAGTGGATTTGCCTTTCATAAACAACCCCCATTGTGTCACTATTGTTTGAAGCAACACAGCACTTTTAAATCACCAGCACCTTCTTCTGAAGACTGTTCAATATTTACTTTATTTATTTATTTTCTATATCAAGTTTGATATATTTTTTTCTCCTTGCACTTATTTGTATGGTTTATTACATAAATCATATGGACTTATGTTTTATGAATGTATAGCAGTGTTTATGTTATCACAGTGCAATTTCGAAATTGTTGGACATTTATATATATTTTTTTATGCAGATTATTTATATACACTTAGCACTTTACTGATCACAGTAGCACTTTATTAATTGGAGCGCAACACCATATATTGATTTCTTTCACATTTTTTTTATAGGTGACACTTAAAATCAGCTTAGAGTTAATTGTAAATGATGGCTCCAGAATTATTGCTTTCATTCTGACGTTTGTGGCAATACCTCACACGTGTAGTGCATTTTTTTACCGTTTCTATATGTTTTATTCAAATTATTTATTTTTTTTACATTTTTTACATTGAACTTTATTGCTATCACAAGGGGCTTACAAGCCCCCTATGCAATAGCTATGGGCAGGTGACAGATTTTTTTAATGTAGACATTAGGGGACTATTAGACCCCTACTGTCTTCCCTGACCTTCAAAGCAGCTAAACAAGCATAGATCATGCTGATTTAGATGCTTTGATGGCTCTGAAACCAAAAGTTACCAAATCATCATCAATTGCGGCTTCATTACTTACAGAGGAGACCTGGGAAAACATATTCATTCATCTCCCCAGTCTGAAGCCACCCCAGCCATTTACCATGGGTCTTGGCTCCCCAAAGAATTGACGGCTGTAAAGAAATTATACCAAGATCCTGGCTGCATTTGCAGACAGAATTTTGGTATAACCACTGGCTGACAAGCCATACACATATATACATGGTCAGCAAGTGGTTAAAAAAATAGTTTTTACCGATACATCAACATTTTTATACTATTTCAATAATAGCTTAGTACAATAGCAGTGATGTTTAATTATCTTTATTTACAGTGGGGACGGAAAGTATTCAGACCCCCTTACATTTTCATTCTGTTATATTGCAGCCATTTGCTAAAATCATTTAAGTTCATTTTTTTCCTCATTAATGTACACACAGCACCCCATAATGACAGAAAAACACAAAATTGTTGACATTTTTGCAGATTTATTAAAAAAGAAAAACTGAAATATCACATGGTCCTAAGTATTCAGACCCTTTGCTCAGTATTTAGTAGAAGCACCCTTTTGATCTAATACAGAGTCTTTTTGGGAAAGATGCAACAAGTTTCTCACACCTGGATTTGAAGATCCTCTGCCATTCCTCCTTGCAGATCCTCTCCAGTTTTGTCAGGTTGGATGGTAAATGTTGGTGGACAGCCATTTTTAGGTCCCTCCAGAGATGCTCAATTGGGTTTAAGTCAGGGCTCTGGCTGGGACATTCAAGAACAGTCATGGAGTTGTTGTGAAGCCACTCCTTCGTTATTTTAGCTGTGTGCTTAGGGTCATTGTCTTGTTGGAAGGTAAACCTTCGGCCCTGTCTGAGGTCCAGAGCACTCTGGACAAGGTTTTGAGTCCATGATATCCCTGTACTTGGCCGCATTCATCTTTCCTTCGATTGCAACCAGTTGTCCTGTCCCTGCAGCTGAAAAACACCCCCACAGCATGATGCTGTTACCACCATGCTTCACTGTTGGGACTGTATGGAACAGGTGATGAGTAGGGAAGAGCTTTGTATTCGAGTCGAACCCATGTTCGACGCGAACATCGTGTTTTCGGTCATTCCCCAAATTACGAACGTTATAGGCCGTTCACACCAAATTTCGAGTGGCGCGTCATGGCCCATGATTCACTGCGGCATTGCAGTGCATTGCTGGCTGATGATTGGCCAAGCATGCACTATGACCCGCATGCTTTGCCAATCACAGTGCTGTGTGTACAGAGAGCTGTAATTGGACAAAGCCAGGGAGGCTTTGGCCAATTATGGCTCAGGGGGTTTAGTACATGCCCCACACTATATAAGGCCGTCTGCGTGGCGGCCTTGTGTAGTGTGTTGCGGCGGAGAGAGTTAGATAGACAGAGAGACAGTGTCATTTGATTTAAGTTAGATAAAGTAGGCAGGTCGAGTCAGTTAGCTGCACTTACAGTGTATTGTGTATATATATATACATCCCAGGTGTTGTATATATATATATATATATATATATATATATATATATATATATATATATATATATATATATTTATATTTATACACTGTATTCAGTTTAGCTAGATCAGTTCCTGTTATTCTCTTCCTAATATACTGACAGGCAGGCAGGTGTTTTTACAGTATTTCCAGTTAGTGTACTGTGTACCCTGCACAGTTGCACCTACAGTATATTTACCTGAAGCCAGGTGCTTGTGTACTTCTTCTGATCCTATTAATAGCACAGGAAGGCTCTTGAAGTATTTACAGTTAGTGTACTGTGTACCCTGCACAGTTGCACCTACAGTATAGCTACCTGAAGACAGGTGCTTGTGTGCTTCTTCTGATCCTATTAATAGCACAGGCAGGCTCTTGAAGTATTTACAGTTAGTGTACTGTGTAACCCTGCACAGTTGCACCTCCAGTATAGCTACCTGAAGACAGGCGATTGTGTGCTTCTTCTGATCCTATTAATAGCACAGACAGGCTCTTGAAGTATTTACAGTTAGTGTACTGTGTAACCCTGCACAGTTGCACCTACAGTATAGCTACCTGAAGCCAAGTGCTTGTGTGCTTCTTTTGATCCTATTAATAGCACAGGCAGGCTCTTGAAGTATTTCCAGTTAGTGTACTGTGTACCCTGCACAGTTGAACCTACAGTATAGCTACCTAAGACAGGTGCTTGTGTGCTTCTTCTGATCCTATTAATAGCACAGGCAGGCTCTTGACGTATTTCCAATTAGTGTACTGTGTACCCTGCACAGTTGCACCTACAGTATAGCTACCTGAAGACAAGTGCAGGTGTGCTTCTTCAGATCCTATTAATAGCACAGGCAGGCTCTTGAAGTTTTTTCCAGTTAGTGTACTGTGTACCCTGCACAGTTGCACCTACAGTATAGCTATATGAACACAAGTGCAGGTGTTCTCATACTAATAATACTACAGGCAGGCAGTTGATTCTTCTAGCTGCAGTATATTCGGTATATATATATACATCCCAGTTTTGTGTAGCTACATCTCACTCCAGGCCGTTAGTATGTCTGGAAGGCCAACAAGGAGAGACAGGCAGTCACAAGCCAATAAAAGAGGGCAAGCAGGCTCTGTGTCTAGAGGCAACTGTACTAGTCGTGGACTCGGTGCATCCTCATCAGCACATGGCCGTGGGACACACTTGGCCTTTTTTTGGGCAGCTGGCCGCGTTGAGCCGCAACATGCTGAAGACTTGGTCGAGTGGATGACCAAGCCATCCTCATCCTCCTCATCCTCTCTCACCCAGGCTCAGGGTACTTTGTCTGGCAAAGCAGCTGCCAACACGGCCTCTTCCCTTGGCTCAATGGCATCAGTCACTCCTTCCCTAGCCCCACCATGTCCTCCTGAGGAGTCCCCCGAACTGTTTGACCACAGTGTTGGGTACATGCTCCAGGAGGATTCCCAGCGTTTTGAAGGCTCCGATGATGGTACTCAGCTAGAGGAAGACAGTAACGTGAGCCCAGACAGAGGGGGTGCCCAAAAAGGACAGCAATCTGGCAGTCATGTTCCCCCTGCTGCAGCATACTACCAGGTTTGCTCCAGTTATGAGGAGGGAGGGGATGATGAGGTCACTGACTCCATGTGGGTGCCTGATAGGAGAGAGGAGGAGGAGGCACATCACCAATGAGGCAGGATGCCCTCCAGGGGCCAGCTTAATGGCAGCACACTGACTGCATCACACCGCAGAGCTCCGCATGTGCAGGGGGCTGCTGTCTCTGCACGTAATTCCAAAAGTTCTTTGGTGTAGGACTTTTTTGAGATGAGTGCATCAGACCGCACCACTGCTATTTGCAACATATGTCTAAAGCGTATCTCGCGTGGCTAAAACATCTCCCGCTTGGGCACCACATGCTTGACCAGACATATGTTGACCTGCCATGCAGTTCGTTGGCAAGCGTACCTAAAAGGCCCACACCAAAGAACAAATCATCAGCTGGGATCTCCAACCCCACTATACCTTCAGTCCTCTTTGAGACCTGCACTGAGAGGAATGAAGGTATATAATTAGGTGTGTCACAGCCAAGTACTTGAGGGCAATCTGCTATCGGTACACCAACGTCAGACTGTACCAGGCAAATTTCCCTGCCCCAGCTGCTGCACCGAGGAAAGAAGTTCGCTCCCAGTCATCCACATGCCCAGCAGTTGAATGCTAGCTTGGCAAAATTGCTAGCACTTCAACTGCTACCTTTTCAGTTGGTAGATTCTGCCCCCTTCCGTGAGTTTGTGGAATGTGCGGTTCCTCACTGGCAGGTTCCCAAACGCCACTTTTTTCTCATGGAAGGTGCTCTCTACCGGCATGTGGAAGGCAATGTCTTGGCCTCGCTGGACAGTGGTAAAGTGCATATTACCACTGACTCATGGTGCAGCAGGCATGGACAGGGACGTTACCTAAGTTTCACGGCGCATTGGGTGACTCTGCTGGCAGCTGGGAGGGATGCAGGACAAGGTGCAGTAGTGTTGGAGGTTGTTCCGCCACCACGCCTCCAAAATGCTACTACTGGTGATTCTGACACACCTCTCTCCTCCACCCCATCCTCTTCTTCTTCCTCCATGGCCTCTTCCTGTGCTTTGTCCTCGAAACCAGCGGTGCTCTATAGGCGTTCAAGGGGCTTCGCAAGTACGCAGGTCAAAAGATGCCATGTGGTGCTTGAGCTTAGGGGACAGGAGCCACACTGGGGCAGAGATTCTATCAGCTCTGCAGGGGCAAGTTCAGAGGTGGTTGACGCCATGCCAGCTTAAGCCAGGAATGGTGGTTTGCGACAATGGCACCAACCTCCTCTCTGCCCTCCGACAGGGACAACTGACCCATGCGCCCCATTTGGCTTACGTCCTTAACTTGGTGGTGCAGCGGTTCTTGGGCAGATACCCGGGCTTACAGGATGTCCTGAGGCAGGCCAGAAAAGCCTATGTGTATTTCCGCCAGTCGTATAATGCCCAAGAACTGCCTAATCTGTGACATGCCCACCAGTTGGAACTCAATGTTGGCCATGCTGCAGGGGCTGCACATGCAGCAGAGGGCCATCAATGAGTACCTGTGTGACTATGGCACCAGGACAGGGTCAGGGGAGCTTGTTTTTTTCCCACGCCAGTGGGCCATGATCAGGGATGTATGCACTGTCCTGTCACCATTTGAGGAGGCCACAAGGATGGTGAGCAGTGACAGTGCATGCATCAATGACACTGCCCCCCTTGTCCACCTGTTGGAGCACACTCTGCATGGAATAATGGACAGGGCACTTGAGGCAGAACGGAGGCAGGAAGAGGAGGACTTCTTTAGCTCTCAAGGTCCCCTTTATCCATAACGAGGAGGAGGAGGATTGTGTCAGCATTGAGTTAGAGCCTGGAACTCAGCATCAGCAGCAGTCTTTAAGGGATCATTTACAGTCCCAAGAAAACCATGGACTTGTACGTGGCTGGGAAGAGGTGGCTGCGGATCATGTCATCCTTAGTGACCCAGAGGACTCCGGAACAAATGCCTCAGCAAACCTACGCTGCATGGTCTCCCTGATCCTTCAAAGCCTGTAGAAGGATCCTCGTTTTCGTTGTATCAAGGAGAAGCATCATTACTGGCTGGCAACACTACTTGAACCACGTTACAAGGGTAAGGTTGCGGACCTTATCTTGCCGTCGCAGAGGGAGTAGAGGATGAAACATCTTTGGGAGGCCTTGCAGAAAGGTCTGTGCAACGCGTTCCCAAAAACATTGAGGTTACAAACTCCTGTTCCTGGACAACGTGTTGCTAAGGCTTCCGTCAGTCAAAGAAGGAGCAGTGGAGAAGGTGGCTGTCTGACCGATGCGTTCAGACAATTTTTTAGTCCGCAGCTTCAAGGTATTATCAGTTCCGGCAACCATCGCCAGCATCTGTTTTACATGGTGCAGGAATACCTAGGGGCAAGATCTGACTTGGACACCTTTCCCACCGAGAATCCTCTGGGCTACTGGGTCTTGAGGATGGATCACTGGCCAGAGCTTGCACAGTATGCAATTGAGCTACTGGCCTGTCCTGCATTCAGTGTTTTTTCGGAACGCACATTCAGTGCTGCTGGAGGCTTTGTAACCGATCACAGGGTGCGCCTGTCCACCGACTTGGTCGATCGCCTGACCTTCATAAAAATGAATCTTGGATCACCACCAGATACCAAGCACCTGATGCTGATGTAACCAAATAATTTTTTTTGAAATGTCAGATTCCTTCAAGACTCTCTATGCTGATGCTGAGTGACTATCCTGTTATGTTGAGTGACTATCCTCTTCCTCCTCAATGATCATGCTGATAGCTTGTAAGAATATTTTTGGTTCTGGGCGCCGCCACCAGTGGCTAAGGCCCAATTTTTCTGCCCCTGTTTAACAGTGGCGTGTAATTATAATTTTTGATGCAATACTTTGTAGCAGGGCTCGTTCCTGCGCTCCAACTAGAGTATTTGTGAGGGGATGCAGTGTTATGGCACCAGTGCCTAAGGCCCAATTTTTCTGCCCCTGTTCAACAGGGACATGTAATTACAATTCTTGATCTAATATTTCACAGCAGGGCCCGTTTCTACACCCACCAAGAGTAACAGTGAGGACTTACAGTGTTGTGGCACCAGCACCACCACCACCCAAGGCCAAATTTTTCTGCCCCTGTTCAACAGGTGCATGTAATTACAATTCTTGATCTAATATTTCACAGCAGGGCCCGTTCCAGCTCCCACCAAGAGTAACTGTGAGAACTTACAGTGTTGTGGCACCAGCACCACCACCACCATCACCAAAGGCCCAATTTTTCTGACCCTGTTCAACGGGGGCATGTAATTACAATTCTTGATCTAATATTTCACAGCAGGGCCCTATGAGGGCCTACAGTGTTGTGGCAACACCAACACCTAAGGCCCCAATTTCTGCAGAGTATATAGGGTAGGCCCCTACTTTCAAACATCCAACTTACAAATGACTCCTACTTGCAAACGAAAGGAGACAACAGGAAGTGAGATGAAATCTACCCCTAGGAAGGGAAATTCTCTCCTGTAAGAGTTAATATGGGAAAAACATTGCTACTTTCCACTGATGCTTTATCACCAATCCTTGTTTCACTAAAAAACCCAAATTTTCAAAAAACATTTGTCATTGGGACAGAAAGTGAGGTGAAATCTTCTGAAGAGGAGCACAGACAGCAAAACAAATGTTACAGGAGTGTTATTCCTTCCCTATGTTTTCCAAAAAGCTTAAAATAGATTTTTTGGCTGGAGCTAAAGATTTTAAAAATGTACCAGTTCAAAATTACAAACAGATTCTACTTAACAACAAACCTACAGTCCCTGTCTTGTTTGCACCACCTGTATACTACTGTTCAGAGTATATAGGGCCTGGGGGCCCCATGCCTTTCCTTTTTTTAATTTGGGTTCCCCTTAATATCCATACAAGACCCAAAGGGCCTGGTAATGGACTGGGGGGGTACCCATGCCGTTTGTCTCACTGATTTTCATCCATATTACTGGGACCCGACATTACATTAAAGCCGTAAGCAGTTTTAAATGACTTTTATTCCTTTAAAAATGTCATTTTGTGCAGGGACTGTTCTAAGCACGGGAAACATGCGCCACTTTACAGGCATACTATAGACACCCCCCAGGTACGATATTTTAAAAAAAAGTTTTTAAAACTTTTTTTTGCATTGATACATGTCCCCTGGGGCAGGACCCGGGTCCCCAAACCCTTTTTAGGACAATACCATGCAAATTAGCCTTTAAAATGAGCACTTTTGATTTTGAACATTCGAGTCCCATAGACTTCAATGAGGTTCTAACGTTCGTGCAAAGTTTCGATCTGTTCGCTGTTTCTGGTGCAAACTGAACCGAGGGGGTGTTCGGCTCATCTCTAGTGATGATCAATGCCTGGTTTTCTCCACACATACCGCTTAGAATTAAGGTAAAAAAATTCTATCTTGGTCTCATCAGACCAAATTATCTTAAGTCTCACCATCTTGGAGTCCTTCAGGTGTTTTTTAGCAAATTCAATATGGCTTTCATGTGTTTTGCATTGAGGAGAGGCTTCCGTCGGGCCACTCTGCCATTAAGCCCCGACTGCTGGAGGACTGCAGTGATGGTTGACTTTCTACAACTTTCTCCCATCTCCCGACTGCATCTCTGGAGCTCAGCCACAGTGATCTTTGGGGTCTTTTTTACCTCTCTCACCAAGGCTCTTCTCCCCTGATAGCTCAGTTTGGCCGGACAGCCAGCTCTAGGAAGTGTTCTGGTCATCCCAAACGTCTTCCATTTAAGGATTATGGAGGCCACTGTGCTCTTATGAACCTTTTTTTTGTAACCTTGGCCAGATCTGTATCTGTGCCTTGTCACAATTCTGTCTCTGAACTCTTCAGGCAGTTCCTTTGACCTCATGATTCGCATTTGTTCTGACATGCACTGTGAGCTGTAAGGTCTTATATAGACAGGTGTGTAGCTTTCCTAATCAAGTCCAATCAGTATAATCAAACACAGCTGGACTCAAATGAAGGTGTAGAACCAGCTCAAGGATGATCAGAAGAAATAGACAGCACCTGAGTTAAATATATGAGTGTCACAGCAAAGGGTCTGAATACTTAGGACCATGTGATATTTCAGTTTTTCTTTTTTAATAAATCTGCAAAAATGTCAACAATGCTGTGTTTTTCTGTCAATGTGGGGTGCTGTGTGTACATTAATGAGGAAAAAAATCAACTTAAATGATTTTAGCAAATGGCTGTAATATAAAAAAAGAGTGAAGATTTTAAGGAGGTCTGAATGCTTTTCGTTCCCATTGTATACATATATTTTTCATCAGTTACCATTGTTAGGAACTCAACTCAAGAGATAAAGTGATAATTCTCCCACTCTACAAGACTCTGGTCTGGCCTCACCTGGAGTATGCTGTCCAGTTCTGGGCACCAGTTCTCAGGAAGGATGTACTGAAAATGGAGCGAGTACAGAGAAGGGCAACAAAGCTAATAAAGGGACTGGAGGATATTAGTTATGAAGAAAGGTTGCGAGCACGGAACTTATTCTCTCTGGAGAAAAGATGCTTGAGAGGGGATATAATTTAAATTTACAAATACCATACTGGTGACTAGGGATGAGCTTCGTGTTCAATTCGAACCCATGTTCGACTCGAACATCGTCTGTTCCATCGTTCGCCGAATTGCGAACGATATCGGCCGTTCGCGCCAAATTCGTGTGGCGCGTCACGGCCCATAATTCACTGCAGCATCGCAGTGCATTTCTGGCTGATGATTGGCCAAGCATGCACTATGACCCACATGCTTGGCCAATCACAGCGCCGTCTGTAGAGAAAGCTGTAATTGGCCAAAGCCAGGGTGGCTTCGGCCAATTATGGCTCAGGGGGTTTAGTACATGCCCCACACTATATAAGGCTGCCTGCACGGCGGCCCTGTGTAGTTTGTTCCAGC
This sequence comes from Lithobates clamitans, assembly GCA_037952925.1. Classification (NCBI taxonomy): domain Eukaryota; kingdom Metazoa; phylum Chordata; class Amphibia; order Anura; family Ranidae; genus Lithobates; species Lithobates clamitans. Next base: position 3,168,904 of record JBBGZY010000935.1, on the reverse strand, counting down.
ATTGAGAGACAGAAACAGAGAGACAGTGTCATTTGATTTAAGTTAGATAGATTAGGCAGGACAGTCAGTCAGTTAGCTGCACTTACAGTGTATTGTGTATATATATGCGTCCCAGGTGTTGTATGTATTTATATATATATTTACACCTACCTGAAGAAAATTGATGGTGTTCTTTTGATCCTATTAGTACCACAGTCAGACAGCTAGACTGTTTACAGTTAGTGTAGTGCGTCCTCCTCACAGTGTTCAGCTAAAGCTGTAAGTTAGTGTAGTGCAACCTCTGCACAGTGTTTAGCTAAACCTACAAGTTAGTGTAGCGCGTCCTCTGAACAGTGTTCAGCTAAAGCTACAAGTTAGTGTAGTGTGTCCTCCTCACAGTGTTCAGCTAAAGCTACAAGTTAGAGTAGTGCGTCATCTGAACAGTGTTCAGCTAAAGCTACAAGTTAGTGTAGTGCACAGTGTTCAGCTAAATTTACAAGTTAGTGTAGTGCATCCTCCTCACAGTGTTCAGCTAAAGCTACAAGTTAGTGTAGTGCGTCCTATGAACAGTGTTCAGCTAAAGCTACAAGTTAGTGTAGTGCGACCTCTGCACAGTGTTCAGCTAAAGCTACAACTTAGTGTAGTGCATCCTCTTAACAGTGTTCAGCTAAAGCTACAAGTTAGTGTAGTGCGACCTCTGCACAGTGTTCAGCTAAAGCTACCTGTAGAAGGTTGGTGGTGTTTTCCTGGTCCTATCACTACCGCAGGCAGCTACATTATTTACACGTTAGTGTAGTGCGACCTCTGCACAGTGTTCAGCTTAAGCTACCTGTAGAAGGTTGGTGGTGTTTTCCTGATCCTATCACTACCGCAGGCAGCTACATTATTTGCATGTTAGTGTAGTGCAACCTCTGCACAGTGTTCAGCTAAAGCTAACCTGTAGAAGGTTGGTGGTGTTTTCCTGATCCTATTACTCCCGCAGGCAGCTACATTATTTACACGTTAGTGTAGTGCAACCTCTGCACAGTGTTAAGCTAAAGCTACCTGTAGAAAGTTGGTGGTGTTTTCCTGATCCTATCAATACCGCAGGCAGCTACATTATTTTATATATATATATATATATATATATATATATATATATATATATTATATATATATATCCCAGCTTAGTGCAGCTACATCTCACTGCAGGCCATTAGTATGTCTGGAAGGTCAACAAGGAGAGACAGACAGTCACGAGCCAATAAAAGAGGACAAGCAGGCTCTGTGTCTAGAGGTAACAATGCTGGTCGTGGAGACGGTGCATTCTCATCAGCACGTGGCCATGGGACACGCTTGGCCTTTTTTTCGGCAGATGGCCATGTTGAGCCGCAACATGCGGAAGACTTGGTCGAGTGGATGACCAAACTGTCCTCATCCTCCTCATCCTCTCTCACCCATGCTCAGGGTACTTTGTCTGGCAAAGCAGCTGCCAATGCGGCCTCTTCCCTTGGCTCAATGGCATCAGTGACTCCTTCCCTAGCCCCACCATATCCTCCTGAGGAGTCCCTCGAACTGTTTGATCACAGTAGGAGGATGCCCAGCGTTTAGAAGGCTCTGATGATGATACTGAGCTAGATGAAGGCAGTAACGTGAGCATGGATAGAGGGGGTGCCCAAGAAGGACAGCAATCTGGCAGTCATGCTCCCCCAGCTGCAGCATACTACCAGGTGTGCTCCAGTGATGAGGAGGGAGAGGATGATGAGGTCACTGACTCAATGTGGGTGCCTGATAGGAGAGAGGAGGAGGAGGAGGCACATCACCAATGAGGCAGGATGCCCTCCAGGGGCCAGCCTAAGGGCAGCACACTGACTGCATCACACTGCAAAGCTCCGCATGTGCAGGGCACTGCTGTCTCTGAGCGTTATTCCAAAAGTTCTTTGGTGTGGGCCTTTTTTGAGACGAGTGCATCAGATCACACCGCTGTTATTTGCAACATATGTCTCAAGCGTATCTCACGTGGCCAAAACATCTCCCGCTTGGGCACCACATGCTTGACCAGACATATGTTGACCTGCCATGCAGTTCGTTGGTAAGCGTATCTAAAAGACACACACCAAAGAACAAAGAGGGCCTCTCCTTGCTCCTCATCAGCTGAGATCTCCAACCCCACTATACTTTCAGTCCTCTCTGAGACCTGCACTGAGAGGAATGAAGGTGTAGAATTAGGTGTGTCACAGTACTTGTGGGCAATCTGCTTTCGGTACACCGACGTCAGATTGTACCAGGCAAATTTCCCTGCCCCAGCTGCTGCACCGCTGAAAGAAGTTCGCTCCCAGCCATCCACATGCCCAGCGGTTGAATGCTAGCTTGGTAAAATTGCTAGCATTTCAACTGCTACCTTTTCAGTTGGTAGACTCTGCCCCCTTCCGGGAGTGTGTGGAGTGTGCGGTTCCTCAGTGGCAGGTTCCCAAGCGCTACTTTTTCTCATGGAAGGCGATTCCGGCTCTCTACCGGCATGTGGAAGGCAATGTCCTGGACAGGGCGGTCAGCGGTAAGGTGCATATTACCGCTGACTCATGGTCCAGCAGGCATGGACAGGGACGTTTCATGGCGCATTCCCTCAGCAAACCTACGCTGCATGGCCTCCCTGATCCTGCAAAGCCTGTGGAAGGTTCCTTGCATTCGTGGTATCAAGGAGAAGGAACAATACTGGCTGGCAACCCTCCTTGATCCACGTTACAGGGGTAAGGTTGCGGCCCTTATCTTGCCGTCGCAGAGGGAGGAGAGGATGAAACATCTTCGGGAGGCCTTGCAGAAAGGTCTGTGCAACGCATTCCCAGAGACTGGGAGAATACAAACTCCTGTTTCTGGACGTGTTGCTGAGGCTTCGGTCAGTCAAAGAAGGAGCGGTGGAGAAGGTGGCCATCTGACCGATGCGTTCAGACAATTTTTTAGTCCACAGCCCCAAGGTATGATCGGTTCCAGCAACCATTGCCAGCGTCTGTTTTACATGGTGCAGGAATACCTAGGGGCAAGATATGACTTGGACACCTTTCCCTCCGAAAATCCTCTGGGTTACTGGGTCTTGAGGATGGATCACTGGCCAGAGCTTGCACAGTATGCAATTGAGCTACTGGCCTGTCCTGCATCCAGCGTTCTTTTGGAACGCACATTCAGTGCTGCTGGAGGCTTTGTAACCGATCACAGGGTGCGTCTGTCCACCGACTCGGTCGATCGACTGACCTTCATAAAAATGAATCAGTCTTGGATCACCACCAGCTACCAAGCACCTGATGCTGATGTAACCAAATACATTTTTTTGAAATGTCAGATCCCTTCAAAGACTGCCTATGCTGATGCTGAGTGACTATCCTGTTATACTGAGTAATTATCCTCTTCCTCCTAAATGATCATGATGATAGCTTGTAAGAACATTTTTGGTTCTGGGCACTGCCAATCCAGCCACCAGTGCCTAAGGCCCAGTTTTTCAACCCCTGTTTAACAGGAGCATGTAATTGCAATTTTTCATGCAATTCTTTGCAGCAGGGCTAGTTCCTGCGCTCCAACTAGAGTATCTGTGAGGGGTTGCAGTGTTGTGGCACCAGCACCAGTGCCTAAGGCCCAATTTTTCAGCCCCTGTTTAACAGGGGTGTGTAATTACAATTTTTGATACAATTCTTTGCAGCAGGGCTAGTTCCTGCGCTCCAACTAGAGTATCTGTGAGGGGTTGCAGTGTTGTGGCACTAGTGCCTAAGGCCCAATTTTTCAGCCCCTGTTTAACAAGGGCATGTAATTACAAATTTTGATGCAATTCTTTGCAGCAGGACTAGTTCCTGCGCTCCAACTAGAGTATCTGTGAGGGGTTGTAGTGTTGTGGCACCAGCACCAGTGTCTAAGGGCCAATTTTTCAGCCCCTGTTTAACAGGGGCGTGTAATTACAATTGTTGATGCGATTCTATGCAGCAGGGCTAGTTCTTGCGCTCCAACTAGAGTATCTGTGAGGGGTTCCAGTGTTGTGGCACCGGCACCAGTGCCTATGGCCCAATTTTTCAGCCCCTGTTCAACAGGGACATGTAAATAGAATTCTTGATCTAATATTTCACATCAGGGCCCGTTTCTACGCCCACCAAGAGTATCTGTGAGGACTTACAGTGTTGTGGCACCAGCACCACCACCACCACCAAAGGCCCAATTTTTCTGCCCCTGTTCAATAGGGGCATGTAATTACAATTCTTGATCTAATATTTCACAGCAGGGCCCTGTGAGGGCTTACAGTGTTGTGGCCACAACAACACCTAAGGCCCAAATTTCTGCTGAGTATATAGGACAGGCCCCTACTTTCAAACATCCAACTTACAAACAACTCCTACTTGCAAACAGAAGGAGACAACAGGAAGTGGGATGAAATCTACCCCTAGGAAGGGAAATTCTCTCCTGTAAGAGTTAATATGGGAAAAACTTTTCTCCTTTCCACTGATGCTTTATCACCAATCCTTGTTTCACAAAAAACCCAAATTTTCAAAAAACATTTGTCATTGGGACAAAAAGTGAGGTGAAATCTTCTGAAGAGGAACACAGACAGCAAAACAAATGTCACAGGGGTGATAACACTTCCCTAGGTTTTCCAAAAAGCTTAAAATAGATTTTTTGGCTGGAGCTAAACATGTTTAAAATGTACCAGTTCAAAATTACAAACAGATTCTACTTAACAACAAACCTACAGTACCTGTCTTGTTTCCACTGCCTGTATACTGCTTTTCAGAGTATATAGGGCCTGGGGGCCCCACACCTTTCCTTTTTTAATTTGGGTGCGGGGTTCCCCTTAATAACCACACAAGACCCAAAGGGCCTGGTAATGGACTGGGGGGTACCCATGCCGTTTGTCTCACTGATTTTCATCCATATTGCCAGGACCCAACATTACATTAAAGCCGCAAGCAGTTTTAAATTACTTTTTTTTCCTTTAAAAATGACATTTTGTGCAGGGACTTTTCGAAGCACGGGAAACACGCAACACTTTACAGGCATACTATAGACACCCCCCAGGTATGATACTTAAAGGAATATTTCACTTTTTTTTTTTTTACTTTAAGCATCATTAAAATCACTGCTCCCAAAAAAACGGACGTTTTTAAACTTTTTTTTGCATTGATACATGTCCCCTGGGGCAGGACCCGGGTCCCCAAACCCTTTTTAGGACAATACCATGCAAATTAGCCTTTAAGATGAGCACTTTTGATTTCGAACATTCGAGTCCCATAGACATCAATAGGGTTCTAACGTTCGTGCAAATTTTCGGTCCGTTCGCAGGTTCTGGTGCGAACCGAACCGGGTGGTGTTCGGCTCATCCCTACTGGTGACCCCACAATAGGGATACAATGTTTCAGTGGAAGGGAGTTTAATAAGATACTCAGCCGTACCCAGCCGTACTCAACCATACCCAGCCATACCCAGCAATACTCAGTCGTACTCAGCCGTACTCAGCTGTACTCAGCCATACTCAGCCATACCCAGCAATACCCAGCATTACTCAGTCATACCCAGCCATACTCAGCCATACCCAGCAAAACTCAGTCATACCCAGCCATACCCAGCAATACTCAGCCATACCCAGCCGTACTCAGCCATACCCAGCAATACTCAGCCATACCCAGCCGTACTCAGCCATACCCAGCAATACCCAGCAATACTCAGTCGTACTCAGCCATACCCATCAATACCCAGCAATACTCAGCAATACCCAGCCATACCCAGCTATACCCAGCAATACTCAGTCATACCAAGAAATACTCAGCCATGCCCAGCAATACTCAGTCATACCCAGCCATACTCAGCTGTACTCAGCAGTACCCATCCATACCTAGCCGTACCCAGCTATCCCATCCATACTCAGCCATACCCAGCCGTACTCAGTCGTACCCCGCCGTACTCAGCCATACTCATTCATGCTCAGTCATTGCATCTATACTCAGCCATCCCCATCCACAGCTCATCCATCCCCATTCATGCTCATTCATGCCACATCAGTTCTCATCCATGCCACATACATGCCACTACAGTGCCTCACAAAAGTGTAATAGGTAGTCAAATTAGATTTATAACTTATGCCCCTAGAACACCTGATGGTGCTCCCTGCATGTTGGGCCTCTCTATGTGGCCACGCTGTGGAAAAGTCTCACACGTGGTATTGCCATACTCAGGAGGAGTAGGAGAATCTATTTTGGGGTGTAATTTTTGGTATGTACATGCTGTGTGTTAGAAATATTGCATGAATTGACAACTTTGTGTAAAAAAAAAATGCGATTTCATTTTCTTTACACATTTTCCAAAAACTTGTAGAAAAAAATGGCATGTTCAAAAGACTCATTATGCCTCATAGATTATACATTGGGTTGTTTTATTTCCAAAATGGGGTCATTTTTGGGGCGTTTCCATTGCCCTAGTGCTCCAGGGACTTCAAAAATGTAAGAGGTAGTCAAGAAATTAGATGTGTAATTTATGCTAAAAGAACGCCTGGTGGTGCTCCTTGCATGTAGCGCCTCTGTATGTGGCCACGCTGTGTAAAAGTCTCACACATGTGGTATCGCCATACTCAGGAGGTGTAATAGAATGTGTTTTGGGGTGTACTTTGTGCTATGCATATGCTGTGTGTGAGAAATAACCAGCTACTATAACAATTTTTTTGAAAAAAAAAGAAAAAGAAAAAAAATCTTGATTTTGCAAAGAATTGTGGGAAAAAATTACAACTTCAAAAAACTCACCATGCCTCTTACTAAATACCTTGGAATGTCTACTTTCCAAAAAGGGGTCATTTGGGGGGTATTCGTACTTTCCTGGTTTGCTAGAGTCTCAAGAAATGAGATAGGCCGTCAGTACATCAGGTACGATCAATTTTCAGAGATTGGCACCATAACTTGTGGATTCAATAACTTTCACAAAGACCAAATAATTTACACCAATTTGGGTTATTTTTACCAAAGATATGTAGTAGTATACATTTTGTAGGAAATGTGAATGATTCCACGCAAAGGAAATAAATATTGACCAAAAAACAAAAAAGAACAAAAAGGAACTGCTGCCTCTACTAATTACTACCACTAGGTGGAGTATATGATTGAAAAGAAAATAAAGTAGATATGGCACCGTTCTGTTTCCGTGTTTGAAAAATAATAGGTGAATATACACCAAATTGTGCACCAAATCTCAGGAATAGACTAGTACACAATGCCCTGGATCCACCAAAACAGATATAAATATCAAGCCAGCTAAAGGGCTTTTTTAAATTTGAAAAATGTCTCCCATGTAGAGCCAGCAAAAAAACTAGTAAGAATAAAACGGATTTCACATCTACAGCCAATGGAACTAAATACAATATAAGAGAGTTCATTACATGTAAAAGCACACATGTAACATATGTGTTAGAGTGCCCGTGCCACAAACAATACGTGGGCAGAACCACAAGATATCTGCATGTAAAGTTCCGGGAGCATATAAATAACATCAAGAAAGGTTTTCTTGTTAAATATATTTATTGAGTTTTCACAGAAGAAGAAATAAAATGATACAATACATGGATACATATCAGTCGTCAGAAGATCTTTGCAGTATGATAAAAAAGATAAATAAATAAGTTAATAAAATAAAGTAATTTTAGAGATATCTTACAACAATATTTACTATACACTAGTTGGGATTCTAGATGTAAGATTAGAGAAATAAATCAAGTTATTAGACTAAGAATCCACAGGAATATTTTAGGAAATAATAAAAGAAAAGGAGAGGGAGGAGAGATAAAGATGGAAAGAAGGAAAGAAGAGAGAAAAAAAAAAGAGAGTTTCCCGGGATAATGATCCAGCTCTCATTAGGTATACAAATATAATATATATTTCAGTAATAATATGATACATATCTTAGTGTGGTAACAACAGAGATTGGTCAAAATCTGTAGGGAAGTAGTTTTTAACCCATGGTTGCCAAATTTTGTGAAATGTATTTTGTTTTATTTTCTTTAATAGCTGTCATCTTGGCGTATAAAAGTGCTCTTTTCATTCTGTGTTTAGCTTCAGCGAGAATTAGATTTTGGGACTTCCACGCCTTGGCAATCGTTTGTTTAGCTGCAGTGCTATGTTGGATAAACAATTGGATTGTGGGTTTAAGGTTTAGGAGTGCCGTTGCAGGATCTGGAGGAATGGTGATTTCCAGGGCTTTAGAAGCCATAAGAAATATATTCTTCCAGAATTCTTCAACTACGGGGCATTGCCACCATATGTGAAAATGTGTTCCTGCTGTGTCACATCCTCTAAAGCAATTAGGTGAATATGTGAGGACAAATTTAGCTATTCTAGCTGGTACAGGGTACCAGCATGCTAGAACCTTGTAATTAGTTTCTGCAGCAAAACAATTTGGAGAGGAAGTTTTGGTGGCTGACCATATATTCGACCAATCTTGTTTATTAAACACTCGATTCATATCTTGTGCCCATTTAGTTGTGTATGAGGGTAGAAACTCACTAGATATCATATTAAGTTGGAAATATAATATTGAGATAAGTCCTCTAATGTGTGGATCACTTATACAAATCCGCTCAAATTGAGTCATTTGATTAAGAGTTGAGCCTGTACTAAGAAGTGGTTCATAAAAATTTTTAATTTGTAAATATCGAAATATTTCAGTTTTAGGTAACCCAAAGGTTTCACAAAGTACAGGAAATGTATAAATAGCTTTAGTCGAGGAAAGATTGTATAAACGAGTCAGGTTCGTAGAGGTCCATGCAGAGAATGATTTTGGGAATTTCCAGGCAGGATAAAAGGCTGGATTATTAAGAAATGAAAGCAAGGGATTATGTGTTGATTGAAGATTATGTGCAAATTTACATCTATCCCATACTGCTAGGGTCTGTTTCGTGATAGGATTAGAAAGATGTATTCTATCAGCAGGACAGAGCCAAAACATATTTGCCACTGAGATAGGGTCACTTTCAATAGCTACCCATAGGGGAGCTTCTACAGAAGTATGATACTTGGGTATAAGTGCTAGCTGTGCTGCGTAGAAATAGGAGGAAAAGTTGGGCAATCCCAAACCACCACTGAATTTATTAAGGTAAAGCGTAGATTTAGGTACACGAGGTTTGGTGGTACCCCAAATGAAGGACATAACTCTACGTTGAGTAAGTCTAAGAAAGTAAGATGGTAAAGAAATAGGGAGTACCCTAAATAAATATAAGAATTTTGGCAGGATTGACATCTTTACCGCATTAATCCTTCCCAACCATGACAATGATAGAAGAGCCCATTGTTTCAGGAAGCCGGAAGTTTGTGTAGCCTCCCTGGCGGTTTTCCCGAGTGTGGCTCGGGGTTAAAATTCAGGACCATTAGCGGTAACCCCGAGCCACACTCGGGATTGCATCGCACGATCCTGGTGCCTCCTTACTTACCTTGTCCCCGGGATCCTGCGATGTCCCCCGCAGTGTCCGCGGGCTGTGTCATGTTCTGAAGCCTCTCCGTGCCAGGCTCCGTTCCCTGCGAGCGTCGCGACGCACGGGGGCGGAGCCTGGCGGCAAATTCAAAAAAATGTAAAAAGCATAACACATACAGTACTGTAATCTTACAGATTACAGTACTGTATGAAATCATTTCACATCCCATTTGTCCCCAGTGCTCTGGCCCATGCCCTGCATGCAGTTTTATATTGCATATACTCTTCTTTCTGCCTGGAAACTGGAGATTGTCCATAGCAACCAAAAAGTGTCCCTTTAAAAGGTATTTAAGAGAGATTGTGAGTTTTATTCCTAGGTATGGAAGCTGCTTTGGAACCCAAGTAAAGGGTAAGGAAGTTTGTGCCTGCCGAAGTTCTAATTGAGATAAGGAAATATTTAATGCATTTGATTTTGTTGGATTAACATGTAGTCCTGATATTTGGGCAAAATTATCTAGTGTTTTTAGTAGATTAGGGGTGGATATATGGGGATGAGACAAATATGAGAATGACATCCATAAAGAGACATAGTTTATGGTGATAACCACTTAGTTCGATACCTTTAATGTCAGGATTGGTTCTAATAAGGTGTGCCAGGGGTTCTATTATTAGGGCAAAAAGTAGAGGGGAAAGAGGGCATCCTTGTCTAGTGCCTCTTTTGATATCAATCATTGTTGACTTATAGCCTGCATATTTGATATATGCTCTAGGATTATTGTATAAGGATGAGACCCAGGTTAAAATTTTTTTTCCAAATCCCCATTTACCAAGGACATATTCCATATAAGGCCACGTAACCGAATCGAATGCTTTCCTTATGTCTAAGGATACAAGGCAAGCTGGGATTCGTCTAGTTTTAGCCGCATTAATAAGTAAGAGTGCTCTCCTGATATTATCTCCAGCTTGACGTTTAGGCATAAAGCCTGTTTGGTCTTTATGGATTCGTAGGCCAATAATATTATTCAGTCTAGTGGCCAAAATTTTAGCAATTAATTTTATATCGAGATTTAGGAGGGATATAGGAGGATAATTAGTCCAGGGGGTGGAGTCAGAATGTGGTTTGGGGATCATTGTTATTATAGAGGTGAGAGTCTCTGTTCTAAATGAGTTACCTTTAAGGATCGAATCGAAGGCTTTAGTTAAGACAGGTGTTAAGATTGATGCAAATTGTCTATAATATGTTGCTGAAAATCCATCTGGGCCTGGTCTTTTATGTAATTTTAAAGATTTTATTGCGTTAAGGACTTCAGTATCTGTAATTGGACATTCAAGAAGATCTTTCTGTTGTTGATCAAGGTTAGGAAGCGTGATATTGGAGAACAGTGTGTCTGCTTTAGTTTTATCAAAATTTGAGGCAGAAGAATATTGTTTAGATAACTTAGAGCGAAAAATTTCAAGTATTTTCACTGGGTTACTAGTGTAAGATTCCCGGGATACTTTCAATCTGATAGGCGTATGTATATGTTGTGATTTTTTTAAAATTCTGGCCATAGGTGTATCAGGTTTATTTGCCCTGCGATATTGAACATGCTGGCGTTTACTTATAAGTTTATCTGCGGTATCAGTAAGAAAAAGATCTAGATCCAGGCGGGCTTTTTCTAGTTTGGTACTGTTGGTAGCATTCGGGGAGGTTTGAAAAGTTTGATGACAGTCATTAAAGGTAGATTCAAGTTTTGCAAACAACAGTTTGCGTTCTCTTTTAAGGTTAGTTGCTTGTTGTATCAGTCTACCCCTAATGACTACCTTGTGCGCCTCCCATAATGTAATAGCAGAGACATTGTCTGTATCATTGGATTTTAGGTAATCAGAAAGTGCTTTTTCAGTCTCAACACGATGAGAAGGGTGGCTCAGAATTGAATCGTTTATACACCAAGTGGTATTGTGTGATCTAGGAATTGTGGAAGCAATGGTAATGAATACTGCGCAGTGGTCTGTCCATGGAAAAGGAATGATTTTGGATGATATGATTTCTGGTAGCATACTTGACGGGATTAGAATATGATCTATTCGTGAAAAAGAGTTATGCGGATAAGAATAATGAGTGAAGCGCCTACTAATAGGGTTCATCTCTCGCCAAGTATTTACCAGGCTATGAGTGGTGAGTAGATGTTGAAAAGTTAGGTTTATTGAGTTTGTGGTAGGTCCAGGGGGAGATTTATCTAAGAACGGGAAAATAGTAGCATTAGAATCCCCACAAATAACAACAGTACCAAACTTATGTACTTCTATAAGTTGAAAAAGGTGGGATAAGAAATCAGTTGGGCGTTTGTTAGGGGCATAATAAGACACAATAGTAATAGGATTATCAGAAATAAATCCTGTTAGGAGAACATATCGTCCTTCAGGGTCTGTTATTTTGGATACAAGGTTAAACGGAGTGGAACGGTAAAAAACCAATGAGAGTTCCGTGCTGTTTAACTGTAGCTGAAGCAGTATAGAATTGTGGATATGATGATGAAAGAAATTTGGGATAAACTTTGTCAGTAAAATGCGTTTCCTGCAAACATATAATATTAGCTTTTTTCATAGCAAAAGAGCGTAAAGCCTTGGTTCGCTTATGTGGGGTATTAAACCCCTGTACATTTAATAACAAGATATTTATAGGAGCCATAAAACAACGAATGCGAATATTATAGCATATTCACCGAGAGCCAGGATCACCAACCCGAGAGTCAGGAGGGAATAGCAAAGATTAAAGAAAGAAGCAATAGAATAGAAAAAGAAAAAAGGAGAGGAGAATCGAACAAACCCAATATGAAGACAATTTAGCAGTATATAAAGGCTAAATAATAGGGTGTAGGAGCATCTCAGGAGAGTTTTTAGAACTTTCTGAGAGGGTCCGGGACCACCAATAGAGACCCCCATAACAATGGTAGGAGTCCTTAGGTGGAATGAAGGGCAACAAGAAATTCCTAAGGGATGTATAACATCGGAGGACCACAGGAACTATTCCATTACTATCATGGAAAAATTTCGCTTAAATTGTTACAAAAAAAGAAAAAATAAAGTTCAAAAACTTGAGAGGAAAAAAAAACTGAAAAAAGTTAATATAAAAAAAAAACATAACAGTAGTATGTAGCCATAACTCATTTTAGTCATGAATATGGCCAGTTAATTAACTCTGTCAGCATACTGTGCTGGAAAAAAGTAGCAAGGACAAATAACTAGTCTGGCTTAGATTGTCAGTCCATTGAATCCTCATTGTTTGGTGGTGAATGTTCATATCGACCTCGCTTGTTAAGGTTTTGATGGGAAGATGTGGAATAGCTGGGTTTTGGGTCTTTGTTTTGCTGTGTAGAACGAAAAGCTGAGCGCCTATGAGACTGGTCATTTGGTAAGATTGCTTCGGCTAGGCCCATATCAAATAGGGCTGACTTCAAGTCCTCTGAAGAGCGACAAACATATTTTGTTTCCAAATGAGTAAATCTGAGACAAAAAGGAAATCCCCATTGATAGGAAATTTGATTTCTCTGGAGTACCTGGAGTTGAGGTTTAAGTGCACGTCTTTTTGCAACCGTTAGTGGGGACAAATCCGTGAAGAGTTGATAGGTATTGCCCTGGAAGCTAAGAGATTCTCTCCCTCTGGCAGCTGTTAGTATCTGTTCTTTGGTTCTGTAAAAGTGCAATTTAGCTATAATATCCCTCGGGGGACCATTTATTTTGCGTGGGGCTAACGCTCTATGCACTCTATCCATTTCGAACCTGTCAATAGGGGTTCCAGGTAATAATTCTTGAAAGAGCGCCGTGATATTAGCTTGCAGGTCTAGAACAGATTCAGGGATTCCCCTGATTCGCAGATTCGATCGACGATCTCTGTTCTCTTGGTCCTCTAAACGATTTTGTAATGTAAGGTTTTCCTCTTTTAGTACCTTCATCTCAGACATGTAGTTCTGTGTAAAATTATCAATTTCATCAACCCTCAGTTCTAAGTCAGCTGTTCTCTGACCTAGTTCTCTAATTTCTTTAGTCAGTTTGTCAGTTATATGATCAGAAGTCTGTTTGAGGGCTTTCTGAAGCATACATTCAAATTTTTTGAAGATGTCAGACTGTGTAGCAGCTTGTAATTCACAGTATTCATATTCAGACTCAGACTCACCGTTAGCAGCCTGTGTCTTCTGACTGTGAGGTAAAGATTTTTCAGTGTATTCACCGCTGTGCTGACTGTGAAGTAAAGATTTTCCAGTGTATTTACCGCTGTGCTGACTGTGAGGTAAAGATTTTCCAGTGTATTCACCACTGTGCTGACTGTGAGGTAAAGATTTTTCAGTGTATTCACCATTGTGCTGACTGTGAGGTAAAGATTTTCCAGTGTATTCACCGCTGTGCTGACTGTGAGGTAAAGATTTTTTAGTGTATTCACCGCTGTGCTGTGGTTGAGAGGATGCCGCCGCCATTCTAGCCGCCAGCCTGTGTGCCGTTTCCTTCTTTTTTCCTGCTTTAATTTTCGTTTTAGGAGCTCTCAAGACCATTGTCAGTGAAGCTGACAGTATTAGGTAGGATTTTCTGCAGTTTTGGGATACTTGCTGGTTCACTGGGACCTGTAGTCCTCCGATGAAAACTCCCGAGGAGCGGAGCTCTAAGGTAACATTACCTTCACCTCAGGCTGCCGCACATGTGCCCCCATCAAGAAAGGTTTTAATAAACATAGCATTTCCAGACATTTCAGAGACCATCATTACAGGGATCCTACATGCATGACCTTTTATGGCATAGACAAGATTAAAGGGCATTGGAGTGGGGAAAACCAGAAAATCAAAGTTTCCCAAAATGAAACAAAATGGATCTTCCTATTAGATACTCTCCAACCCATAGGAATGAATATTGATGTAGATTTGAATTGTTTTTTAACAAATTTTTAGAAACATAAATTTTCCTTTGAGTGAATAGCAAATTAAATAGATATTAAAATTTTATTGCCAGAATTTTTTTTAAACATTTACAAAAAAAAATTCTATATTTTATCTCTATTGCTTCTCTAAAACAAGCCCTCTTTTAACACATAAAAACATTTTTATATTTTATTTTATGTATATTTTTTGTTATTTTTATTTAAATTTTTATTCTTTATTTTCCTTTTTTTATAGATCATATATGTAATAAACTACAGATTTTAATGTATATAGGGGTATATTTAAATAGATTATTGCCAGAAGTATAGGGTTACGTGCCAATTAGAAGGCACACAAATTAGTTTATTTTTTAAGACAGCCTTCATAACTTATAGCATATCGCAACTGGTTAACATTGGAATAAATTAAATTTGAAAGAGTGACGGCATAGAGCGTTCAGCAAGAAACATAAAATCCTATAAATTTTGCAATAGAACGCTATTAATATGGCTCCAGAACACTTGAAATGCAGACTTTGGTCTGCATAATATCATCAAACATGGCTGCGGGTATTATATTTTACAACAGTGGTCTTCGGTCTGCATTACCTCACCAAAAATGGCCGCCTGGACAAGTGCATAAAACATGCGGACTTCGGTCTGGAAAACCTTACCCAAAATGGCCGCCGTAAAGGAGATAAGGCAATTGTGGTGCATGCTCCAGATGACGTCAGAGTGACGAAAGCATAGGGCGGGGTCAGCACACACTTTTGCATCACTTCCAGTCACCGGTCTTTGTGTCAGCAACAAATGGTTTAAAGCGGAGCTCCACCCGATTTTTCTACACTAGCTGCAGCTGATTACCGCAATGTCCTAATGACAAAACTGCACTTTTTTTTTTTCAGGTTGTACCTTTCTCTTTGTTTCTTCCAGGAAGCACAGGCTGCGGTTAGGGGCGTGTTTTCAGTGGCTAATTAGTCGCTTCCTCTTAGCCGTACTGGCTCCTGGGAGCTTGTGTCATTGTTCCCAGGAGTCAGTGCGGCGGCCTGTTATGAGAGTCATCTTGAGAGTATCTCCATTGCCATCACAACGGGGCGGGACCTCCTACGACGCTGCTCGTTGTGATGGCAACCGGAGCTGTTGACGGCGCTCCGATTTCAGTCTAATGCACATGCGCGAGATCAGGAAAAGAACGGGCGGTGCATGTTGGTCGATCAGCAGCACCGTATCCCGGAAGAGGATGCCTGTGGGCTTCACATGCCCACAGGCAAGATGACAACCGTGTAGATGTGATTATATAAGTTTATTTATTAGGCGAAAACAGACAGCACTGTCACTTAAAAACAGAACAAGTGAGTTCCCTATTGATATGTCATAATCAATGTCATTTGGCCAAAAAAAAATAATTAATCGGAGAGAGTGGAACCCCGCTTTAATGTCTTTCACTAAATGTGAGTACCCTTTTCATGATTCTAAGTAATAAATCAGTTAAAACAATTTCACACTATTGGAATCCTTTTCTCCTATACCTTATATGACATTTGGGGCAAGAGTGGAAACTATTAACACACCGGGGAATATCCAGCCTTCAGATTGCTGCACAGTGGCAGATACTGTGAATGCTCCATACCCCAAGGGGGGGGGGGGAGTTCCGGTGTGTGCAGTATCCATTTTGGCCAAAATTTATGAAGAAAAATTACTAATTTGCAAAATTGTATAACATAAACAAAGAAAAATTCATTTTTTTACAGAATTTTCTGTCTTTTTTCTTTTATAGCTGAAAAAATAAAAAACCTAGTGGTGATTAAATACCACCAAAAGAAAGCTCCATTTGTGTGAAAAAAAGGACAAAAATTTCATATAAGTACAATGCTGCATGACTGAGTAATTTTCATTCAAAATGTGAGAGCACTGAAAGCTGAAAATTGGTCTGGTTAGGAAGGGGGTTTAAGTGCCCAGTGGTCAAGGGGTTAAACAGGGCTTGTTATAGACTGCCATACATAAACCCCTGTAGGATTGCTAGCTAAATTCTGGGACAATGAGTTAGTGCCAGGCTTGGTAAATGTGTAAAATCTCAAAGGGTAGTGTTGCACTATCCATGTATCATACTGTACATTCCTCAGAAGAATCAAATAGTTTTAACTATATATCCTGTAACAGAGTTATTCCTGTTCTTAAGCATTTATTTTAAAATAACAATTTTATAAATAATCATACTTTTTATGCATTCATGAGGAGATAAAGGGAGTTTCTAAGGACAAAGGAATTTTTTCATTATACTGTATTTTTTGTTGAAACACATTAGAGACTTATTTATTCAGTAGCATCAGGGAAAAGCATGGTTTCTATAAAGATGGACTTGCAGTGCTGTAGTGGAGTTATTGGGGATATAAACTGAATATATATATATATATATATATATATATATATATATATATATATATATATTGTGCTAGTTAGAACACTTTTTATATTTTTGGTATACTTGTGCATTTTAAATATGCATACTCTCCTAATAATGATAAACAATTAATGGGAAGCATCTGCCAAAAACAAATCTGTGTTAGAGATGAGGTTCTGGTTTACCTCTACCATGGGCTCCAGGTCAATCCTGCTGGTTTGATCATTTTTTTAAACTATTATGCACTGCATTACCTTTGAAAAAATGACTAACAGGGGCCAATAAGGAGGCCTTTGGATAACCCCCTAACTATGAAATCTCACTATGAAAGCTAATTTCCTAGTAATTTATTTTTGATTTTCGGGGCTTTTGTCTTTCCCTGTATTTTGTGGTTGATTTGGGGTCTGCAGTCACATTTACCTGTATTTCCACCCATAGCAAGCTTCTAAGCTTCTTTTTTTTGCTTCTGCAAAAGTTGTGGGTGCTTAAAGTGGAGCATTTGCTTGTTACTGACAATTTGTTGTTGGAGATGTCTTTTGTTCGCAACACTCAGCTGAATCATTTGCAAAAAAAATGTTAGTGCAAGAACAGTGTGCACTTTAACCTCCTCCTATTACACCATTCACTTTCATCACACTCCCTTATCCACATTGTTAAATTGAAAGTCAGGCATACACTATTTTGGCCTGTTAACCTTGATTAAATCTGTCTTGCTGGGGTTGTAGCTTGACTGGCAATGTAAGGAGACACTGACTTGTGTGCTTCCACTGAGACTTCTTTCAGTTATTGAGCTGGAAACTTCTGTCCTGAGCCTTAGCTGCCACCATATAACATGAGACCAAACCTAAACACTACATTTGTATGCAATCAGACACTTGCACTACATAGTTGAAGGTATGTAAATCTAAAGGAAATTGAATAAAAAAATTGTATTATGTATGGCCAGCTTTAGTTACTGTATACTTTCACTCTTAGTACACATGTGTGTCTAGTGTGATGCTTCATATCATATTAATTACAAAAAAAGACACAAAGTAAATGCTGGGTGTAAACAAAACAACCACAAACAGTGTATTCCTCAAATGTATATGCATTAGGTTCACTTAGCAGTGTTGGTATTCAGTTACACAAATGCATATTCTGTCAAGTGATTTTGTACCAAACATGATATAACACACCCGCAGCCATCCTTTTTAAAGGAGTGCAATAGTTTATGCTTCTTTTGGGCAAAAAATGACAGTTTATTATTTAAGGTATTTGCAAGTATGTGCTCTTTTCACAATAGTAAATGTTAGTTAAATCTTATTCTCAAGTAGTAAAAAATGTGCATCGTTTACACAGCTTCATGGCTCAAGGCATTAAATTGTATTTACTTTTTAGATATACAGTAAGTGACTCTTACGTGGTTCCTACTGTAAGCTGTACCATATAAGCATTGTAATACCAATGCCTGCTTCCCTAATGTTGATCTATGTCCTTTTGGAAATAAATGTAATATTTCATATTAATTCACATTTAGATTCAGCTACCCTCTATTGCAATTCCTTATTGGAAATTATAATCCAATGATACATAGCTATGGATATTTATGTATGATTTGGTATCCTTGCTTTCAGACCACTCTTGATTTTTGTAAAAATTCATATACACAACACTCTAAATGAAATGTTTAACCATGTTTTAAATTCTTTAAACATAAAAGGGAGTTTGAAAATTTTTAATGTTTTAGTGTTTATTAATATTTGTTTAAGTTTTCAAATACTGGAAAGGCTAGGTATACAATCCTGCTCTCAAACATTTTCAAGGGACACAACCACTTCTTTTTATTTGGTAATGCTCTTAACTGGTGCTTTATAGTGATTTTTTTCATGTCTATACTGTGTTTAAGTGTATTTCTTTAAACATCGCATTCATAATTTTTATAAATGTCTAGTCTTATTTATGAAAGAGAGAAATTCTTTTTCTCGGTATACATCTTTATACTAAGCAGGGCTATGCAAGAGAGCCATTCAATTGAGTCAGATTTCTCACATCCCCAGACTGTCCTTCACTGGCTTGGTTTGTGTTCACAAACCTTTTTAACAAAGTCCCTTAATTGAAAGAAAACACAAATACACACCAGAAGTATTTGTATTCAGGTTTGCCTGTGCAAGCCAACATAAATTAATTCTTCCAGAGATATAATCCATTTCAATTATTGGAACCTATCACCCACTCAACTGTATACAATGCACTCCCACAGCTAAATGGCAGATTTCTTGATGCAGTCAAAACTCCCCGGTGTTGTCAAGATTTACATGTGGGTGCACATTTTAATGTGTTTCATACCAGTGGAAACAAGTCAATGGGCCTGGGTGTATTTTCACTCTGGGAACTATCACTCTCCCAAACTTCAATTGTAGGTAGATGTTGACCATTTTAAGGTATGTTTCTTATACAAATACTATCAAAAAATGTTTTTTTTTATCTTTTACTTTCAAAGGTAAAGAAGAGATTTGGGATCTTTTTGATCCCAGATCTCTTCATAAAAAGGGCCCTGTCATCCTTATTTCTAGTACAAGGGATGTTTACATCCCTTGTAATAGGAATAAAATTGAGAAAAAGATTAAACAAACAGTATAAAAATAAAAAAATAAATAAGAAAAAAAAATTAAAGTGCCCTCATCCCTCCATGCTTACAGGAAGAAGCGAACACATACCTAAGTTGCGCAATAATTCTAGTGCTAGACCTCCTCTGTATCTCTAAATAGTTAACCTGTAAAAGTGTTTAAAACATTGCCTATGGCAATTTTTAAGTACCATAGTTTGTTACTAATCCACAATTTTTAAAGCATGACATGTTAGGTATCTATTTACTCATCCTAACATCATATTTCATATTATACTAAAAAATTGGGGTATATATTGTATTTTTTTTTTAAATTGCGTTTGAAAATACCCTGTGAAAAAAAAAAAAATTGCAACGATCACCATTTTATTCCCTAGGGCAGTGTTTCTCAACTCCAGTCCTCAAGGCGCACCAACAGGTCATGTTTTCAGGATTTCCACTATTTTGCACAGGTGATTTGATCAGTTTCACTGCCTTAATAATTACCACAGCCGTTTCATCTGAGGGAAATCCTGAAAACATTAACTGTTGGTGCGCCTTGAGGACTGGAGTTGAGAAACACTGCCCTAGGGTCTCTGCTAAAAAAAAAATATATATCATGTATGGAGCTTCTAAATAAATTTTCTAACAAAAAATACTGATTTAAATGTGTAAACATAAAGTGCCAGAAAAGACTGGGTGGTAAAAATAGAAAAGGCATGTACTCAACACTCCCCAGCAAGGGGACCACTCTGTATTCATAGTGCTGTTAGATGGAGTAATAGCTGCAGCTGAAGGACAGGCCAAAACTCTGTTGACATCACATGTGGGTAGAGCAGCGGGCATGGCTACACATTTTAAATGACTTTCTTTGTCAAGCCTATCTAGAGGGAATATTGTGATTGCTTTATAAAGGAGAAGGGGGGTGCATGCCACAACACTACAACCTGATATTCTCAATGCTAAGAAGGACAACAGTCGGCAGACCACATTGACCTGCTGAACCTCATGAATACATCTAACAAAACAAATACTTTTAAAGACTGCACATGAAATGGGATAGCAGTGTAATACTGAGGCCGGGTTCACACTATTGCGAATTGGATATGGGTTTCTCCGCATCCAATTCGCATAGCAGTAGATTGTGACCGGCTCTCTATGGAGCCGGTTTACAAATCTCTGCAGCGGCTCTGGTGCGAATTGCACAGGATTCCTGTGCATCTTCTGGTCTGTGTCAGGTCCAAATTTCACCAAAATTTGGGCTGAAATCAGACCTGAAATGGTGAATGGAGATGCACCGGACTCCTGCTGTGAGCCGCTGCGTTCTCAAGTGTGAATCCAGCCTGAAGGGAACAAGAGCACTAACCAACATACACACAGTTTATTGGGCAGTAGCTAGCAGACTACATTATCCAGCAAACCCTATAGTTTGTATATTTAGACTCCAATTTGTGATTATAAATAACTAAAAAAAAAATCTCCTTCAGTAGACATACAGAATAGAGTAAGTACACTGTATGTTATTACAAAGCTTAAAAATGCCATTTTAAAATTGAATATGCAAAAAAAAAAAAAAACATAGTGGCTAGCACCTCTGCTTGGCAGCACCAAAGTCACGTTGAAACATGTAGCCATTCCTACTGCTTCGCTAGCATGTGATGACATCCAGGAGATTCCCGGGAAAACACTGTGCCTGTGTACAGAACTTTGGTCTGTCCTTCAGCTGCAGCTATTCCTCCATCTAACAGCATTGCTATCCAGGACTACAAGTGTGAATACAGAGAGGCACCCATGATGGGGAGTGTTGCGTACATGCCTTTTCTGTTAAACTTTTGTGAGCCAATTTGCATTTGATTTTAACATAAAAGTTTTTAACTCTACTGCACTTAGTGTGTGCTCTTTTTGTTTATAATAAAATCAGTGAACAACATAAGCAAAAACATACTATCCAGACAACAGCATACCACCATTAGGGTGGATACATCAAAATACATACAGATTATATACAACATAATTTGCTTTTGTTTTTTTTTTTGTTTTTTTGGAGACTATTGGGATTTGCTTCTTATGTTACTGCTCTATGACCTTTACCCAGTATGTGTCTTTTAATCTTTGCACAGGACATCATTGATAAAAAGTTTTATTGGTGGGTGGGGCTTTGAGTATATTAGTTTACTTTCATGTTTCAGTGTCTTGAAAAAGATGGACTGGGCTCCAATGGAAGTAGTTGCTTTGACTTGTCTCTGCTGCAAGACCTATGACTGCCCTATACATTTTCTGAAACTGAGCTCTGAATATTTCCTTTAAACCCCCCATCCCCCCATGTCCCCTCCTCTAACATTTCCCTCAAGATTAATAACAAAACCATTAATCCCACTCCTCATGCCAGGATGATAGGTGAAATTTTGGACTCTGATATCTCCTTATGGCTCTACATCTAACTAATCGTGCCACCTTCAACTTCATAACAATTCTGAAATATGCCCTTTCTTAACTAATGACACCACGAAATTACAAATGTATTTACTTGTTATCTCTTGCCTTGACTACTGCAACTCTCTTCTTATTTGTCTATCTTTTCACAGGCTATTCTCATTCAGTCTATCATGAATGCTGCTGCAAGGCTCATCCACCTTACCAACCATTCAGTGCCCTCCAACCCTTTCTGCCAATCCCTCCATTGGTTTCTGTTCACCCACTGAATAAAATGAAAGATACTGTACATAACCAACGTACTCTCAAAATATCACTCAAACCATACTATTTGCTCCTCCCAAGACCTCCTACTCTCTAGCTTCCTTATCACCTTCTCCCATTCTTATCTCCAGGATTTCTCTAGAGCATCTCCCAACCCCAGGAACTCTCTACCTTAATCTCACTGGCTATCTACTACCTGTCTGCTTTTAGGTGATCCATAAAAACTTACCTCTTTAGGAAAATCTATCCTGCCTCGAAACTTCTTCTTTCTCCATCAGCTCATCCCCTCACTACTATTAACCTTTTTGGAATTTGTCCCTGCATTTTAGATTGTAAGCTTTCTTGAGCTAGACCCTTCTAACCCTACTGTCTTGAGTTGTTTTTTAACTTGTAACTGTACTGTCTTCAATTTGTAAAGCACTGTGCAAACTGTTGGTGCTAGTGTATATACAGTAAATCCTAAAAAATTATCATAATGTATCTGTGTGTGTGTGTGTGTGTGTGTGTGTGTGTGTGTGTGTGTGTGTGTGTGTGTGTGTGTGTGTGGTGGCGGGTGTTTGTTGGTATCTGTATAGTTCTATCCACTTCCAAGCTGCAACAACCTGTGTTGTTAGTTAGTTTTTACTGTTCCTCTTTTTCTTTTAAACTTTGAAACTGGCTACTAAGGAGGCTGAAACAAATGTACCTGGGTTTGTTTTGAGACAGGTTCACAGAACATGAGTGAAGATGTCAATGGGAACTAAATAATAAAAAAAGAGTGATGGTCATTTTCTAGGCTAGTAGGCATTTTTGTCAAAAAATAACATTAGCATGGGAGGATTACCCTGGGAAACATATACCAAAGCAAAAAAATGTTTTTTTAGTTTGGCAATGAGCAGTGACTTTAATAATGCTTTAAGATCAACACAATACACACTAAATAATTTAAATAACATGCAGGATGTATATAATTTACTACAGCAAAACTGACATTTACAAAGAAAAAAATGGTGTTTAAACTGACAACTACTGTACTTCTGTTTGTATTTCCTTCATCTATACCAGACCTTTATGCTAAATGAGGGTCAGATATGTCAAGGGGGACCCCATGCAAAACAAAACAAAAGCAGTGTGAGGTCCTACTTGATATCCATATCAGACCCTATAGAGTAGGGAAAGTTAACACCCTTTAGTTTCTTAGATCTTAAAGTTCTCCCTGCATGTTGAAAGGTCCCAGAGGCTGGGGGAATGCCACTCTAGTTTCCTACTCTTCCTCTGAGAAAGGGGGCATTCAGAAATAATAAATATGTGTTAATATTACAATTTCATGTTGATTTAGTTAACATATATTGGCATCCCAAAGTTTTGTTTCCCTGTGTATAGGTTAGGAAAGGGGTGGCCTTCCTGTCAGATTTTACTGTTGTTGACTTAATTAGAGATTTTCCCATGACTCAATGTTCCATGCACCTATTTACAAGACAGGAACATATATCTGTCCATAGAAAGTTTGAATTTTCAGATTGTGGGTGGGCCTGTCAGCACACCCCCCCCCCCCCCCAAGCCTAGGTGAAAAATTATTGGTCGGGTATTCAGGCAGCCAACACTTCTGTGACTGCCTAAATACAATAGTTGTTAGTTAATATTATAGATGGGGGGATTGATAGATTTAAAACAAATTGTATATGGTTAGTTTTACTCTGAAGCAGTGACACAGGCAGCAGTCATAATGCTATTAACTTTAAGTATTAATAGTGTGCTGTACCATGTTAGTTATGGATTATTACATAATTTTGGGGTTGAACTAAATAGGGTAGAAGTGGAAGAAATACACGTCTCCAGATAGACATAAAATAGAGTAAAACCTGGACTTGATGTTGTTATTTTAAAACTCCAAATATGAAAACATTATGCAGAATGTGAACTGAGAAACAGAATATCCACATATAATGGATGCCCCATCAGGGCCCCCTGAGCAACCTTCCCCCACCCCTACTATACTTCTTAAGAAAATGATTATATTACATTCTTCTATTTGTCTTTGAAGCAACAGACCTCCTAGTTGACAGAGCAATCCCCAATGCTTCTTGTGATTCCTCTGGTGGTTGCCTTGAGCTATGACTGAAACATAGTTTAGACTGATCTTATGTTTTTGAATCACGTGCTCTTTATGTTGTTTTTGTTTACATGGTAAAACTTACAAATCATATGAAACAAAAAAAAAAAAGAATTGAAAATGCTTTGGAAATATATTTTCAAATTAGACATAGAGATTTAATTTACAAAATCTCAGAGGATGCCTTATTGCATCTTGTATTAAGGATCCTCAGAAATGACTCCCCATTAAGTTACATTTTTGTAAATCTTTTATTATATCTTATATTCTTTTGTATATCTGTGACAACACTGAATAAATTACACTTTGCTACAATGTAAAGTAGTGAGTGTACAGCTTTTATAACAGTGTAAATTTGCTGTCCTCTCAAAATAACCCAACCCACAGCCATTAATGTCTAAACCGCAGGCAACAAAAGTGAGTACAATTTTCCCTAAGTGAAAATGTCCAAATTGGGCCCAATTAGGCATTTTCCCTCCCTGGTGTCATGTGACTCATTAGTGTTACAAGGTCTCAGGCGTGAATGGGGGGCAGGTGTGTTAAACTTGGTGTTATCACTCTCACTCTCTCATAATGGTCACTGGAAGTTCAACATGGCACCTCATGGCAAAAAACTCTGAGGATCCGAAACAAAAGAATAGTTACTCTACATAAAGATGGCCTAGGCTATAGGAAGATTGCCAAAACCCTGAAACTGAGCTGCAGCACGGTGGCCAAGACCATACAGAGGTTTAACAAGACAGGTTCCACTCAGAACAGGTCTCGCCATGGTTGACCAAAGCAGTTGAGTGCACATGCTCAGGATCATATCCAGAGGTTGTCTTTAGGAAATAGACATATGAGTGCTGCCAGCACATTGCATAAAATTTGTCTGCATGGCTGTTGTCCCAGAAGGAAGCCTCTTTTAAAGATGATGCACAAGAAAGCCCACAAACAGTTTGCTGAAGTCAAGCAGACTAAGATCATGGATTACTAGAACCATGTCCTGTGGTCTGATGAGACCAAGATAAACTTATTTGGTTCAGATGGTGTCAAGCGTGTGTGGTGCCAACCAGGTGAGGCGTACAAAGACAAGTTTGTCTTGCCTACAGTCAAGCATGGTGGTGGGAGTGTCATGGTCTGGGGCTGCATGAGTGCTGCTGGCACTGGGGAGCTACAGTTCATTGAGGGAACCACTAATGCTAACATGTACTGTGACATATTGAAGCAGAGCATGATACCCTCCCTTCGGAGACTGGGCCACAGGGCAGTATTCCAAGATCATAATGACCCCAAACACACCTCCAAGGCGAGATTATAATGAGAAGGGGATGGTGGCGCTCCCTAGTTTGGGTGAAAAAGAGTCAGTTACTCGTGTATACTACCTCAAATGTGGTATAATAAAAATGAATAAATTATAACATAAAGTGATCCGTAAACTGCAGGTCCGTGAACAGTGCTTATAGCTGTTGGTCACCTCAGTGAGGTAATCCGCTATAAGGTTAGCTTATCCCCACTCAGTTGATATTTTTACACTAGTGAATTTAACGCAACGTAATATCTCTAAGCTGAATATAGGGTTACTAAGACTCCATATAGGTACCGTGCTTAACAGTCACCAGTGATTATGTGCTTGTACCAATTTTAGTGAATACATACAAAATAAAATTATATATAGGCACTTGTTAAAAAACCATATTTAAGGAAAAACCTTATTAAAGACAAAAGAAAATGGTGTTAGTATACATCTGCATATTGATAGTTCATAAGATGTACTAAGTCCCGACTCAGGGTTATTAACACAAACGTGTGACTATAAGTGTTTTTAAAAAGAAATCTTCATACACCAATGCATATTAATAGTCCATCTAGTAAATTAGGTCTTCATGCAGGATGATTAACACAGAAATGGTGACTGTAAGTGTTTCCAGGAATTCCACTTGTGACTTTGTGCTCCCCTCCAGGATCCCCACTCACCAGATCCCCTCACCCCCACGGGGGTAATGCGCTTGTATTTAAGATCACTACGGTTGTTCCACCATCCTTATCCAAGGGTCTGGGATGTCCCTCCTCCTTTCAGATGATTACTGATGTACTCTGTGGTAGTCTCCTCATAGAGGAAAAAAGATGTAGGCTCCCATAGTATAGTAAAAAAGTACTGGATTTATTGAGAATAACAGCGACTGGATACAAAAATAACCAAACTTATTAAAATATAAATTAAAATAATATAAAATTATTCCTGGAGTGCCTAAGCATACCCCAAAGAGCCGCACCTGGGACCGTAATATAAGCGGCTAATATTAGGATATGTAGGTCTTACAGTGCAGCCAACGTTAGGTGTCTCTGTTGATGACAGCAGCACTGTGCTGCGTTCCACCTGCGTTCCAGCTGCCTGTACCAGGAAATGACGTAGCGTGCATTGCTCCCAAGGCTCATAGAGGCTCCCGAACCAGGGCTACTCTTTTTGGCTCACATATGTTTAACATTCATATAAATCGACCAACTCGGGGCGTTGTTTGTGTTGGCTGTGTTAGCCCTGGTGTGCCCCCTCAGCTCCGGGATGTGGCATCTTTAGCTGGTCTGTGACTCTCATGGCTGTACCACCATTGCGCAGATGTACACGTAAGTTTGTGGGCCAAATGTGCATATGTGTGGGTCTTTTATATTTCACATTTGCCCACTTGTTTCTTTAGACTATTTAAAATATGGTTGTCTTCCCTAATCATAGGTAATCACTACGGGTTTTGCTCCTGATGAGTGGCTATAAGGTTACAACTACCGATGTGTATACAATTATCTACGGTGTATGGATATTCCTTCCAGACCCAATTTCTTTTTTCTTTTTTCTTTATCCCCATCCAGTGACATTTCAGTGGGTCACCAACTCTGAATAGGCATTTAGCACTATATGTGTATTATATGTATCAAATTTGCTATGTATTTGTAAATATTTCCTTGCTGGAATGTATATTACTGTGCAATATTAATCTTGCTCTCTTTTTAAATTTCATATATTCTGTTTTCACATTGTGTTTTCACATTGTAGATTGCTATCATTGCAGTAACTGGTTCTTAAAGTGATTGTAAAGCTTTGTTTAAAAAAAAATAAAAAATAACAAACATGTCATACTACCTCTACTATGCAGTTCATTTTGGACAAAGTGGCCCTGATCCTCGACTTCTGGGGACCCCTGGAGGCACTGGTAGCTCCTCCCCACATCGTATAACCCCCTAGGAGAAGCACTCTCCCTGGGGGTTACCTTGCGGGCGTGCTCCCGAGTCCAGCATTTGTGTTCATAGATGCAGAATGCAGAACTCGGTACCACCCCCCGGCGCCCGCGTCATTGGATTTGATTGACAGCAGCAGGAGCCAATGGCTGCTCTGCTATCAATCTATCCAATCAAGAGCCGAGACAATGGGCAGCACGTCTCTGACGTTAGAATTGCGGAGCTCAGGTGAGTAAAATGGGTGGCTGGGGGGCCGGTCGCTGACAGAAGTTTTTTTCACCTTAATGCATAGGATACATTAAGGTGAAAAAACACAAGGGTTTACAATCCCCTTGAGCCTGGTACATACAGGCCAAATATAGGCTGATATTGGCCCATTCATCATAAAGAGGCCGACATTCAGCCCGTGTGTACATCAGCCTGTCCAACAGAACCGGCATGCTGGAAAACCGCATCTGATCAGCCAATGGCTACCAGTGCTGATGGGTCTGTTCTGGCGGGGGGCAGTACTCCTATCAGAACACAATAGCTCAGCGGGGGAAATCACTGTACTAACATTGCATAGTTAGTACAGTGAGCTCCTCCTGAGCTTCTCTTTTTTCTGTATAGCCTACTGGGTTGAACAAAAAAAAAACTGTGTGTAACAGGGTTTAGTGCAGATTCAACTGTAGCATTTTCACTGTTTGTACTTTCTCTTTTTTACTTATATTAATCCATATGCTTGCTTTTAACATATTCCAGGGTAGCTAATCATCTAGGTGAGCATCAAGTGCTATAACAAGTGTCCCATAGCTGTCTAAGAGACCACTGAGTAGCAGTTATGCTATGTGAAATTCTTTTATATCTTCTCCTATAGTTCACAAAGGACAAAAGGGGACTCTTTATTTTTAAGCACACAGAATCGAATTGGCTATTATTATTTATAAGTAAAAACATCATCATTGGATTATTTCTCGTGAGAATATCCTTTTTGCATTGGAGGATGAGGAAAGGTTTTTTCCCCATTGGAGAAAATTGGACAAGGCTCTAAAAGTTTTTTCTTTTGTCTTCCTCTGGGTCAGCTGTGGGTTTAGGATTTTGTACATGCAGGTTTTTGATTTATTTTTAGAAAGAACACACACAAAGAACTGGTGTAACGCTCAGAGATAAAATGTCTGAGAATTAGAATTTGTAAGAAGGCATGCAAATGTATGCTAGTTCATCAAAGCAACAATAAAAAATATAGAGTTAAAAAAAAAATGAAAGTCCTGAGATAAAATTAAATTAAATAAACATAGAGTTTTAGGGGATGTCAAAGGAAAGGAAATTGGGACTTTAAAATGAAGCAGTTGGAATGTGAAGGTATAGATAAAAGATTTTTATTCATAGCGTAGTATAGGCAAAAAATTATTTCATATTCCATATTTTATATATGTACATAAATAGGATATGCACAAAATATAGCATATTGAGTAAAATACATACCAGTAAACACACATCGTAGGTGGTTAAATAGCGCACATAACATAATATAATAGCATGGCCTACAGGTGCCAGGGGTGGCATGCCCGATAACTGCATCCGTGATCACATGATAAAAGGGATAAAACATGATTAATCTTATATATGTTCTAGATAGGGGATTAGGCGCTGTCCTACTGTGTTTTGTGATGAATCTTCTCAAGAGAATAAAAGAAAAAATATTGGTTTATAAGCAAAAGTGTCATAAATATCAGGAGACAATTGATATGCAAGAATAATTACTAAGTGAATCACCTGTGAGGTGAAAATAAAGAAAAAGTGCAAAGTGTGCTAAAGTGCATATAAAATGGTATATACAAAAAATCGCATGTGCAAAAAAATTGTAAAAAATTGTATATCTATGTAACATAAGAGATCCCTATACATAAAGAAGTGCTTGGGGAACCAAAATCAGTGGAATAAATATAAAAAGCATATATTTGATGATCCGCTTAAACAATAGTAAAAACAAATGCAAAGCGTAAACCTCAAAAATGGAAAGTTTACGTGTGGAAAAGGCTTTAGTGTGTGTGAAAACACAATTGCAATCAAGTCAATCAAGGCAGACCCTTCTCAAGATGTGTAAACACACTCAGTGGATAATGCAATCAATAATAAGTTCTTTGGAACAGATTATTTCAGCAACAGTTCTGGAAGTATGTCCCACTAGTGTAGGGAAAAAATCACAATTTTCAACCGTAGGTGTCCCGACCTCCGCTGCACCCCCACTCGTGTGTACACTTACCGGACTGCCTAACCCCTGCAGGGGTAAAAGGCATATGTAGACAGTCCTGCGATGACAACAGCGGGAAGTGGTCCTCGGTTCAAGGGTGCTAAATACTGCTCCGGCGTGAGGTCAGTCCCAGTGACAGGTATCCGTGCAGGGTGAAAACAGAAAACACTTCATAGTGTGAATCCATAAAAGGTAGGAAGTTTATTGAAAATCCATAAAATAACAGTCCATAAACTGGAGTTAAAACCACAACTAAAAACACTGTGCAGGAAGCCGACTAACAGTCGAGGGGCAACGTGGTATGGCGTGCGTTCCACCGCCCGACAACTGAAAGCGGAACTGACACGAGCTGGAAGAGAGCGATGCTGACGTGTGCGTATCACAAGGCCACGCCTTGTGATACCAACATTAGAAATGAGGTACAGGAATGTGACCGGAATTCTCTGCTGACAGTAGGCCATAGGAAGAATAGCTCTCCGGTAGATGTCGCCTTTATCACAGGGTTCAATAAACAATACAAATCCTTTGAGCACATTGTAAGGAAGTATTGGCCGATCCTAAAATCCGATAGAACTCTTGCTAACCTGTTGACAAAAAAACCCAAGTTTATCTATAGGAAGGCACCTACCCTTAGAAACCATCTGGTCCATAATGTTATTGATCCCCCCAAGGAAGTGAAATTGTTCTCGGATATGAAGGGCTTCTACAGATGTCAAAAATGTTTGGCCTGCCGCGTCAGTAAAAGACAACCTAAAAAAAGAACATCCTTTAGGTCTAGGAGTGGCAAGGAATATGAGATTAGGGAATTGGTCACTTGCAACACCACCCACGTAACCTATATTATTGAATGCCCGTGCCGGCTACAATATGTGGGTAGGACCACTAGGCCCCTCTGTGTACGGATCAGGGAACATATTAATAACATAAGAAAAGGGTTCCCCAAACACAACCTCTCCAGACACTTCGATGAATTTCATCATAGGGACCCGTCAGGCCTTATTTTCTATGGGATAGATACCATAAAAAATCACTGGAGAGGGGGGAGTAAGAAGCTACTGATATCACAAAACGAAACGAGGTGGATACACCGTTTAGACTGTCTTGTCCCTAGAGGTTTAAATGTAGAGATAGATCTTAATTGTTTCTTGTCCAACTTCTAAGGGCCTCTCCTCCACTAGTAGTTCAGCCTCGGCATAAGCTTTCAATTCATCCATTCCCCAGTCACACATTCCGATTTTTTATTCTAACTTTTTATTCTAACTATTTCCACTCCAACCTTCTGTAGTAGTGTGTGAGTGAGCCATTTGCACGGGATATGGCTCACACTGTATCCCCTCATTTGAATTATTATATAGGCCCCTGATCTATTTTCAACAGCGCTCATATGATTCTTCATTTGGATATAGGTCCGTGATCTATTACCATCATGCTGTATTGTCCTCCCTATCTTTCACATAGATCTGGGTTGGGATCCCCCTTGATATTTATCCATTAACACCATAGATATAACATAGGCTTTTTATCCTCTGACCCCCTTTTTTATAATCTTTATAATTCCAATATTCCATAGGCCTTGATTATGAATTAAGTTATTCTCCTTATGGGCCTATCATAGATGTATATTTGCTATGGGTTTACAGTAATAGATTTAGATACGTAGCCTTAGATACATTTCTATTACGGCCCCCACCATAAATGTTTCTTCCCTTGGTATAACAATCTTGTTTATTTGAGCTACTTATTAAGTATGTCTGAATTTCATGTTTATTATTTTTATAATATGATTTTAACATATTTATATTTCGTCCATATTTTTACCGTTTGGAAGTTACAATGTGTTGGAATATGTAATATCAAATGCATTTGGCTTGAGGGGACATCACCTCGCTGATCGTTTACCCTCCAGTCTTACTCATTATCTGCTTTACATCTTTCTCTGTTTCACATCTCTGAAACGGAGGCGCCCGAAAACTATTATATTATATATATTTTTATACCACATGATGGCGCCAGACCAGCGAATTAGTTGGTTTCGTTTTGATGAGACATAGGGGCGGGTTACTAGCATTCGATTGGCCAGAGCGGCACCTC
Organism: Lithobates clamitans; assembly: GCA_037952925.1. Taxonomy (NCBI): domain Eukaryota; kingdom Metazoa; phylum Chordata; class Amphibia; order Anura; family Ranidae; genus Lithobates; species Lithobates clamitans. The sequence continues at coordinate 3,137,330 of JBBGZY010000935.1, read as the reverse complement.
CGTTTCCCTATTTAGACGTGTGGGGCACCAAGATGGCCACGCCTCAGATGACGTCTTGATGACGAAACGCGTAAGGCGTGGCCTTGTGATACGCACACGTCAGCATCGCTCTCTTCCAGCTCGTGTCAGTTCCGCTTTCAGTTGTCGGGCGGTGGAACGCACGCCATACCACGTTGCCCCTCGACTGTTAGTCGGCTTCCTGCACAGTGTTTTTAGTTGTGGTTTTAACTCCAGTTTATGGACTGTTATTTTATGGATTTTCAATAAACTTCCTACCTTTTATGGATTCAAAAAAAAAAAAAAAAAAAAAAAAAGGCGTGGCCTTGTGATACGCACACGTCAGCATCGCTCTCTTCCAGCTCGTGTCAGTTCCGCTTTCAGTTGTCGGGCGGTGGAACGCACGCCATACCACGTTGCCCCTCGACTGTTAGTCGGCTTCCTGCACAGTGTTTTTAGTTGTGGTTTTAACTCCAGTTTATGGACTGTTATTTTATGGATTTTCAATAAACTTCCTACCTTTTATGGATTCACACTATGAAGTGTTTTCTGTTTTCACCCTGCACGGATACCTGTCACTGGGACTGACCTCACGCCGGAGCAGTATTTAGCACCCTTGAACCGAGGACCACTTCCCGCTGTTGTCATCGCAGGACTGTCTACATATGCCTTTTACCCCTGCAGGGGTTAGGCAGTCCGGTAAGTGTACACACGAGTGGGGGTGCAGCGGAGGTCGGGACACCTACGGTTGAAAATTGTGATTTTTTCCCTACACTAGTGGGACATACTTCCAGAACTGTTGCTGAAATAATCTGTTCCAAAGAACTTATTATTGATTGCATTATCCACTGAGTGTGTTTACACATCTTGAGAAGGGTCTGCCTTGATTGACTTGATTGCAATTGTGTTTTCACACACACTAAAGCCTTTTCCACACGTAAACTTTCCATTTTTGAGGTTTACGCTTTGCATTTGTTTTTACTATTGTTTAAGCGGATCATCAAATATATGCTTTTTATATTTATTCCACTGATTTTGGTTCCCCAAGCACTTCTTTATGTATAGGGATCTCTTATGTTACATAGATATACAATTTTTTACAATTTTTTTGCACATGCGATTTTTTGTATATACCATTTTATATGCACTTTAGCACACTTTGCACTTTTTCTTTATTTTCACCTCACAGGTGATTCACTTAGTAATTATTCTTGCATATCAATTGTCTCCTGATATTTATGACACTTTTGCTTATAAACCAATATTTTTTCTTTTATTCTCTTGAGAAGATTCATCACAAAACACAGTAGGACAGCGCCTAATCCCCTATCTAGAACATATATTTCAGTTTGGATTACACCTTGGTGTTTTCCACTTTTAGGGGGGCAGCAGTCCCCTTTTTTATTTCATTGTCCTAAGCGCGGAACTTTTGTTATTCACATGATTAATCTTATAAATGTGGCATCGGAGGTGGCTTAAGCTCGACGCATTTTGTGAATACGTTCACTCATCATGAACAGATGTGACAATTGCCTGTAGAATATATAGATAGGTAAACCAACTCTGTATTAGAGAAGGATATAAATAAAGGATATTTAATATATAAATGGTTAGCCAAGCACACTTACCAGGGCGAACAGTGAAAGTGGCATGTGGTAACCGGCACAGGATGCGCAGGGGGTACAGACCTCACCGCGGGGGCTGAGGTGGCATGTAAACAAATTGCAGCTTCAGGTGGTAGTTGGAAGTGCGTGGGTGTATGAATGGTATCCATACAGTATAACAAATAGTGATGGTGTGTGGCTCATCAAACAAATTATCTAGAATCAAATGTTAGGATAAGTGTAAATAATAGGACATTCTTAAATTAATAGTAAGTGGTGTGTAAAAAATGAACCCTGTATGGTTCCATGTGGATAATGGTGGTGCGTGTATGTAATGGGAATGAGCTGGTGTGTAGTGATGTGTAAATAAACCCAATAGGTTCCATGAGGAGTGCTGGTGTAGGGGGAATTTGAATGGAATAAACCAATCTGTGTGTGGGACATGGTTGTCAGTTGCTTGGATATGTGCATGCTGTTGCCAGAAAAAAACTAAAAATAGTGTGGTGTAAATGTGACATATGCGCCAAGGTGAACCAAAACAAAACCAAAAACCAAAACAAGAAACACTTACCCATGGGCTGCATACATGCAATACCAGCGGAACAATCCGCTGGTACGCAAGGAACCCCAGGAGGAGACCGACCGCCAGGACAGTCTGCTCCAAGTGGGGTATATATGTACCCGCCACCAATGCCAAGTGCATGCGTGTGAGGAGGGACGGGGTCTGCACCTAAGCTAACTAATTGCTCAGCGGTTGGTGCCAAAATTACCTCACTAGAAGCATGTAGATGGTGCTCAAGGCGTCAGTGCGGTGGCGCCAACAAGTGACATCATATGCACGATGCAGATGTCGTGGCGCCAATGCACTGAGGGGCATCCACCCAAGCCTAAGAGTTTTAGGGGATAATCCCCTGTCTGAGTCTTTGAAATAAGTGCTACAAAGGGAGCAAGGTTGCTTCAGGTGCGGGTTGGGAAACCTGATCACTATAGGAAAAAGGAAGGCAAAAAAGAAAGAGAAGCGCCAGGCAAACCCTAGTGCAGCATTATTTTATTTGGTTAACAGTATGAGGTGCACTTACATAGTGCTACTAAGGGTAGGTGCTTTCCACATCCAGCATCACAGAACAGCCTCTGGGGTGTCCCTGTGGAAGGAAGCATGGCTGTGCCTTCAAAACGCATTCTGATTGGCCAGACACATCGGTAGGCAGGCCCCCAGTCTGACAGCTCAGGGATCACTCCTACACAGAGTTACTCAGCTGGCATTCTCCCGAGGTCCCTCGAGACTTCAGCTTCCCGCTGACACACAGCTCTAATGGACTCTTCCACATGGACACCCCAGCGGCTCTTCTGTGATCCTGGATGTTGAAAGCACCTACCCTTAGTAGCACTATGTAAGTGCACCTTATACTTTCAAGATTTTTTTGTTTTTTAACCAAATAAAATAATGCTGCACTAGGATTTACCTGGCGCTTCTCTCTTTTTTGATTTATTTTTTAATTTTTCTTTTGGTTGAGCTTGATTTATGTGTTTTTTCAACCTGAATAACTATTTAACTATAGAGGGCTCCACTTAGCAGGGTGGCAGCATTTTTTAAAGAAAAAAATATACCAAAGATAGTCTGCTTTACTCTGCAAAATATCCACCCGTTATGCCTCAATTGTACATCTGACTTTCCTTTATGATGTGTATGAATGCATTGCAAATGGACAATTTTTAATAATAAATACATCTGGAGGCAAACACATATAGTGTGCATATCTTCCACAAGCACTTTAACATGATGTTGGTGTTTCTCCTCCGTAAAAATGCTTCTTGCGGTTTCTGTTTAGAGTAGACACATAAGGTAGAAATATAGGATTAAATGAACAGCATGCATATGAAAAAGTTAAAAGGAGAAAGGACAATGAAGGAGGGTAAGGGCAGACACTGGAGCCACTGTATGTGATTAAATGCAACTTTAGAAGATAAAAGACTAAGAGGATTATGGGGTAGGCAGATATAAGCATTAGTGTGGAATATATCTTTAGTGGTGATGGATTTGTTATGTTTGGTAGGAGAAAAACAGGGGTAAATGGGTGTCTAGCCATGGGCACCAAAAAGGTTAGTACTTGCCTTGGATATCGGCACATTTGTGCTATATTTCATCTAAAAAGGGATCTTTTCTACACATATGGCAAAACAAAGTGTTGAAAACTGAAAATAACCTGTTGTAAGAAATGTAGTCTGCATTAAAAATAGCTCCCTAGCAGTCATAATGCTTTGATAATTTGAGCCACAATTGCAAATCAATATACAAAATGCTACTGGGTGAGATGTTTATTGATTTACGTTCTGCTGCTTTTCCAATTTATCCCCAAGATAAAGATGTATTTCATCAGTGTGCAGCTGTTTTTAGGCACTGAGGTAATTTAAAAAAATGTAAAGGCATTTTTTTTACTAAATTTACTTTGAAATAATTATACAGAAGTTAACCAGAATAGTTGCATTCATATATTAAATATTAGAAGTGAATTAAAGTTTTTTGATATAATTAAAGATATCAAATTATTTAAAATTGTGTTACATTGCTGTCCTTTATATAAAAGAAATACAAACACATACTGTATACTATATATTGTTCCCACTTTCAAAGCTTTTTGCATTTTTTCTATTAACTGTGCAGTGTTTAACAGACTATGCAGAAGAGGGTGGTACTGTCAACTTATTTCTACCTGTTCTATTTTACACTAAATCATCAAATGATATAGTGTATAATGAGTTCATAGAGCAATGCAATGATTACACACAGTACAGTAATATACTAGTCCTAGAAATTCTTGGCTAGCTATCAACTTTGCATGACTTTCAAGATTTTCAATATATTTAACCTTAAATTGAACTTAAATTTGACTGCCTCTCTTTGATGCACTGACATGATGTACCTGGTGCACTCTTTTGTATTTTGTTTGCATGGTTTAAGACAGGGTGAGCTCTGCCGTTGTTTCTACAGCTTATTGGAATGCATTGGTTGGAATTGATGGCTTAGTTGGGCGGTAGAGAGGACCTACCCTTTGGGTTTTTGGTTTATTAACATGATTCCTATTACGGCTACCCATGATGCTCAAGTATATGCTTTATGTTCTATATCAGGGATCTTCAAACTACAGCTCCCCAGCTGTTGCAGAACTACAAATCCCATGAGGCATTGTAAAACTCTGACATTCACAGACATGACTAGGCATGATGGAAATTGTAGCTCCTGGAAAGGGATGAGCCGAGCACCCCCCGGTTCGGTTCGCACCAGAACCTGCGAACGACCCGAAAATTTGCGCAAACTTTAGAACCCCATTGAAGTCTATGGGACTCGAACCTTCAAAATCAAAAGTTTGGAGACCCGGGTCCTGCCCCAGGGGACATGTATCAATGCAAAATAACTTTTAAAAAATGACGTTTTTTTCGGGAGCAGTAATTTTAATGATGCTTAAAGTAAAAAAAAAGTTAAATATTCCTTTAAATATCATACCTGGGGGGTGTCTATAGTATGCCTCTAAAGTGGTGTGTGTTTCCCATGCTTAGAACAGTCCCTGCACAAAATTACATTTTTAAAGGAATAAAAGTCATTTAAAACTGCTTGCGGCTTTAATGTAATTTCGGGTCCCGGCAATATGGATGAAAATCAGTGAGACAAACTGCATGGGTACCTCCCCCCAGTCCATTACCAGGCCCTTTGGGTCTTGTATGGATATTAAGGGGAACCCCGCACCCAAATTAAAAAAAGGAAAAGCATTGGGCCCCCAGGCCCTATATACTCTGAACAGCAGTATACAGGTGGTGCAAACAAGACAGGGACTGTAGGTTTGTTGTTAAGTAGAATCTGTTTGTGATTTTGAACTGGTACATTTTTAAAGTGTAGCTCCAGCCAAAAAATCTATTTTAAGCTTTTTGGAAAACATAGGGAAGGGTTATCACCCCTGTAACATTTGTTTTGCTGTCTGTGCACCTCTTCAGAATATTTCACCCCACTTTCTGTCCCAATGACAAATGTTTTTTGACAATTTAGGGTTTTTAGTGAAACAAAGATTGGTGATAAAGCATCAGTGGAGAGGAGACATGTTTTTCCTATATTAACTCTTACAGGAGAGAATTTTCCTTCCTAGGGGTAGATTTCATCTCACTTCCTGTTGTCTCCTTCCGTTTATAAGTAGGAGTCATTTGTAAGTTGGACATTTGAAAGTAGGGGCCTGCCCTATAAACGCTGCAGAAATTGGGGCCTTAGGTGTTGGTGTTGCCACAACACTGTAAGCCCTCACAGTTACTCTTGGTGGGCGCAGGAACGGGCCCTGCTGTGAAATATTAGATCAAGAATTGTAATTACATGCATCTGTTGAACAGGGGCAGAAACATTGGGCCTTTGGTGGAGGCTCATGGTGGTGGTGTTGGTGCTGGTGCCACAACACTGTAAGTCCTCACAGTTATTCTTGGTGGGTGCAGAAATGGGCCCTGCTGCAAAGTATTGCATCAAAAATTGTAATTACACGCCCCTGTTAAACATTGGGCCTTTGGTGGTGGTGGTGCTGGTGCCACCACACTGTAAGTCCTCATAGTTACTCTTGGTGGGCGCTGGAACGGGCCCTGCTGTGAAATATTAGATCTAGAATTGTAATTACATGCATCTGTTGAACAGGGGCAGAAACATTGGGCCTTTGGTGGTGGTGGTGGTGGTGGTGCTGGTGTCACAACACTGTAAGTCCTCACAGTTATTCTTGGTGGGTGCAGAAATGGGCCCTGCTGCAAAGTATTGCATCAAAAATTGTAATTACACGCCCCTGTTAAACAGGGGCTGAAAAATTGGGCCTTAAGCACTGGTGCTGGTGCCACAACACTGCAACCCCTCACAAATACTCTAGTTGAGCGCAGCAACGAACCCTCCTTGCAAAATATTGCATCAAAAATTGTAATTACATGCCCCTGTTAAACAGGGTCTGAAAAATTGGGCCTTAGCCACTGGTGGCAGCGCCCAGAACCAAAAATATTCTTACAAGCTATCAGCATGATCATTGAGGAGGAAGAGGATAGTCACTCAGCATAACAGGATAGTCACTCAGCATCAGCATAGGCAGTCTTGAAGGGATCTGACATTTCAAAAAACATTTTTCGGTTACATCAGCATCAGGTGCTTGGTAGCTGGCGGTGATCCAGGACTGATTCATTTTTATGAAGGTCAGTCGATTGACTGAGTCAGTGGACAGGAGCACCCTGTGATTGGTTAGAAAGCCTCCAGCAGCACTGGATATGCGTTTCGAAAAAACGCTGGATGCAGGACAGGCCAGTAGCTCAATTGCATACTGTGCAAGCTCTGGCCAGTGATCCATCCTCAAGACCCAGTAACCCAGAGAATATTCAATGGAAAAGGTGTCCAAGTCAGATCTTGCCCCTAGGTATTCCTGCACCATGTAAAACAGACGCTGGCGATGGTTGCTGGAACCGATCATACCTTGGGGCTGTTGGTCAGACGGCCACCTTCTCTACCGCTCCTTCTTTGACTGACCGAAGCCTCAGCAACACGTTGTCCAGGAACAGGAGTTTGTAACCTGCCAGTCTCTGGGAACGCATTGCACAGACCTTTCTGCAAGGCCTCCCGAAGATGTTTCATCCTCTGCTCCCTCTGCGATGGCAAGATAAGGTCTGCAACCTTACCCTTGTAACATGGATCAAGGAGGGTTGCCAGCCAGTATTGATCCCTCTCCTTGATACCACGAATACGAGGATCCTTTCGCAGGCTTTGCAGGATCAGGGAGGCCATGCAGCATAGGTTTGCTGAGGCATTTGGTCAGGAGTCCTCTGGGTTACTAAGGATGACATGATCCGCAGCCACCTCCTCCCAGCCACGAATATACATACAAGTCCATGGGTTTCTTGGGACTGTAAATGATCCCTTAAAGACTGCTGCTGATGCTGAGTGCTCCTCCTCCTCCTCCTAGTCCTCTTCCTGTGTGATCAGCAGGCACACAGGAACACTGTCTGGATAAAGGGGGCCTTGAGAGCTAAGGAAGTCCTCCTCTACCTGCCTCTGTTTTGCCTCAAGTGCCCTGTCCATTGTTCTACGCATCGTGTGCTCCAACAGGTGGACAAGGGGGACAGTGTCACTGATGCATGCACTGTCACTGCTCACCATCCTCGTGGCCTCCTTAAATGGTGACAGGACAGTGCATGCATCCCTGATCATGGCCCACTGGTGTTGGGGAAAAACCAAGCTCCCCTGACCCTGTCCTGTTGCCATAGTCACACAGGTACTCATTGATGGCCCTCTGCTGCATGTGCAGCCACTGCAGCATGGTCAACGTTGAGTTCCACCTGGTGGGCATGTCACAGATTAGGCAGTTCTTGGGCAGGTTAAATTCCTTTTGGGGATCACCCCACCGAGCACTGGCATTATATGACTGGTGGAGATGCACACAGACTTTCCTGGCCTGCCTCAGGACATCCTGTAAGCCCGAGTACCTGCCCAAGAACCGCTGTACCACCAAGTTAAGGACGTGAGCCAAACAGGACACATGGGTCAGTTGTCCCTGTCGGAGGGCAGAGAGCAGGTTGGTGCCAAACCACCATTCCTGCCTTAAGCTGGCATGGCATCAACCACCTCTGAGCCTGCCCCTGCAGAGTTGACAGAATCTCTGCCCCAGTGTGGCTCCTGTCCCCCAAGCACACCAGCTCAAGCACCGCATGGCATCTTTTGGCCTGCGTACTTGTGTAGCCCCTAGAACGCCTATAGAACACTGCTGGTTCTGAAGACAAAGCACAAGAAGAGGCCATGGAGGAAGAAGGAGAGGAGGGGGTGGAGGAGAGAGGTATGTCAGAATTACCAGTAGTAGCATTTTGGAGGCATGGTGGCGGAACAACATCCAACACTACTGTACCTTGTCCTGCATCCTTCCCAGCTGCCAACAGAGTCACCCAATGCGCCGTGAAAAATAGGTAACGTACCTGTCCATGCCTGCTGGACCATGAGTAAGCAGTAATATGCACCTTACCTGACCGCCCTGTCCAGCAAGACATTGCCTTCCACATGCCGGTAGAGAGCCGGAATCACCTTCCATGAGAAAAAGTGACATTTGGGAACCTGCCACTGAGGAACCCAACCCTCATAGAAGGGGGCAGAGTCTACCAACTGAAAAGGCAACAGTTGAAGTGCTAGCAATTTAGCCAAGCTAGCATTCAACCACTGGGCATGTGGATGGCTGGGAGCAAATTTGCCTGGTACAATCTGAGGTTGGTGTACTGATAGCAGATTGCCCACAATTACTTGGCTGTGACACACCTAATTCTACACCTTTATTCCTCTCAGTGCAGGTCTCAGAGAGGACTGAAGGTATAGTGGGGTTGGAGATCCCAGTTGATGAGGAGCAAGGAGAGGTCCTCTTTGTTCTTTGGTGTGGGTCTTTTAGGTACGCTTGCCAACGAACTGCATGGCAGGTCAACATATGTCTGGTCAAGCATGTGGTGCCCAAGCGGGTGATGTTTTGGCCACACGAGATGCGCTTGAGAAAAACTGCGCTAGTCCAATAAACAATAAGGGTAGACAAATCCCAAAAGCTGAAATTAATGTGGGATAAACACAGACATAAATAAAAAGAAAAAAATTGCGCTAAATAAAATATATGAAACAATTAATATGAGTTGATGAATATGTGAAAGAAAGTTCCAATTGTTTGAACAGATGGTGCAAGATAAATATTCGCCAGTGAGTGAATCACATAGAAATATAATATCACCATGTGAATTACATGCTTAACAAGTTGTAAGCCAAACGTGCAGATGGCCGTTACCCCAGTCTGGGTTAGAAATCCTGCAAAATGAACCAAGACGTTTAGAATCCTCTCAAGGTAGGTATGTCTTGGTTCCACAAATATTGCTATATATTAAATATTAAACAGTAAAAAATATTTCATAGCGTGATACTGTAAAAATTATAAATTTGTGCACAGTAGATGCAAGAGCACTAACAATGTGACCAACCAAAATTAAAGAAACAAATGCCACCATGTGAAAAGAACAACTTTAAGTGTGCCGTCACCACACAAAGGGCCTCCTTACCAAATGCTGAAAAAAACAGGCAGATGTCTCCTTTGAGAGATGTCAGCTGAACTCAAACAGACACTTGAATGGTGGACATTTATAGCGCTCACAGCGTGGAACCAAAAGAACAGTCAGAATGTAGATGTCAATGGTTAGTGACCCAAGGGAAGATACAACACACCATAACGTAATACCATCAACACTACTTTAATAAAATAAGAAATACACTTACAAAAAGCGATAAAATTTGTGCATAAAATTGTAAGCCGGCCGGCTGTACTCCAAAAGCTCGAGGAGGACAGGAGCTTTTAAATACTTCAAGCTGCCTGCCTGTGGTATTAATAGGATCAGAAGAAGAACACCAGCACTTGTCTTCAGGTAGCTATAGGTGCAACGGTGCAGGGTACACAGTACACTAACTGTAAATACTGTAAAAAAACCTGCCTGCCTGTCAGTATATTAGAAAGAGAATAACAGGAATGGATCTAGCTAAACTGAATACAGTTTATATATATACAACACCTGGGATGCATATATATATACACAATTCACTGTAAGTGCAGCTAACTGACTCACCTGCCTACTCTATCTAACTTAAATCAAATGACACTGTCTCTCTCTCTGTCTAATTCTCTCCGCCGCCGCAACACACTACACAAGGCCGCCACACAGGCGGCCTTATATAGTGTGGGGCGTGTACTAAACCCCCTGAGCCATAATTGGCTTTGGCCAATTACAGCTCTCTGTGCAGACGGCGCTGTGATTGGCCAAGCATGCGGATCATAGTGCATGCTTGGCCAATTGTCAGCCAGCAATGCACTGCAATGCTGCAGTGAATTATGAGCCATGATGCGCCACTCGAATTTGGCACGAATGACCCATAACGTTTGCAATTCGGCGAACGGTCGAACACATGATGTTCGAGTCGAACATGGGTTTGACTCAAACTTGAAGCTCATCCCTAGTCCTGAACAACTGGAGGACCCCTGTTCTATATCATAGCTTACTGATGGATTGGCTTGATGTTGCTGGCTCTGGTTTTCTTGCAATCCCCACTTGACTCAACGCTCAGATGGTTCACACAAGTTTATCATGGTGGACAGTGTAGCGTGGATGGGCAGGTTTCATGTTACCTATTTTCTTTTCCTTGTATGATTTATAGTTTTTTTTTACCATACTTTGCTCTTATTTTCTTTTGTTTTCTTTAGACCTGGGGTATCCCCATCTACTTATACGGTGCTGAGTTTTTCAACTCAGTGCCTCCAGCACTGGTTTCTCTATTTCACCTGGTGTATGATAAGTGCTGGACTGTTGGCTAATTCCACAAACCCTCTGAGTAATTTTCTTTCCCACTACGTGGAGGGTTTCAATTCACCCATCAAACAGAGGAAGGTTTTCCAATACTACCATACACAACGCGCTGACATTCTGCTACTCCAGGAGACTCATTTCCCAGACCCTTATAATCCTAGCATTCCTCATAAACATTATTCCAGCTTTCTCTTAGCTAATGCTTTTGATAAAACTCAGGGGGTAGCGATTTGTATAGCTAAGCGACTGTCTTTTACCATAATGGCTGAATATGAGGACCCATGGGACGCTATATCCTAGTGAAGGGACTGGTTGGGGAGCAATTAGGCTTGTTTGTTTCTTATTATGCATCAAATAAAGGTCAAGCTTACTTTTTTCAGGAGATGCTTCACACCTTTTTGCCTCTCTTGCAGGGCACAGTCATCTGCGGAGGTGACTCCAACATAGCTTTTGAGTTAAGTCTAGATAAGTCTAACCCTGTCAATTTAATGCTCCACTGGCCCTCCAAGGAGAGCATTCGAGTTGCTAGGCTCCTCCTATCACTGGCTTTAGTCGATGCCTGGAGGGAATTTTATCCAACTACCAGGGATTACACCTATCATTTGGAGCCCCACTCTGCATATTCTAGAATAGACCATGCTTTCATCTCCTCTGCGGGGATCTCATTGCTCTGGAAAGCCACTATACGAGAATCATCTTGCTCTGACCACTCGCAGGTTTTGGTCACTTTATCATTGACATTTTATGCAATTATGTATTATGCTTTCGTCAGTGGTGTTTAAATGAATCCCTTCTTAGTGATCCCTGTTGTTGTGAGGATGTGGATAGGATGAATAGGATGGAAAAGAATAGAATAGGATGGAAAAGAATGGAATAGAATGGAATAAACAAATAAAAAAGGAGTATAATTAAAAAAAAAACAATACAATAGAATAGATTAGAATAGAAAGAATATAACCATTTCCCAAAATTCAAATAGAATAAATTGGAATTTGAATAGAAAAGAATAGATTAGAATAAGAAGATGGTTATATTCATCGTATTCTATTCTGTTGTTTTTTTTCGATACTATTGTGTTATTTTCTATTCTATTCTACTCTTTTCAGATTCAAATTGATTCTATTTAGATTTTGGAAAATGGTTATATTATTTCTATTCTATTCTAGTCTATTTCTATTCTATTTTTTCTTTAATGTTATACTTTTCTATTCTATTCGAATTTCAGAAGATGGTTATAATCTTTCCAGTTTATTCCTTATTTTTATTCTATTCTATTCCTTTCTATTCTATTCCATTCTGTTCTGTTCTTTTATTTTCTATCATATTTTGTTCTGTTTTACTCTATTATATTATATTCTTTTATTTTCTATTACATTCTTTTCTATTCTATTCAGTTTTTTCTATTCTATTCTCTTATTTTCTATTCTTTTTTTATTCTCTTCGGAGATTGAAAAACTATTCAAATTTGAAAACTATTCGAAATGAATTTGATCCAAATTCAAATTTGAAAAATTTGAATCTATTTGAAAACGAATAAATGAAATCTATTCTGAAAACAAATTAAACGAATTAAACAAATTTAACTAAACGAATGAAACAAATTTAATCAAACAAATTTTTGTTATTAAGTTATCAAAACAAAACAAATTTTTTCATTCTGCACATGTCTAAAAATAGGCACTATGTTGAGGCATAAGCAATCCCCTAGGACTAGAAGTCATGCTATGCCTAAAATTAGATGTCTGGGCAATCTGTTGTCCTGGCAGCCTTCCATAAATGTTATTCCTCTCTTTATTAGGCCTCCCTAAATAATAAACTGTACAGGATCTTTTCTTTTTTGGCTGACCTTCCGATCCCCTCCCTTTCTGCGGAACATTGTGATTGCTTAGAAGCCCTTATTTCTGAGCGGGAGATCCTTAAGGCTATTGCCGAGACTCAGATCTAATTACTACATTATATTGGGCTTCTTGGTGCATCTCTCCTCTTCCATTTATTGCCCAAACTCACCTGGGCTCAGCCCCAGGTCCTGATGGGTTCCTAGGACTGTATTACCTTAAGTTTAAGGACCAATTGGTCCCTCACTAGAAGTGATTTTTTTTTTAATAAAGTTTTTATTATAGTTGTAAAAGATACGTACAATAGAACACATGTTTGTGGGCGCAGCCGATCCAGTAACAGAAAATCAGAGAAATGTATCTGGTTGTAAGAGATCTCAGACAAAATATTATAGATAACTTGATAATAAATAAATTGTAACCTATGTTGTAGGTCCATTTAGAGACCAGTGAAAGCTGCATTTAAATTGCTAAATGGGAGGTAGCGCTTATTGACAACATAGTCTCTATTCTCTTTACCGTTTCAGAGACTGTTCAGTGTTACTATATAAAAACTCTATTATAAACAGAAAGTTAGTAAAGTTGTGGTATAGAAGTTAGAAACATAAATATGAGTTGGTACGAGGATTAATGGGAACAGCTTGAGGTTTTGTTTTTAGGGAGGGTGGGGGGTGAGGGGAAGCGACCTAAATGATCCTTAGTGTGGAAGGGGGGGGGAAGAGGGATGGGTCCAGAAATCTACCTTTCTCTCTCGCTTGAACTTGTTTAGGGCATTTCAAGTTATGTGTTGAATATATTAGTCGGTCGTGACAAAAAGTAACCAACATGATCATATTTTCCTAAGCTTGGAGGGGGTATCCTTCTCTTGGTGTACAAGGTCTTCTATTTCCGTGTTTTTCTGAATACGTTTAAGGCAGTCAGCTATAGATCGTTGTTTAGGGGACCGCCAGTGCATTTATCATGTGAATAGCTAGAGAATAAAGGTACAGTCAGGTCCATAAATATTGGGACATCGACACAATTCTAATCTTTTTGACTCTATACACCACCACAAAGGATTTAAAATGAAACGAACAAGATTTTACTGCAGACTTTCAGATTTAATTTGAGGGTATTTACATCCAAATCAGGTGAACGGTGTAGGAATTACAACAGTTTGTATATGTGCCTCCCACTTTTTAGGGGACCAAAAGTAATGGGACAGATTAATAATCATCCATCAAACTTTTACTTTTTAATACTTGGTTGCAAATCCTTTGCAGTCAATTACAGCCTAAAGTCTGGAATGCATAGACATCACCAGACACTGGGTTTCATCCCTGGTGATGCTGTGCCAGGCCTCTACTGCAACTGTCTTCAGTTCCTGCTTGTTCTTGGGGCATTTTCCCTTCAGTTTTGTCTTCAGCAAGTGAAATGCATACATGCCCACACCATGACACTACCACCACCATGCTTTACTGATGAGGTGGTATGCTTTGGATCATGAGCAGTTCCTTTCCTTCTCCATACTCTTCTCTTCCCATCACTCTGGTACAAGTTGATCTTGGTCTCATATGTCCATAGGATGTTGTTCCAGAACTGTGTAGGCTTTTTTAGATGTTGTTTGGCAAACTCTAATCTGGCCTTCCTGTTTTTGAGGCTCACCAATGGTTTACATCTTGTGGTGAACCCTCTGTATTCACTCTGGTGAAGTCTTCTCTAGTTTGTTGACTTTGACACACATACACCTACCTCCTGGAGAGTGTTCTTGATCTGGCCAACCATTGTGAAGGGTGTTTTCTTCACCCGGGAAAGAATTCTTCGGTCATCCATCACAGTTGTTTTCCGTGATCTTCCAGGTCTTTTGGTGTTGCTGAGCTCAGCGGTGCATTCTTTCCTTTTAAGGATGTTCCAAACAGTTGATTTGGCCACACCTAATGTTTTTGCTATCTCTCTGATGGGTTTGTTTTGTTTTTTCAGCCTAATGATGGCTTGTTTCACTGATAGTGACAGCTCTTTGGATCTTATATTGAGAGTTGACAGCAACAGATTCCAAATGCAAATAGCACACTTGAAATCAACTCTGGACCTTTTATCTGCTCCTTGTAAATGGGATAATGAGGTAATAATACACACCTGGCCATGGAACAGCTGAGCGGCCAATTGTCCCATTACTTTTGGTCACTTAAAAAGTGGGAGGCACATATACAAACTGTTGTAATTCCTTCATTCACCTGATTTGGATGTAAATACCCTCAAATTAAAGCTGAAAGTCTACAGTTAAAGCACATCTTGTTTGTTTCATTTCAAATCCATTGTGGTGGTGTATAGAGCCAAAAAGATTAGAATTGTGTTAATGTCCCAATATTTATGGACCTAACTGTATGTATTTTTGGAGATCGAGGAATGATTCAGCAAAAATTGTGCTGGTGGGAAATCCGGGTTGTGGCGAATTGGTGTCATAGGGCCCAGAATTGAAGACATATTGTGCTTACGGCATGTTTCCTGGAAGGAGATTAATGTTGGGTGTATTATTGCAATTTTGCAATAAGTGTATAGTGATTAATATCATTAGTAGCAATTAATATTGCAAATTTTTTTTACCAAAAATATGTAGAAGAATACATATCAGGACATTTTGGGGATATTTATTATAACAAAATGTAAAAAATATTGCTTTTTTTTTCAAAATTGTCAGTCTTTTTTTGTTTATAGCGCAAAAAATAAAAACCACAGAGGTGATCAAATACCACCAAACGAAAGCTCTATTTGTGGGAAAAAAAGGACAAATTTGTTTGGGTACAACGTTGCAAAACCATGCAATTGTCAGTTAAAGCGATGCAGTGCCATATTGTAAAAAGTGCTTTGGTCAAGAAGGGGGTAAAAGCCTCCGGGGCTGAAGTGGTTAAAGTCCTGGTCCTCTGGTCTCTTTCATGGCTTGGCAGAGCTGCAATTATCAAGATGATCTTACTCTCTAGAATCTTATATCTTCTACAAACCATTCCAATAAGGATTCCACTTACTTATGCAATAAATAGAGATATGTGGTGCTAACTTAAAGTGCATAAATGTGATCAAATAAATATAATCCAATTCTTCAAGTAAAGTGCATATGCGTAAAGAGCAAAATCACATAAATAAAGTGACTTTGGTAGAACGAAAAGGGAACTTTGGAGGAGATTGAGGGAGCATGTCCAGAATATTAAAAAGGGGTTTGTTAAACACAGCCTGTCAAGACATTAAGCAGAATTTCACAATAAAGACCCGTCATCCCTTTTGGTTTGTGGCATTGAAAAATATAAACCCCATTGGAGAGGAGACAATAAAGTGATTAAAATTAGCCAGCTTGAGTCAAAATGGATACATGAAATACGGACTCTGACTCCTTTGGTTCATAACGTTGAATTCAACCTCAACTGTTTTATTTCGAATTATTAATTTTTCATTTTCGACTTTTTTATATTACTTTTTTATACTACTTTTTTATTCCCCTCCTCTTTGCTGTTACATGCTTCTGCCCTGTTGATGATTTTTTATGCAATTTTTTTTATGCGATTATTACTAGGTTATACCCTATCTGTTTTCCTGTACTTACCTCCTTTGTTTGTGTCGTATGCTTTTATTTCCTCACATTTACCTATAGTGTGGAATTTTTTATCAATATCACTATTTATCCACAAGATGGCAATATAGGCAAATTAGAACAAGTATCTTTGCTCATGAATATGTTTCATTTACGAGATTCCATTTTCTTACCACTAGATGTCATCTGTCTGCCGGGTTTTAAGGTGTTTCTTGATGAATCACCACTAGATGGCGTTGTCCTATGGAGATCTTATATAGGCTAGTTTATATGCTTTTTATTTTCCTTTTTTTGTTTTATTTTTTACATTTTTTATATTTTTTTTATTTGGATCTATTATTAGGAGGTCTTTTTATTATAATTGCTTAGACCTCATATGGGTATTTATGGTGTCTACTGAGTGAGGATATACCTATTAGTATTCCAATCCAATTTACTGAGTAAGGATACACCTATTAGTATTCCAAATCCACTTTGCTGATTAAGAACGGACTATATAAATAGACACCTGATGCCTGACTCCATTACCCTTTCATAAAGTCACGTGGGCAGTGACGATACGCGTCAGGGAAAAATCAGGTGTTATCACTTCCGGCCACGGCCGAGACTGGAAGTACTGGGATCTGTGCTGTTCATTTTATGCTGTACATGTAAGTTACTATGTTGTTTTGAATAAACCTGTTTTGAATACTACACAATGGGGGTACTCCTTTCTATTGCATGCCTCCACCCAACTTGCCGAACTTGAGGCCTTCCATTGGGGATTTGGGATTTGCCAGACCTGTGATGATTGGGGGAGACAGATCAATTGATGGTGTTTCATCCACTTCCTAATTGCAGGCACCACTTGACCCTAGGGGTCTTTGCTAGACGTGAGAGGCTGGGGGAAACGTGTTGCGCACCACGGAGTACTTTTTTTTTTTTTTTGTATATATAGAGATAAGAGAGAGTTAGACGCTTAAGGAAAATATAGATAGAACCCCCCAGGACGGAGTTGGAGATATATATTGGTTAGGGACGGGAGAGGACTTCTGCCTTAATGCGTTTGGGGGATTGTAATGAGGTTTTGACTTTGTTGTAATTAGAGAGCATGGTCTTGGCTTTAGAAGAAAATTAATTTATTTGTATATTAGATTAGCATATAGACATGCATAATATGTTATATTTGATGTTGGTAAAGTGTATGCCTTTCTTCCTCTTAAATCACTTATAAAAATATTTAAAAAAAAGGAAGAGAAAAAAAGAGGAATCTGTCACCTATTATCATTTGCACTTGCACTTTTTTCATCTATTTTTTGCATGAACTGTTTTATGAAGACTCACTTTGTTCACATTGGAACTGTATTACATTAATTGGATTGACTTGTGGCTATTTTTATAGCGTTTCTGCACTTTTTTCGCACTTTATGCGATTTTTGTTATTGCATGCAACTTTTTTATCTCATGCAATTTTTCTCAATTTTTTCTAAATTTGTGATTTTTTTTTCATCTTGTGGCACTTTTAGACTATTTTTGGATTTATTCACCTTCATTTGAATTGTCTATTTGACGTCATATTTCATGAATTTTACTGTAATTTATCCGATGTCACTTTTTATGAATTTAATGGATGTTTAGTAACTTTATTTATGTGATTTTGATCTTTACGCATATGCACTTTACTTGAAGAATTGGATTATATATTTTTTTTTTCCACTTCAGTGATTTGATTAGGGAGGGTTATTTCAACTTCGCAGTTCAATTTTTATCCCTTCCCTTTTTTACATCATTGTGAGATTCTCCATTCTTTTATACGTTTATATAGAAAAAAAGAAAAATATTTTTTCAGGTTTTAAAAACTACAAAAAACTACGAAAAGATCCCCTTTCCCTACTCAAACTTTTCACCCACCCTCCCCCCTCTGGTTTGTTTCAGTCTGTCCCCCGTCTTCCCACCTCAGGGCCCTGTGCCTTCTAACATCTTCCCCCAATATGTGTTTGAGGTTTTGAATTTTTTCCATACGTCACAGATATTTTTAAATTTTTCGATTTGGTCTTTGTCCCTGCTCTTAGGAAATTAAATTTTGCTATATTAATCCACTTGTTTAAACCATTCTCTTATATCTGGTCCTTCGCTGCCTAGCCACCTCTTTGGGATCAGTCCCTTCGCAGCATTCAAAAGCTTTGGGATTATTCTTTTTGTGTATTGTTTCCATGGAGTTTTAGAGATGTGGAATAAACATGTCAACATGTTATAATCTATCTTCTCTTCTATTATATCATTTATAAGATCGACTATTTCCAGCCAGTATTTCTTTATTTTTGGACATTCCCACCATATGTGTGACATCGTAGCTCTCCCTCCACAATTTCTCCAACAACATGGCGAGCTATCCAGTTGATATTTCTGAATTCTCACTGGGGTTAGATACCACCTCGCCAGGAATTTATAATTCATCTCGATGGTGTTCATGTCCCAGGCGTGGTCGTATCCCGCCTCAATCATCCTCTTGACCTGCTGGTCATCAAATTTAATATCCAATTCTTTTTCCCATCTTTCTATGTAGGAGGGTCTTCCTAATCCTTCAAGGTCTGTCAGTATCCTGTAGATTGTTGAAATTCCATTTTTCAGTGGGAATTGTGTGGCACACAGTTTTCCCAATGGGTTTAGTTCTCCTCCGTCTCTAATTGGTTGTGGCAATGACTTTACAAAGTGATGTAATTGAAATAGTTCCCATTCTCTCATCTTCCACCCGTTCAAAACCTCTAATTCAAGTGCTGCTTTCATCTTCCCCTTTATAGTGATATCTTTAACTTGAGGATTTTGTTTCAATTTTGAAAAATATTTATTTTCCGGGTATAAAAAATTTAGTTCCTGTGAGCGAAATCAAGTGTGAATTATATACCCAATTTTCCCTCTGATGAAGTGCATCCCATACTTTAAATATATTTTTAGTCAAATCGTGTGATTCTAAATCCAGTGTCCTAAACTTACTTGGTGTCCAAATATTTTTGTGCAGTATAGTTCTACTTAAAGTGTTTTCTATCTCACCCCACTTTTTTTCCCTATTTTCTTTTGTCCACTCTACCATACGTGCTAATATTACTGCCTTGTAGTACCTTATTATATCTGGAGAATCTAAACCACCGTGCTTTCTCTTCCTGGTCATTAGTGTATGATTTACTCTCGGCTTTTTATTTTGCCATATATACTTTATCTGCATTTTTTTTATTATGTTGAAAAAACTCTGAGGGATCGCAATAGGTAACATCTGGAAGTTGTACATTATGTTAGGTAATATCACCATTTTGTACATATTTATTCTACCCATCCAGGATGTTGCTTGTAGACTTATCTTTTTTATTTCAGCCTTTATTTCATTTATTAATGGGATGTAATTTGCCGAGTATATTCTCTCATAGTTTGATGTTATTTTGATTCCCAGGTTTGATAGTTCACCTTTTACCCACGTAAATGGAAATTGTCTTTGAAGAGCAAGAACTTCGTCTTTTCCCAATCCGATATTTAATATTTCTGTTTTTATAGGGTTAATTTTTAAATTAGAGAGTTCTCCATAGTCTTTTAATTCCTTAATTATATTCGCCAGGGTCGCCTTGGCGTTCGTTACGTACATTAAAATATCGTTGGCGTACGCCGCTATTTTATATTCTTTTTTTTTTTTTTTTTTTTTTTTTTTTTTTTGCTTTTTTACTTTCAATATGTTTTTATTTTCAATGATGTCATACAAATTATGCATTCACATATTTAGATTGCACAGGAGGGAACGCCTCCTCGAACATGAGACAAAAAGGTTACAATTCGAGTGCAAAAAAAAAAAAAAAAAAGGAACAGATAATATACGGTTTTTATGCCTCAAGGGCTGGTGGAGAGGACAGCCTGATATATAACCTTAACTAAGCTTTAAGTAAGCATTCTCCATGTTTTGCCCCCCACACAGCACGGGATCTTTCCCCATCCCCGGCACCCCTGACGGGATCTAGCTGTGCCAGGTGGGGAAATCTCCCTACTTCTCCTTTGCCCATTTGGTCTGGGCCATCAGGAGTGTGTAGGGGTTATGAGTCCCCGTAAGCTAGGTAATATACCGTATGGTAGCTTTCCATTGAATTGCAACCAGATAGTTAATTTAAAGTGAGATAGAAGACAGGAAGAAGAGGTGAGAGAGAAGAAGAGAAGAGTGAGGCGGGAAGAGGGGTGGGGGGGTTCTTTAAGGTGGGTGGGGAGGGAAAAGGAGTGCCTTTGTGTACCTCTATTAATACTGAGGAATAAAGCAGTCTAGTTGTGGGTTAGGTGGTGATGCGCACCTGAACCCCTGGTATGAGGGAGGTTCCCATAAATTGGGCCCAAGGTTCCCATATTGTTTGGAATTTCTTGGAGGTGTTTGACGTGATGCTATAGAGTTTTTCTTGGGCCATGATCCATGAAACCTTCCTTTTTACTGCGTTAAACGAGGGCCTCGGCTGTTTCCAGGCTTTGGCAATGGAGATTTTAGTGCCCAGCAATATAAAATTGATCAGTGTTTGGTTAGCCTTCGAGATTCCAGGAAGGTTAGCATTAAGAATAGCCACCTCTGGGGACCTAGGGATCTGGCAAGTCGTCACCTTGTAAATCATAGAGAAAACTTTCCTCCAAAAAGTGCGCAGTTTGGGGCATTCCCACCAAATGTGGGCCATTGTGCCCCGGTGTTGACATCCTCTGTAACACAGGGGGCTCGCTGAGGGATAGATTGCTGCTAACCTGATAGGGGTCATGTACCATCTGGTTATCAGTTTGATGCTTGCCTCCATCAAAGAGATGTTCTGGATCCCCTTAAAGGATTTAGTTAGGGCTGCTTGCCAAATCTCTATGTCCCTGCTGCATTGGAAGTCAGCCTCCCAGGCCTGCATGTATGTGGTTTTGTCCGTTGGGTAAGTGAGGGCCGAATATATCACAGATATGCCTCCCCTCTGCTCCATGGCTTGTCTGCACCATTGTTCATATGTAGTGAATTTAGGGGGGAGCGGTTTCTCCTGCCAAATTGAGTGTAGAAAGTGAGAGATTTGGTGAAAACGGAATCTTTCCGAATCCGGGAGGTCTAGGTGTTTGATACAGAAATTGAGGGTGATTGGTCCATTGGGGGTGAAGAAGTGCCCTATCCGGTATAGCCCTTTGTCCAGCCACCATTTGAATGCTGAGATGTCCAGTCCAGGTGGAAAATCAGGGTTGTGGAATAAGTGTGCTAGGGGACGACCTGTGGAGACCAGGGCAGTGGAGTGTCGGAGGGAGTCCCAAAGGGCGCAGGAGTGGGATAAAGTGGGTGACAGGATGGGCGGCCTAGATTTAGTCGGGCACCAAAGTATGTAGTCTAGTGTATGTTTGGGGGTGGCCTGTCTTTCAATAGTTACCCAATCTGGTTTTTCATACCGCGAGTAGATTGAGGATAGTTGGGCTAATCTAGCCGCTAAGTAGTATTTATGTAGATTTGGGAGACCCAGCCCTCCCTTGCGTCTGTGAAGGAATAGGGTGTTCTGAGGGATACGATATCCTTTCTTACCCCAGATAAACTGGAGAATTTTACTCTGTAAAGCTTTTAGGTGATTTTTCCTTATTGGGATAGGGAGGGAACGGAAGAAGTAGAGGAGCCTGGGGAGTAAGGTCATCTTAATGGAGTTTATCCGACCCAGCCAGGATAATTCATGTTTTGACCATGTAGTAAGGTCAGCCTCCAGTTTCCTAAAGAGAGAAGGGTAATTTTGTGCATAGAGAGTTTCCGTCTTGGCCGTCAATGTGACACCTAGGTAGCAAATGGAGGTGTCGCCCCATTTGAAGTGGAAGGATTGTTTTAGAGAGTCAACTGTTCGTGGTGGTAACGAAATATTAAGGGCTTGAGATTTGGCGAAATTGACTTCGAGTCCAGAGATTTTAGCAAAGTTCCTTAACAATAGGCAGAGGTTAGGTAGTGTAGTGAGGGGGGATGTCAGGAAAAGGAGGATGTCGTCGGCAAAAAGCCCACATTTGTGCGTCTGGTCTCCACAGGTCACCCCGTTTATGTCCGGGTTCTGTCGGATTGCGATCGCTAAGGTTTCTATGGCTATTGCGAAGATTAGGGGGGATAGAGGACACCCTTGTCTAGTGCCACGTAAAATGTCTATTGAGTCGGAGTAATGTCCCTGGAGTCGTATGTGGGCCTTTGGTTGTGAGTAGAGAGCATGTAGAATTCCCAGGAAACGGTCGCCAAATCCCCATCTCTCCAGCACGGTAAAGATGTATTTCCAAGAGACCGTGTCAAAGGCCTTCTGCAGATCTAATGATAGAAGGAATCCCGATTGATTTGGCCCCCCTTCCCAGTTTGTTTGAAGAATCGAGGTGATGTCTATTGCTCTCCTTATTTGGTCAGGACCCTGTCTCCCGGGTATGAATCCTACCTGGTCCTTATGTATATATTGACTAATAAAGGATGACAGCCTGTTGGCCATTATTTTGGTGAGTATTTTTAGGTCGTTGTTGATGAGTGAGATTGGTCTGTAATTGCTAACGTCTTCGTGGTTTTTGTCAGGTTTAGGTATGACTGTGATTAAGGCGGTATTGAGGTGGATGTCAAGGGGGGTTCCATTGGTTTTGGAGTTAAAGAAGGAGGTCAGGTGAGGTGCTAGTATGGCTGTAAAAGATTTGTAGTATGCTACCGAAAGACCATCAGGATCTGGAGCTGACCCCCCTCTTAGATCTTTTATGACCCCCAAAACCTCCTCCTCTGTGATGGGTATTTCCATCTTTTGTTTAGGGGTATCTTTTAGGGATGGTAGGGAGATACCCTCCAGGAACTGAGGGATTAAGTTCGCGTTTGGTGTATTTTTTTGGCTATATAATTTAGAGTAGAAATCCCGAAAGGCTTCTAGAATCTTTGAAGGGTTGGTCGTGGGGGGTTGACCATTTATTCTGAGTTTGGGAAAGGCGAGGGTCCTAATGCGGGGGGAGAGTTTTTTAGCTAGGAGGGGACCTATCTTGTCTGCCTGAGTGTAAAATTTTTGTCCATTCCAGCGGACAGCCTTTTCGGCTTTGGATGTCAGTGCTAAATTAAGGTCTAGTCTAGCTTTGTCGATAAGGTGAATAGGGGTCTTGGAGGGGTCCTTTTTATGGGCAGCCTTCAGTGAGGTACATTCCCTGTCCAACCGGATTATGTCTGCTTTCTGTGCACATTTGGTTTGAGTGGCAATCTGGATGAGTTTACCCCGTATAAAAGCTTTATGTGCGGCCCATAACGTTTCTGGAGAAATATCCTCCGATTTATTGAGTTTAAAGTATTCTTGCAGGGCTTTTTCGAGTTCAGTGACCCTGATGGGGTCAGATAATAGTGACTCATTCAGTCTCCAATGTCTCCTGGGTACGCCCAGGGGGCCAGTTTTGAGAGATATGGTGACTATGGAGTGGTCCGAAAGGGTCGACTCTCTGATTTGAGCTCTGTGAATCAGGGGAAGAAGGGTGGATGGGGTTAAAATGTGGTCAATCCTCGCATAGGTGTTATGAGGTGACGAGTAATGGGTATAGTCCCTTTTGTTGGGATTAAGTTCCCTCCAAGTGTCAGCTAAACCGTGGGCGTGGATTATTTTTGCGATCCTGAGGCTCTCCTTGGTGGGTCGTGTTAGTTGGGTCGATAGGGGTTTAGACTTGTCCAAACCCTGATCGAACGCTGCGTTTGAGTCTCCACCAAAGATGACCGTTCCCTCCAGTTTCTGAGCGAGGCTGCGCAGTAGGGTGTCAAAAAATTTCGCTTGACCTCTATTTGGGGCATAGTAGGAGACCAGGGAATACAGGTGGTCCGCCACTGTGCCTTTGACCAGGATGAACCTGCCCTCTGGGTCGGCGAATTCAGAGATCTTTACAAATTTAAGATGTTTGGAAACGATGATTGCAACTCCCTTAGTTTTGTTATCCGCGCTCGCTAAGAAGAACTGTGAGAAGTGGGGGTGTAGATACTTAGGGCTATACCGGGAGGGGAAGTGCGTTTCTTGCAGCATAACGATGTCTAGCTTGAGGTGTTTGTAGTAATCGAGTACTTTTCTCCTCTTAATCTGGGAGTTGATTCCCTGGACATTGTGTGAGGCTATGCGGAGTTCATCTGTGGTGTTATTAGCCATGGAGCAGGTGGAGTGCAGTGCAACGGTCCTCACTTACCCTTTGATGTGGGGGAACCCGGGTCTGAGGATGATGGTCATTCCGTCTTCTTGGTGGAGAGATATCAGGAACTTCCGTGGGGGTGTGTGTGGTATCTGAAACACAAATTGTGATTAGGTACATTGATGTGCACATGGAGGAGGGGAGGGGGAGAAGGATAGCAGAGAAAAGGTCTCCTAGAAAGGAAAGGAAAGACGCAGGGAAGGAGAAGTCCCTTATGTCTTTTAAGAAAAAAATGGAGTGTGTCTGGCCCATCTGGGCTCAAACAACCTAGCCCCCAGAGACCTACGGGTGTCTAAGGGTTAGGTGGGTGTGCATGTGTTTCCTCACGAAACCAAACGCCCAACATGAAACTTAAAAGAAAAGAGCAAGTAAAAACAAAGAAAATTTTAAGCTATTACCGGTGACTATCAGGTTTTCACAACAGTTTGGCCAACTAGAGGCCCTAAGCCTATGCCCAGTGCAGTAACCTTCTAGGTCTTCATTAAATCGCTATCTCAGCAGAGCGTCCATAGACTAGACCTATATAATTCCCTAGAACTGGGGGTGAAAATCCCACTCCCCCCCCCCATAGCTAGGCTTAAGGGTACCGCCCCTCTCAATCCGGAGAGGTGCAGCTCCCCTGTGCCCAGTCTAAATGGCAGTGGGCCAGTAAAAAGCAGAAAAGACTAAAGAGGGAAGAATTGAACAAAAATCTAAAAAAAAACAAAAAAAAAAACAAAAAAAAGGGGATAAAAAATAAAAAAAAATTTCCCTCCTTGGAACCAGCAAAAGCAACAAAAAATTCTGATAAGTCAGAAAACGTAGCCCGGTAGACACGGGGGGATCCCCTATATTCATGGGGATGATCAATCCAATCCCCACTTCACAGTCGGGATAAAAGCGATGCAGTTCTCATCATCACTGGCTTCAGGTTTGGTTGTTGTCTTTGGCCTTCTTTGCTTTTCCTGTTGACCACAGGGGAGATTGAGGGCTGGTGGGGGTCTGACGTTTGTTAGAGTTGGTCCCGGCATTGGTTGTGTCCATTTCGGCTTCCTGGGAGATGATTTTCAGGCGCAGGAGAAGTTTTTCACCTTCTGGGAGGGAGGAGAAGGCATATTGTTTCCCTTTGACGGAGAATTTAACCGCGAAGGGGAAGGCCCACTTGTATTTCACGTCTCTTTGGGTGAGAGCGAGAAGCAGTGGCTTCAATGATCTCCTCTTCTGGATCGTAGAGGGTGAGAGGTCAGCGAAGATCTGCACTGGGTGTCCCATACACTGCACGGAGTGAGAGGACCTGGCCTGTCTCATCACTTCCTCTTTAACTGTGTAGTGGTGCGGCTTAGCGATAATATCTCTTGGGGTGCCGTCTTTTCTGGGGGGCCCTAAGGCTCTGTGTGCCCTGTCCAATTCAAGGCGTTGAGAGGAGATATTAGGGATTAGCTGTTTAATCAGGTCTTGGACTGCTTCTGGGACATTGAGAATTGTTTCCGGTAGGCCACGGATTCTGATGTTATATCTTCTTGACCTATTCTCGAGTTCGTCAATACGAGCCATTGCTAGGTCCAGTTGATCTTGCACAGTGCTGATGTGCTGCGATTGTTGGTTAGTGATGGCTATAGTGTCCTCCATTTTGTGTTCGATTGCATCGATTCGGGCCCCTAAATTAATAAAGTCTGCCTTCAGGTCCCCTGTAATTTTTGCTGCTGTTTGAGCCAGGCCTCTGTCCAAAAGTTCAGAGAATCTGTGAAAGAGGGAGTCCATGTGAGAAGCAGAGTCACTGGCAGGGAAGGCATATGGTGTGAGGCCTGTGTGATCTGAGGTAGATCCCTGGGGGGATAGAGGGCCTTCACAGAGGGGGCGATCCTGCAGGGATCCTGTAGAGGCTGGAGAGGGGGTCAGCAGAGGTGGGTATCCCTGCTGTCTCCCTGGAGTGAAGTGAGGGGGAGTGAGGGGTTGCTCTGACCTGTAGGCCGCCGGGCCTGTGGAGCAGAGATTCTGAGGCAGAGGCTGTGCCTGTGTAGCGGCGGCCATCTTGGGCGTCTCAGCCGTTTGTGTTCGCTCCTGTTGTGGCCACAGGTTCCGTTTTACCGGGGCCCTGGGCATATGGGGGTGTAGCCTGGACCTTGGGGAGTATCCCCGGGTGTTTTGGTTGTGCGGTGGGGCGCTGTGGTCCGTGCTGTGAGCGCCGGTCGTTCGTGAGGGAGCGGAGCTCTAGGCTTTAGCGGCCATCTTGCGAGCTCCGCGCATGCGCACCTATTTTATATTCTTTATCCCCCACTCTCGCCCCCCCTATCCCCTGATTGTTTCGCAGGGTCGCCAAAAAGGGTTACAATGACAGAACATATAGCAGTGGCGAGAGCGGGCAGCCCTGGCGCATTCCATTGTACATCTTGAAAATTGGGGAGAGTCTCCCGTTGACCTTAACCGTTGCTGTATTATATTTATTTTATTACATTTATGCACTTTAAGTTAGCGCCACATATCTCCATTTACCTTATTAATTTGGAGAAGAGTTTTGTTAGTGGTGGGAGGGGTATGGGCCATGTTAAAAAAAGTGCCCTATTTGAAATAGACCCTTATCGAGCCACCATTGAAATGCCTTGATATCAGTCCCTGGCGGGAAAAGAGGATTATTGAAAATGTGGGCCAGGGGATGCCACTTGGATGTTATGGTATTCAGTTTATTTTTTGAGTCACATAATGCGAAAGAATGTGAAAGGATAGGGGATAGGATCGGAGGCCTAGATTTAGGGGGATGCCAAATCAAATAGTCAATAGTAAAATTAGGTATAGCCTGTCTTTCCATTTCTATCCATTCAGGTTTAGGACCTCTAGAGTAAATGGCTGATATTTGGCTTAAATGTGCTGCCTGGTAGTACCACCAGAGATTGGGCAGTCCTAGGCCTCCTTTCTTTCTGGATCTGAAGAGGGTCTTTTTAGGGAGTCTGTGGTTTGATTTACCCCAGGTAAATCGGATTATTGATGATTGTAGATTATGTATATGAAGTTTGGGGACAGGTATAGGAAGAGAGCAGAAGAGGTATAATAACCGTGGGAGGAGGGTCATTTTAACGGCATTTATTCTACCTGGCCATGACAATTTGTGTGGCAACCATTGATCAAGATCATTCTTAAGCTTTCTAAACATGGGTGGATAGTTATATTTATATAGTTGGTCTATATTGGAAGTTAATTGGACTCCTAGGTAGGGAATGGAGGTAGTGCTCCAAGCGAAGGGGAAATGGTTCCGTAAACTGTCTACCAAGGACGGGGGAGAGGAGACATTAAGGGCAACTGATTTAGACATATTGACTAACAATCCCGAGATCTGTCTGAATTTTTGAAGGAGTTTTAGGACATTAGGAGTGAGAAATGAAAGAGGATGTGATAAAGAGGAGGAGGTCGTCTGCGAAGAGTGCGCATTTGTGCATTGAATGGCTCAGTTGACTTTGTGAATGTCTGGGTGATTTCTAATGGCAATAGCTAAAGTCTCTATTCCTATGGCAAAAAGGAGGGGGGGTAGTGGGCATCCTTGCCTCATTCCTTTGGTGATGGGAAAGGGATCTGTTAAGTGTCCTTGGATTCTGATCTGAACCTTAGGCCGGGAATAAAGGGCTGCTAGAAGATTGATAAAGTGAGAGCCAAAACCCCATCTTTCTAAAGTGCTAAATAAGTATGGCCATGTGACAGTATAAAACGCCTTTTGGAGGTCAATGGATAAAAGATATCCTTCTTGTGTAGGGTTGCCATCCCAGCGTGATTTCAATAGGGAAATGATGTCTACTGCCCTCCTTATCTGGTCCGGGCCCTGCCTCCCCGGTATGAAGCCTTCTTGGTCCTTGTGTGCAGAAGATCCTATAAAGGAGCCTAGTCTGTTGGAAAGAATTTTCATCATTATTTTTAAGTCATAATTAAAGATATAGGTCTATAATTGCTCATTTGACTCTGGTCCTTGCCAGGTTTGGGGATGACCAAAATGTATGCTAAATTTGCTGCTTCTAAGGGAGAATCCTTATTAAGGGAATTAAAGAACCGGACCAGATAAGGAGACAACACTGGGTATGGGCCATGTTTGGGCTGTTCACTATTTGCAGCACCAAATACTAAGAGAGCGGGATACTGGGTGACTTTGTTAGTTGGGCTACAGGAGCTGGAGTGGGAGAGAAGGACGAGTCTGAGATGGAGAAGCCTGGAAAGTTATAGGGAGGGTGGGGTGGGGGTAGGGGGATGAGGGGGTTAAGTTTGAGGAGAGGAGATAGAGAAGAGTAACTGTTATAAGAGGGGGCCTCTAGATAGGGTAGTCCAGCTACAGGTGAGAACTAGCTCACTTGTCCAAGTAAGGGGTGTACTGTAAATATGGTGTTGCTGGAAGTGATCCATAGCATTAGGAGGTGTTAGGGTACTAGAACTTATGTGAAAAGTAGCTACCACTGTGTGGGAGGTGGTTTTACAAGGAGGATGGAGTAATCAAAGTATTACATCAGATGCATTGCCACATATGGCTCATTATAACATGGCAGAAGAAGCTATGCTAAAAGATGTGCTTAGGCAGTTTAGGGGGTGGGGGATTGGGTCGATTGGTAGAGAGGAGCCGTTATGTGAATGGAACCGGGAGGATCCTAGGTTGGATAGGCCAAGGGAGTATTGTGGATGTGGTCCACAAATATTTCTCCTGGGTGGGAATATATAACTATCAATAACAGACAAATCTTGCTGCATAAGTCTAGACTCTGTACATCGGTCTTGTCACGACCGTATATTAACTAAACATCCTGAACCTATAATCATGTAAACATACATCTGTAATAACATAACAGGAACCTATGAAATACCCTGATGGAGCACGTGGAAGGTTAAGATCACACCCTCAGAATATAGCCGCATAGGCGTTTAGATGGAGTATGTTCATCCTCTGGGGTGCTGGATTATTATAGCTGTGGATTTAGAATAATGGAGTGGTCTTGTTTTGGATTCAGAACAAAAGTTCCGATATTATTATATTTACCCCCGATCAGATTGTTGAATACAAAAGCATGCATGCTTCAAGTAAGCTCACACTGAGACTGCTTAGTTCAGAGTCAAATTACTTTCTGTTTAATATTTCTGCTTCTCAAGACTTTTATACAATTCCATTGATGATTGAGATATGTCAACAAGACTGGCACATACAAACCACAACTATAAAAATACAAATATGTGACAAAATTTTGGCTTTCAGCTTATGCACATTTACAGAAGTGAATCACTGTTTTTGCAGCATTCTCTTGCTCGTGCTCCGTTTTGTTTTATGCTGTTTTATTCTGAATGTATTCTGGGAAGCAGGTGCAAACTTTTTGATTAACTCTTTGCAGTCAGTCCAGTTCCTAAGCAAGCTTTGAGCTTTGCAGAATATCTGTAAATGTCTTAAGGCTTAATAAGCATAGAAGCTGAGTTTATATATGTTAGGTATATAAAGCAGGTATTGGAATAGACAGTTCACCATGATCGCATCCATTACAGTCCCCCCTTGAAGCTGTCTATTTCAAAATATCCCTCATACTAAAAAGTCCTACTCACTACCCTGGCCCTCACCTCTGCAACTCTTTTCAGCTGTATATAGAGAAGAGCAGTGACTAACTCACTAACTCACAACCCCCCTTGATTCAGCTTGGAGGGGCAATCAGGTGCTGGCTGTCCCTGTAATCCTATGCATCTTGGGAGGAGGTGACTATAACGAAGCGTAACACATAATCATCATCAAGTCTGGTATTTCCTGGTTCACAAAACATGGAAGTAGATTGGTCAACAGCTTTTTCTACACACTTCTTAAAGTAGGAAAGAACACAGCAGACCATGACAGCTAGGGTCACTATAATTATCAGAATGGCTATTCTGATCTGTGTTAAAATTCCCTGCCATCCCTCCTTTATCCAGGTGAAGTACTGATTCTGGGGGTTGGAGAGCCCTGAATTCTTCTTTAATTCTTTGGACAAATCCTCAAGCTTCTGGATGGCTAAAGTCACTTTACCATTTGGGCCTGTGTTATCTGGGATATAAGTACAGCATGTACTCATTTCAGGTAACATCTTACACACACCCCCTTTTCAGCTAGTACCATGTCTAAGGTCATATGGTTTTGGAAGGTCATAAGTGAAGCGGCTTCTAGTTGTTCGGCTAAACCTCGGAGTGCATCTCTGGTGTATTTAACAAACCTTTGTTGGTTGTAGTAGATGTAATTTATCCAGTCTACATTCTTGTTTACAGTGATGATGGGGTCAGGGACTCAAATCCTGCTGCTACTTGGTCACTTGCTTTGAACTCATCTGGGACCCCTCTAGGGACCCCTATGGCATCTATGTATACAGGAGGGTCAAAACTTCCTGTTGGGGCACTCTTACACCTCCTGTAAGGTCGGGGTGTGTTGTTTGTATTTGGCCTTGGGTTCCCTGAGAGAATATGTAGAGGCATTATGGCCTTGGCTAATGCACATTCTCCTGTCTGCTGTCCTGTCAATCTGCTTCTAATTTTCATGTCTCCGCAGATCCAGTACATGTCTCCCAAAGACTGGACTTGATTTTGCACTAGATCTGCAGACACCTCACTATAAGATCCACAGTAACCCTTAGTGAATTCCTAAGAGGTTTCCCCACTCCCTGATACCGTCCACAGCATGTGAAATTGCCAGGATATATGGTGATACCTTCACCTGGCTTGGGGGTCTTGGTAACTATGGGATATTCCTTCACACATGGAGTGGTCAGTGGTTGTGTAGGTAAATAGGCTGAGGAAACATGTCCCATGTTCTGGGGGTATGTTTAGGGGTACCATTCCTAAGTGTAGTCTAGCCCCCCCACACACATAGCAATTGGTCTTATTGTATTTCCCTGCACTGTACCTCATCCACTCGAGCCACAAGTTGACATCTGAGAACCCGGTTTCTGCAGCCATGGTATCCTCAAAGGTAGGGTCTGCTATGGCCACCATGTCCTTTAATGTCTGTAAATGGGGGTTTGAGCTAGATGAAGATTAGGGAACTCCCCACTCTGGGTTATTGAACATGTCTTTCAGTTGGAAAGGCTTTCTAAAACCAGAATACCCACTTCCCCACCATAGGCCCAGAACATAGGTCCCACTGTCTTCTGGGCTAGGATTCTCAATGGTCAGTATGAACTCTTTGGTGTAAGGCTGATTTGTGTGTTTGTTGATTGTCATTCTATCTAAAAGTGACTTCCCATTTTTGTCTTTCCTATTTTGGGCGTTCTCAGGTTTGTACCCCCAGTTTGTACCCCCAGTGTTCCAACCCACTGCTCCCCAGGAATCACAGTTGTTACCCCCAATAGGTGTCAGTGACGCATACATACACAGTCATGGGTCTTACTGCTTCATCCCAGGTCCGGATCTTGTAGATAGTACCTGGAATTATCTGTTCATAAGAGGATATAAAAGTGGCAACATGTGTATTGGATAAGTTATACCAGAACTGGGTTATACCATCTTTTTGTTTGATGGCTACCTCTTGTGCCTGGGCAATGATTACTATGAAAAGGATATACAGAATCAGCTGGTCCCCTCCGCCTCTTCCTCAGGTACAGGGACGTTCTTGCAGTGGGAGGCGTGTGTCCACGTGTTCTTCACGGCCACCTTGACTAATGTAGTAGTTGTTAGGAGTACCTGGAAAGGACCATCATATCTGGGTTCAAGAGTATGTTTTCTCGGGGGCGTGGCTAGCCAGCGGAGATGATGGTCGCATGTTAGCTCAGCTCCGCAGAATCCTGGGCCTCGAAGGGGATTAACAGCGACATTAAGCCTCGTTTCAAAGCCCTACACACCGGACCTACAGCGGACTAACTCCCTGATGCCACCCTGCAAGAGAAAAGAACCCATAAGACCAGGGAAGGTGACGGACTTTCTCATACAGCCGTGCCATCCTCATATCCAAGATGGCGCCGGCAGACATGCTGGTGAGGCGCGCGGCCCCGACACACAGCACGGACTGGACGGACTGGTCGCAAGGCAAGATCCCAGCCATAATTACGGCCACAAACAACAGGGAAAAGGTCAGTACCCAACACCTCCCTCTACCTCGTCTAGTCCCGGTAAAAGTAAGCTAAAAATGACATCAGCCTCTGCAGAAATAGCAGACATCAGTGGAATTAACTCTTCCCTAGATGACACCAGGGAACTACAGGAATCCATTGCGGACTTCCCTACACTAAATCAGCCTGTCATGGACACAACGCTGAAAGACATGCTAGTGTCGCTGCGTTCTACATTACATGCTGACATGCTAGCATTCACACAGCAATTTAAATCAGAAGTGGCGGCAGTAGGCTCCAGAGTGTCCCACATTGAATCTAAAATGGACGAATTTGCATCCACCTTTAATGACTTGGTGGACGCTCACAACGACAGGGAGGATGAACTTATCGCCATCAAAACAAAAGTGGCTGATTTAGAAGATAGATCTAGATGTAACAACGTCAAAATTCGGGGGATCCCTGAATCGGTCAAACTCCCCGATCTGAAAGAGCACTTCATAAACCTCATGAAAGCTGCACTCCCAGAAGCCCCCCTAGAGGATTTATATCCTTTATTTTTTTGAGAAATTCCATACATTATTCACAACATTCGTACATATTGTTTAATAATACAATACATATAAATTATACAAGCCTGTTCTTTTATTCCTACCCTCTTTCATTATGGTGTTATATTTCTACTACTAATTCATATCTCAACCTTTTATCTTCCCTATACCTTCTCCCCCCTCCCCCCCTCCACCACAAAAAACATCTCCTATGACCTATAGTATTTTATTCGCCACACTCTCATTTACCACTGGCTTCCCCCATATCCAATATTCTTACTTGTCTAGTTATATAATCATTACTTCTTCAGGCCATCTTTTTATCCTTTTCTCTCTTCTCCCCTTCCATTCTCCCTCCTTTCTCTTCTTCCTTTCCCTCGGCTGTTCCTATCTACACTTTCCTCTCTAGTCTTCCCCCCATGTCTCTACATCTGAAGCCTTTCCACTACCAATTGGTGCGGGGCCAGGTCCACATCCCCCAGCCATGGTTGCCATATCTTATCGAATTTACCCCTATCACTTCTGCGGCTATAGGCCAATCGCTCTCTAGGAAGCAAAGAATTGACATACGCAATCCATTGCTTCCCTGTGGGTACCGTTGGGGCCATCCAGTGCCTTGCAATGAGTTTTCTAGCCAAGTACATCAGTCTAGTTAACATAAAATACTTTCCTCCCGGGAACATTTTTGCATTTATGGCTCCAAGCAAGTATACAATCGGGTTTAGGGGGAGGGGGACTTGCGCTAGCCTCGAAATGCACTGGGAGACCTCATCCCTCATCCCTTCCATTATAGCCTGCAGCAATGATGGTAAGAGGTCCTCCCTATAATGGGAGTATACCTCTGCCGGGATTCCATCTGGGCCTGGTGATTTATGGTGCTTTGTCCCCTCCAAGGCTTCTGTTAATTCAGCTAGTGTAATTGGACGGTTCAACATTTCCCTGTCCACCTCCATTAACCATGGAAATGGACAGGTTTGTAGGAACTGTACCAAATCAGATGGGATATAACTAGTTTTACTAGAATACAAATCCCTGTAGAACTGCTGGAAGCTGTTTAAAATGTCTGAGCTAAGAGTCTGCCTCTCCCCAGATT
Source organism: Lithobates clamitans (assembly GCA_037952925.1). NCBI lineage: Eukaryota > Metazoa > Chordata > Amphibia > Anura > Ranidae > Lithobates > Lithobates clamitans. Next base: position 3,103,177 of record JBBGZY010000935.1, on the reverse strand, counting down.
CAGCCCTCACGGCCAAGATGTTGGTAGAATCCCGTTGCTCTTTGGCTATAAGGGCTAAAAGGTGGCCAGTATTTTCCCCTTCTTCAAAATAACTCTGTTGCTGAAAGTATCTTCTCTTCTCTGCTGCAGATAACCATACCGAGTTGTATACTACTTGGGCCTCCTTCCAGGACTCTTGAATAGATTTTGACAGGTCCCTTATTAAAGCCTGTTCCCTTTCTTTCACTTCTTCCTGTACCCTGTTCTCCCATTCCCTGGATCGAGTTTTAATTCCTGCAATTTCTTTAATGAGACATCCCCTCAAGAATGCCTTGAGTGTATCCCATACTACCACTGCGTTGGCTGATCCCCTGTTAAATTGCAGGAATTCCCATAGTGCCTCTCTCGTTCTGTCTACCTGCGGGAGCAGAGTTAACCAATAGGGGTTCACTTTCCATAAGGGGCGCCCCAGCATTCCAGTGGTGTCTAACCGCACCCAAAATGGAGAGTGGTCGGATAATAAGCGTGGCTCATACGCTGAGTCCTCTACCCGCTGCAAAACTGCCTCATTCCCCAGACCCAGATCGATACGGGAAAAACCATTGTGTGTTACAGAGTAACATGAGTAACATCTGTCCTTTTCGTGTCTCTCTCTCCATACATCCCGGAGTCCCAGTTCCGAAAGCAAGGCAGCAAAAGCCGTCTTGCCGGCTGTCTGTCTCACACTAATAGGTGTCAAGGACATTCTATCCCGGGAATTATCTAAGATATTATTATAATCTCCCAATGCTAATACATCCGGGTGTAAGGCCATAAATTGTGATAGGCTCCCAAGTGGAACTGTTGAGAATGGTGGGGGTATATATATATAGAGGCGATTATACATATTAGTCCATTCATTTTACACAGCAAAAAGACAAATTTTCCCTCCTTGTCCACCCTCTGTTTTATGCACTTAAAGGAGACATCCGAGGAGACCATTACACTAACTCCCCTTGAGTATGAAGTGTGCATGGAATGGAACTGTGTCGGATATCTCCGTGAGCGCAGTAAGTGAACCGAGTCTGGACACAAATGCGTTTCTTGCAGGCAGATTATCTGAGGTTTCATTTTATCAAAATATCTGAACATTGCACTTCTCTTATCTCTGTCCCTCAACCCCCTCATGTTCCATGTCATTAAAAGTATACCTTTTTTCTTCTCCTTACTCATATAGGAAAGCATACCAGTTACAGTAATTATAAAGCCAAAAACAACAACATAAACAATAAGTCAAAATACGATTATCCTTCTGAGTTTTACCTGCCCCTTGGGCCCCGCCAGTGTACAGTACATATCTACATACCTTCCTCTTAATCCCCCACCTATCAGTAGTGAGACATAAAAAATATTTTTGGTTAAACTTATATTTGTGATATTTTCCACTATTTGTTTGTGTTAGACCTCTCCCACCCGCCCCTCCCTTACCTCCCCCCCTCCCTTCCCCCTTTTCCGCCCCCCACCCTCCTGCCTCACCCACCCCCTCTCCCTCCCACCCCCCCCCTCTCCCTCCCACCCCCCCTTCCCTCCCTGCCCAACTGGGCCTACCCTAGGGGCTTTGTTCCTGACCTCCCAGCTACACTCATTCCCCGTGCTGCACCAGCATACCTTGCCTGTGCCATACTTCTCTATACCCCCTTTCTCCAGGGATCCCTATCTCGCCCCCTCCCCCCCTCTCTGACCTTTTTAGTGCTATTCATGTGCATTAATTTTTGTGCTCGTAAATAAAATACTTTTATCATGTCAGCTCTGTTTATTCTAATAAATGTATATCTAACCTTTACTATCTTTTATTCTATTCCAACTTCACTCCCTAGTCCATATTTTACTTATTATGATTTATTATTTATTTATTTCTTATTTCTTTATTTGTTAATTATTATCATTATTTACCCTCTCCCTTCCTTCCACCCCAATACCTGTAAAAAAAAAAAAAAATTTCACTTGCACTTGACTATTGTACCAGCGGCAGAGTCCAGAGAGAGGAAGAAAAAAAAAACAAAACAAAACAAAAAAAAAAAAAAAAAAAAAAAACAAAAAAAACCAAAGTCTAATTAGTCTCTAGTCTCTTCTCTCCTATATTTCGTGCTGTTCTCCCATTATCCTCCAACCACTCTTCCACGCTCCGTGGAGAATCAAAAAAGTGTATCCCATTCCTTGTAGTTACTCTCATATGGGCGGGGTACAGTAATGCATAGTCCATCTTATTTTTCTGTGTGTTTAATCGGCATATATGCCGCTCTGAGTTTTTGCAGGTCCGGAGAAAAGTCCTGATATAGTGAAATTTTTACCCCCTATAGAGGATCTCTCCCATTTCTCTCGCCTTCCGGAGCAGAAATGCTTTGTCTCTAAAGTTAAACATTTTCATGATTATGGGTCTTGAATACTCCTTTCCCTGACAGGGTTTAAAGGGGACTCGGTGGGCACGCTCAATACCAAAAAAAGAAGAAAAAGTTGTAGCCCCAAATGTCTCAACCCATCCCTCCAGGAATTCTATAGGGTCAGATCCCTCACTCCGTTCAGGCATGCCAATTACTCTTACATTATTTCTCCTGTTTCTATTTTCTAATTCATATATTGTAGCTGCCTGATTTTTTATATATTTCTTCATCTCGGTTATATCTTGTCTGAGCGGGAGTAACACATCTTCCACAGCACTTAGTCTATCCTCTAGGGCTGTTGTTCTTCCCTCCGTCTCTTTCCACCTGCCTCCCAGCACTGCAAGTTCCTCCTTTATGCTTTTCAGCTGGATGTCCAGACCAGAAATTGATTCCTTACATGCAGTTATCGCATATAGGAGATCCCTCATTGTAGGCTCTTCCACTCCTCTACTTTGGTCTCCCTCCATATCTGCCTTGGTTATATTAGATAGCTTTTTAATTTCTGTATCGCCGCTTATGATATCGACTTTTCCGGCCCCTTGTCCTTTTGTGGGTGGCACTGCCATTAGGCTTGCTACTGCCGGTATCGACCCACTGCTTTGGTTTTTCCTAACCGCCGAGGTTCCTGTTTGAATTGATTGTTGGGATTTTACTGGTGAGAGGGAGGTCCTAGCGAAATGCTCTAGCTTTGTTGCTGCCGCTGCTGCAGCTGCTGCTGCGGCTTTTACATGATTTGTCTGATTTTTTGCAGAGTGTGTAACCTGGGCTCCTTCTTGCTGTGGCTGATGTTGTAACTGGTGCTGGTTTGCTTTTTCCTCTGCCGCCCACTTCCCAGCCATATTGTTATATCATGAAGAGAAAAAGAAATAAAAAATCTCAGCTTTCCTTTTGTTAATTTGGGCTGTAAATAATGCTGTCCCATTCTGCTGATTTTGCTTGAGAGTAATAACAATAAGATAACCCTCTGCACACCTCTAATACCACAACACCAGCTTAACAGCGCATAGGGCAATAGGTAGACGTATAGGCAATATAGTTCAATTTACAGTTGATGTTATAGCAATCAACTTGCAATCACCATTCCACTGGTTCTATTTATTCTGTTGTTGTTAAGAAAGCCTCACACACCAGCTCCCTGTCCGTCTCCCACCCCGGACTGGGGCTGCTATTTTCTGTATTTCAGGTACAGTGTCTTTAGCACCAACAGCTATTGAGGCAACAGATTCAATTTAATCAGGATTTCACATTGCAAGCTCAGTTTAAATTTCTTAAATTAAGAACTAAGAATAAAAGTCATATATGGTATATATGGTGTGTGGGGACAGAAGAAAAAGTTTTCACCTATGTCTGGCATCTTCTTGGTCACCCTCCAGATTTGCAGCGTTACCTTGTTAATTTTGTCGGCCAGGCATTGCTCCATTCACTGCCTCTGCTGCTGCTGAGTTTGGTATGTTCATTGGCTGCTGACGTGCCGAAGGGGGGCCTCTCATGCCACCCCTATGGTTCCGTCCTCCAAGCCCCCTCACCACCACACACGCTGGCGCTACTGCTGCTGAAGCTGCTGAAGTCGGTCTCATTGGCCGCTGGCTAGCTGGAGAGGCCTCTCACGCCCCCCCTCTGCCCCATCCTCCGAGCCCGTGCTAGAGCCAGGTATGTTCAGTGACACCAAACTCTGAAACGCAGTTTGGCCGGGTTCCGCTGCGTTCTCCTACCGCCGATCAACCTGCAATCTCTCGGCCTGTAGCTTGGCTGGTCAGAGCGGAGGGAGAGGGAATCTCACACACACCCTCTCACTCCCGCATCTGGTCCCCCTAGAGGATTTAATAATTGATCGATTACACCACCTTCCAAGACCCAGAAATATCCCAGATCACCTCCCCAGGGACACTATAGTCCGGATTCACTTCTACCATGTTAAAGATCAGTTTATGATGGCAGTCAGAAGATGCAACAACCTTCCTCAAGAGCTGCATGACCTATCCTTCTTTGCAGACCTCTCAGCGTTTACCATGCAACAACGCAGACAACTAGCAACTATAACTAAGCCGTTAAACAATCATCACATTCAGTACAGATGGCTATACCCGGCCAAGCTATTGATCACCAGAGAGGGAAGATCACATGTGGTTACAAGCGTCAAGGATGGCATTCGCCTTCTGAGAGATTGGCAAATACTCGACCCACACGACAACGGGAATAACCCGCCACACTCTCCTCCATCTACCCGCACCAGCTCTGACACGGAAACAGGCTGAACCTTACTAATACAATCATGACATTGATCCCTGAATGGCCCAGGAGTATGCCACTTAGCTGTTTATTGCTTTACCCCCCGAGTTTTAGCGGACCTGTATCCGCACAGATTCCTTATAGGATAGTTTCCTTTTTAACTTGTTTGTTATCCTACCTATCCCACTACCCTTCTATAATTTCAGCTACAGGAACAGAAGGATGTAATCACCAGTTGGACTTGCTCAGGTACCTGGAAACACTTATTCTCACATACCAACGGGCCTACATTTCACTTATAGCTGAACATCACCAATGGCAGGTAAGCCCATTACCTATCTAACCTATTCTCATCAACATAAAGCACATTCTCTACTATCTATCAAAATGTAATTCAATATCACATCATTAAATGTGAAGGTCTTGAACAGCCCTCAAAAGCGCCAAATGGCCTGGAGAGAAGCATCCTGGCTAAAAAGTGATATCATATGTTTTCAGGAGACACACTTTGCTGCGGATAAACCCCCTGCTTTCAGCAACCATAAATTTCCTCAAGTATTTACAGCAAATGGACCAAAGAAAAAAGGTGGTGTGGCAATTGCCATAAGAGATACTGTCCCATTTTCAGAAATAACAACCCACCTGGACAACTCCGGCAGATTTATCGTATTAGTGTGTGAGATCTTTACAGTGAAATATACTCTGGTTAATGTTTATCTACCTAACAACAACCAACTCCGATTCCTAAAAAAAATATGGAAAAAAGTAGATTCTATGAAACAAGGACATGTAATTCTTTGCGGGGATTTCAACGCAATCCCAAACAAGGAATTGGACTGCACAAATCCTAAGCATCTAAATTACCGAAGAACAACCTTGGCGGAATTCATCACCACATCGGGCCTCTTTGATGTATGGAGGTGCCAGCATTCCTCAGAGAAGGACTTTACTTTCTTTTCTAATGTACACAGTACATACTCACAAATAGATTTATTTCTAGTAGAAAATTTTTTATTGCAGAGGATTGTTAAATCAGATATTGATGTTATATCCTGGTCGGACCATGCCCCGGTCTCCATAAGTGTGGGAGGGCGGAAGACTGAGACAGGAGCGAATAGATGGAGAAATTATGTTTTCTCTATATCTCAACCCGAAAACCTGAAACTAATTAGGAATTCATTGAAAGAATTTTTTGATTTCAATGCTCCCTCGGTCTCTGACCCTTTCACCCTCTGAAATACTGACGAGGTGGTTATACGTAGCTTATTGATACAACTAAGCGCCAGGGCAAATAGGCAGAGGATGGAGAGGCTCAACGACTTGCTAAATAAAATTAAAATTCTAGAACTCTCTAACAAACAAAACTCTACTCAAAAGACAAGAGACCTACTATTCTATGCAAGACAAGATCTTAGAACACTTCTGGTTTCCCAGCAGGAACGCCGCCTTCGTATTTTGAAAGCAAATTAATACCGATGTAGTAACAAAGCGGGGAAACTGCTGGCGATCCAGTTGAAAGAAAGAATGACAAAGCAACAAATCCCTCATATAGTGAACCCAAAATCCAAAAAACAAGTATCAAACCCAAAGGACATAGATGACGCTTTTTGTGACTACTATGAAGCCTTATATAATCTCAAAGGCGACCCCGATACGTTCCAACCTTCTGATCACTTGATTTCAGAATTTTTGAAAGCAATCAATCTTCCAAAAGTTTCCCAACCAAACCTTTCCAAACTTAACTCACCCTTTACCACTCAAGAAATTGAAAAAACCATTAGACAAATGCCCCATAACAAATCTCAAGGTCCTGACGGTTATTCATCAGAATATTTTCAATTGTTCCACCTTGAATTATCTCCTTTCTTAAAGCAGGTCTTTGATGCCGTAATGTCTAATGCCGCGTTCCCAAAAGAGATGTTGACAGCAACTATTATAACACTGCCAAAACCGGGTAAAGATTTTTCAGTTACACAAAATTTCAGATCCATATCTTTATTGAATGTTGATGTTAAACTGTATGCAAAGATCATAGCTAATAGATTGTCATCATTGTTACCGGAACTAATTAACCAAGTTAAAGTAGGTTTTGTATCGGGTAGGCAAACGAGTGACGCTACGAGGAGAATGATAAATATACTTCATCTCACGGAAAAATCCCAAAGGCCTTCTCTGCTCCTTACTTTGGATGCAGAGAAGGCCTTTGAAAGAGTCCATTGGAGATATTTTATCAAAGTGCTGGAAAAGTTCTGATTGATAGGCCTAATCCAACAGGCCATATTAACTCTATATTCTTTCCCGTCCGCATATGTATTTACTGAAGGCATGTTCTCAAGAAACTTCCAAATAACAAATGGGACCAGACAGGGGTGCCCCCTATCACCCTTAATTTTTGCATTAGTTATGGAACCATTAGCAGAAACAATTAGAGAAAACACACTGATACAAGGTAACCCCTCACAAGGTAAAGAGCACAAAATATCACTCTTTGCCGATGATGTCATTTTGACATTATCTGACCTTTATAACTCCTTAACCGCTGCTCACAAAACACTACTTCACTTTAGTAAAATAGCATATTATAAAGTCAATGCATCTAAATCTAGCATACTAGGAATTGCAATTGATAAAGCAACCAAATCCACCATGCAAAAAGACTTTCCATATCCTTGGTCCCCAAAATCTATCTCTTATTTAGGAATCCAACTGACATCTCCTATCGCCAACTTATTTCAACTCAACTATCAACCCTTATTGGCTGACTTTCAAAAAGATATCTCCAGATATCAGAAATTATACTTATCTTGGAATGGACGTTTAGCGGCATACAAGATGTTACTTCTTCCAAAACTAATGTACCTTTTCAGAGCCCTCCCAATTCCTATTCCACCATCCTTCCTCAAATCTATGCAAAAACAAATGACAAATTTCTTATGGGCAGGCGAAAAAGCTAGATTTCCATCTCAAATGCAAGGGAAACACAAAGAAGAAGGAGGTTTGGGAGTACCAATTTTGGAAGACTATTATGCAGCTGCAATCCTGGATCAACTGAGAAATTGGTTCGACCAAAAAGAAATTAAACACTGGTGCCAACTAGAACAAACATGGATACATCCTAGATCTCTACAGTCACTCATACTAGCACACAACATACAACAAATTAAACCACAAATAGACCATCCCACCATACAAGCCTCATTACAGGCCTGGTCACATCTGAAAACAACATCTAGTCCAAAAGCAAACCACACAAAGGTCCCTATTACATTAGAAGTACTTCAATGGTTGATCCCACACCTTTCCTTAACGCAATGGCAAAATAGGAATATTTCTTTCTTGGGGGATATCATGTTGAAGGGCGAGATGATATCCTTCAAAGAAATACAATAGAGGTTTAAACTACACCCCTCAGAATTCCTGACCTACCTACAGATAGCTTCATGGCATAAGAAATGGAACACTTCTAATTCCCACATCCTGACCCAAGCATGGTAGCACCTTAATTCGTCTAACCCTAAAGCAAAAGGTATCTCACAGATGTATGAACTACTCAATGACAAAAAATCCTTTGTTGAATTCAAACCTATGCACAAATGGGAATTAGACGTAAGCCAGAAGTTCACGGCCAAACAATGGATATTGGCAATACAATGTAATCGTCGGTTCTCGAGGTGCTTTAGCTATGAGGAACTGGCAGCTAAATTGTTAGCAAGGTGGCACTACTCTCCATACATAGTAGCCAAATTCTCTAATGACAATTCCAATCTCTGCTGGAGAGGTTGTGGCCAGGTGGGAACATTGGTTCATATGTTATGGTCCTGCCCTCATATTCGTAGCTTTTGGTCAGAAGTGTTCAAATTTATTGCGAAAATTACAGGAGTTTTCACTAAACCCTTGGTGGAGAAAGCCATTCTAAGCATTAACATGTCAGAATACCCAATATCAGTTAGATCCATAGCAATGCACATACTGTTTGCTGCCAGGTCCTTGTTAGTGGGTAAATGGAAAACCGATGAAATTCCTAGCGTTAGAGAAATAACCACAAAAATAAATACTGTCTCAGCATATGAAAAGATTATAGCTTTTAAAGACGGTACCGGAACAAAATGTATATCAAACTGGAAATTATGGAATTCACTACATCATAAATGTCTGTAAGAAGTTACCTGTAGCCCGATATATGTTTAACCAGTTGCCGACCGCCGCACGACGATGTACGTCGACAGAGCGGCACGGGCAGGCAAAAGGGCTTACCTGTACGTCCTTGCCTGCCCGCGGGTGGGGGGTCCGATCAGACCCCCCCGGTGCCTGCGGCGGTCGGCAAATCTCCCCCGGCGATCGGTGGTGAGGGGGAGGTCATCCATTCGTGGCCCCCCCCTCGCGATCGCTCCCAGCCAATGGGATCATTTCCCTGCCTCTGTATTGTACACAGAGGCAGAGGAAATTATGTCATCTCTCCTCGGCTCGGTATTTTCCGTTCCGGGCCGAGGAGAGAAGACTGTAATGTGAGTGCACAACACACACACAGTAGAACATGCCAGGCACACATTACACCCCGATCCCCCCCCGATCGCCCCCTGATCCCCCCCAATCACCCCCCCGTCACAAACTGACACCAAGCAGGTTTTTTTTTTTTTTTTCTGATTACTGTATTGGTGTCAGTTTGTGACAGTTACAGTGTTAGGGCAGTGAGTGTTAGGCCCCCTTTAGGTCTAGGATACCCCCCTAACCCCCCCTAATAAAGTTTTAACCCCTTGATCACCCCCCGTCACCAGTGTCGCTAAGCGATCATTTTTCTGATCGCTGTATTAGTGTCGCTGGTGACGCTAGTTAGGGACGTAAATATTTAGGTTCGCCGTCAGCGTTTTATAGCGACAGGGACCCCCATATACTATCTAATAAATGTTTTAACCCCTTGATTGCCCCCAGTTAACCCTTTCACCACTGATCACCGTATAACCATTACGGGTAACGCTGGTTAGTTCGTTTATTTTTTATAGTGTCAGGGCACCCGCCGTTTATTACTGAATAAAGGTTTAGCCCCCTGATCGCCCGGCGGTGATATGCGTCGCCCCAGGCAGCGTCAGATTAGCGCCAGTACCGCTAACACCCACGCACGCAGCATACGCCTCCCTTAGTGGTATAGTATCTGAACGGATCAATATCTGATCCGTTCAGATCTATAGTGTCCCCAGCAGTTTAGGGTTCCCAAAAACGCAGTGTTAGCAGGATCAGCCCAGATACCTGCTAGCACCTGCGTTTTGCCCCTCCGCCCGGCCCAGCCCACCCAAGTGCAGTATCGATCGATCACTGTCACTTACAAAACACTAAACGCATAACTGCAGCGTTCGCAGAGTCACGCCTGATCCCTGCGATCGCTAACAGTTTTTTTGGTAGCGTTTTGGTGAACTGGCAAGCACCAGCCCCAGGCAGCGTCAGGTTAGTGCCAGTAGTGCTAACACCCACGCACGCACCGTACACCTCCCTTAGTGGTATAGTATCTGAACTGATCAATATCTGATCCGATCAGATCTATACTGGCGTCCCCAGCAGTTTAGGGTTCCCAAAAACGCAGTGTTAGCGGGATCAGCCCAGATACCTGCTAGCACCTGCGTTTTGCCCCTCCACCCGGCCCAGCCCAGCCCACCCAAGTGCAGTATCGATCGATCACTGTCACTTAAAAAACACTAAACGCATAACTGCAGCATTCGCAGAGTCAGGCCTGATCCGTGCAATCGCTAACAGTTTTTCTGGTAGCGTTTTGGTGAACTGGCAAGCGCCAGCGGCCTAGTACACCCCGGTCATAGTCAAACCAGCACTGCAGTAACACTTGGTGACGTGGCGAGTCCCATAAGTGCAGTTCAAGCTGGTGAGGTGGCAAGCACAAGTAGTGTCCCGCTGCCACCAAAAAGAAAAACACAGGCCCGTCGTGCCCATGGTGCCCTTCCTGCTGCATTCGCCAATCCTAATTAGGAACCCACCACTTCTGCAGCGCCCGTACTTCCCACATTCACATCCCCAAACAAATGCATTCGGCTGCATGAGAGGCATTTTTATGTCCTCCCGAGTACCCCTACCCAACAAACCCCCCCAAAAAAGATGTTATGTCTGCAGCAAGCGCGAATACAGGCATGACACCCTCTATTATTGTCCCTCCTGTCCTGACAATCCTGGTCTTTGCATTGGTGAATGTTTTGAACGCTACCATTCACTAGTTGAGTATTAGCGTAGGGTACAGCATTGCACAGACTAGGCACACTTTCACAGGGTCTCCCAAGATGCCATTGCATTTTGAGAGACCCGAACCTGGAACCGGTTACAGTTATAAAAGTTACAGTTACAAAAAAAGTGTAAAAAAAAAAAAAACACAAACAAAAATATAAAATAAAAAATAATAGTTGTCGTTTTATTGTTCTCTCTCTCTCTATTCTCTCTATTGTTCTGCTCTTTTTTACTGTATTCTATTCTGCAATGCTTTATTGTTATTATGTTTTATCATGTTTGCTTTTCAGGTATGCAATTTTTTATACTTTACCGTTTACTGTGCTTTATTGTTACAGTTATAAAAGTTACAGTTACAAAAAAAGTGTAAAAAAAAAAAAACACAAACAAAAATATAAAATAAAAAATAATAGTTGTCGTTTTATTGTTCTCTCTCTCTCTATTCTCTCTATTGTTCTGCTCTTTTTTACTGTATTCTATTCTGCAATGCTTTATTGTTATTATGTTTTATCATGTTTGCTTTTCAGGTATGCAATTTTTTATACTTTACCGTTTACTGTGCTTTATTGTTAACCATTTTTTTGTCTTTAGGTACACCATTCACGACTTTGAGTGGTTATACCAGAATGATGCCTGCAGGTTTAGGTATCATCTTGGTATCATTCTTTTCAGCCAGCGGTCGGCTTTCATGTAAAAGCAATCCTAGCGGCTAATTAGCCTATAGACTGCTTTTACAAGCAGTGGGAGAGAATGCCCCCACCGTCTTCCGTGTTTTTCTCTGGCTCTCCTGTCTCAACAGGGAACCTGAGAATGCAGCCGGTGATTCAGCCAGCTGACCATAGAGCTGATCAGAGACCAGAGTGGCTCCAAACATCTCTATGGCCTAAGAAACCGGAAGCTACGAGCATTTTATGACTTAGATTTCGCCGGATGTAAATAGCGCCATTGGGAAATTGGGAAAGCATTTTATCACACCGATCTTGGTGTGGTCAGATGCTTTGAGGGCAGAGGAGAAATCTAGGGTCTAATAGACCCCAATTTTTTCAAAAAAGATTACCTGTCACTACCTATTGCTATCATAGGGGATATTTACATTCCCTGAGATAACAATAAAAATGATTAAAAAAATAAAAAATAAAAGGAACAGTTTAAAAATAAGATAAAAAAGCAAAAAGATAATAAAGAAAAAAAAAAAAAGGCACACCTGTCCCCCCTGCTCTCGCGCTAAGGCGAACGCAAGCGTCGGTCTGGCGTCAAATGTAAACAGCAATTGCACCATGCATGTGAGGTATCACCGCGACGGTCAGATCGAGGGCAGTAATTTTAGCAGTAGACCTCCTCTGTAAATCTAAAGTGGTAATCTGTAAAGGCTTTTAAAGGCTTTTAAAAATGTATTTATTTTGTTGCCACTGCACGTTTGTGCGCAATTGTAAAGCATGTCATGTTTGGTATCCATGTACTCGTCCTAAGATCATCTTTTTTATTTCATCAAACATTTGGGCAATATAGTGTGTTTTAGTGCATTAAAATGTAAAAAAGTGTGTTTTTTCCCCAAAAAATGCGTTTGAAAAATCGCTGCGCAAATACTGTGTTAAAAAAAAATGAAACACCCACCATTTTAATCTGTAGGGCATTTGCTTTAAAAAAATATATAATGTTTGGGGGTTCAAAGTAATTTTCTTGCAAAAAAAAATAGTTTTTTCATGTAATCAAAAAGTGTCAGAAAGGGCTTTGTCTTCAAGTGGTTAGAAGAGTGGGTGATGTGTGACATAAGCTTCTAAATGTTGTGCATAAAATGCCAGGACAGTTCAACCCCCCCCCAAATGACCCCATTTTGGAAAGTAGACACCCCAAGCTATTTGCTGAGAGGCATGTCGAGTCCATGGAATATTTTATATTGTGACACAAGTTGAGGGAAAGAGACAAATTTTTTTTCTTTTTTTTTACACAAAGTTGTCACTAAATGATATATTGCTCAAACATGCCATGGGAATATGTGAAATTACACCCCAAAATACATTCTGTTGCTTCTCCTGAGTACGGGGATACCACATGTGTGAGACTTTTTGGGAGTCTAGCCGCGTACGGGACCCCGAAAACCAAGCACCGCCTTCAGGCTTTCTAAGGGCGTAAATTTTTGATTTCACTCTTCACTGCCTATCACAGTCTCGGAGGCCATGGAATGCCCAGGTGGCACAAAACCCCCCAAATGACCCCATTTTGGAAAGTAGACACCCCAAGCTATTTGCTGAGAGGTATAGTGAGTATTTTGCAGACCTCACTTTTTGTCACAAAGTTTTGAAAATTAAAAAAAGAAAAAAAAATTTTTTTTTTGTCTTTCTTCATTTTCAAAAACAAATGAGAGCTGCAAAATACTCACCATGCCTCTCAGCAAATAGCTTGGGGTGTCTACTTTCCAAAATGGGGTCATTTGGGGGGGTTTGTGCCACCTGGGCATTCCATGACCTCCGAAACTGTGATAGGCAGTGAAGAGTGAAATCAAAAATGTACACCCTTAGAAATCCTGAAGGCGGTGATTGGTTTTCGGGGCCCCGTACGAGGCTAGGCTCCTAAAAAGTCCCACACATGTGGTATCCCCGTACTCAGGAGAAGCAGCTAAATGTATTTTGGGGTGCAATTCCACATATGCCCATGGCCTGTGTGAGCAATATATTATTTAGTGACAACTTTTTGTAATTTTTTTTTTTTGTTGTCATTATTCAATCACTTGGGACAAAAAAAATGAATATTCAATGGGCTCAACATGCCTCTCAACAATTTCCTTGGGGTGTCTACTTTCCAAAATGGGGTCATTTTGTACTGCCCTGCCATTTTAGCACCTCAAGAAACGACATAGGCAGTCATAAATTAAAGGCTGTGTAAATTCCAGAAAATGTACCCTAGTTTGTAGGCGCTATAACTTTTGCGCAAACCAATAAATATACACTTATTGACATTTTTTTTACCAAAGACATGTGGCCGAATATATTTTGGCCTAAATGTATGACTGAAATTGAGTTTATTGGATTTTTTTTAGAACAAAAAGTAGAAAATATAATTTTTTTTCAAAATTTTCGGTCTTTTTCCATGTATAGTGCAAAAAATAAAAACGGCAGAGGTGATCAAATACCATCAAAAGAAAGCTCTATTTGTGAGAAGAAAAGGACGCAAATTTCATTTGGGTACAGCATTGCATGACCGCGCAATTAGCAGTTAAACGACGCAGTGCCAAATTGTAAAAAGTGCTCTGGTCAGGAAGGGGGTAAATCCTTCCGGGGCTGAAGTGGTTAAGGAATATATCCCCCCTTTCCTTTCCCTTCCCGTCACACACAACTGTTTTTCTGGTGATGTGTTTAATTCACCAAAGTTATGTTATTAACAGGATATGCTTATATCACTATGAGGACATAAGCCTGTAGCATACAGATCTCCAACTGAATATTATCAGTTTAACAAGCTACTATATTCAATATACTGTTGTTCAACAATATGATTCCATGTGTAATATCAACGTATACTGTATGCTTTACTTAGAATCTCAATAAAAAACATTTGTTAAAAGAGTATGTTTTTTCACAAACTTCTTTATCAGTCACCAGGAACCAGCTTGTGCGTTCCTGTATCTAGCTCAGGATCTGGAATGGAAGAAAACACTTGCGAATGGATACGGGTTAATTCTCGAGATAAAACAGTCACATAATCAGTTAATACATCAGATTGGAGCTGCAACTGTTATGGAAAATAACAACCTAGACTGAGGGCTGAACCAAACAATATCTCATAGGATGACAGACCATGGTTTCCCCTTGGAGTGTACCTAACACTGAATAAGGCAATGGGTAGGCTGTCTGGCCAACTCATTCCCATTTCCTGAGACATTTTTAGTATTCTAGATTTTATGGTGACATTCAATCTTTCCACCTTCCCACTGCTCTGAGGATGGTATGGGGTGTGGAAAGCTAGTGTGACCCCTGCCTAAAGCTGTCCATATCTCCTTGGTTACTGAGGCCATGAAGCCGGCCCCTGATCGCTCTCTATGACCTCTGGGACACCATATCTGCACACTATTTCTGTTAAAAGTCTTTTAGCTGTGGTCTTTGCTGTCATGTTGGTAACGGGATAGGCTTCCGGCCTACATGGCAGACACTGTCTCTTGTTTAATTCCATGATTCCTTCAACTTCTGTGGCTCCTTTTTTCTTTGTCAGCTGTCTCTTGTTGCTCCTTGAGGTGGGTCCTGTTTACAGGAGGGTTTTGTAGAATCATAGTGGTTTCTACAGTATCATAAAGGATAGGTGCATTCACTCTGCTGACCACTTCTCGCGTTCAATCTGCAGCTTGTTTCGCAGCGGTATCTGCCAGGTGATTGCCTTGTGCTTCTTGGGAAACCAGCTTGCCGTGCGTCTTTACCTTAACTATAGCCACTTGTGCTGGGAGGAGTAAGGCATCCATTAAGTCCTTGATAGCTGCACTGTGTTTTACAGGTGTTCCTACTGCTGTCAGGAACCCTCTGGTTTTCCAGATGATCCCAAATGTCCTTCTGCCAATTTGCATGCCATAGTTAGGTCCTGGAGTTCTGCTTCCTGGGCAGACATGGAGGAGGGTAATGCTGAAGCGTGAAGAACTGTATCTTCAGTGGTGACTGCGTATCCTGTGTGGTACCATTCAGTACTGTCTGCATACCTGGTACCATCCATAAAAATTGTCAAGTCAGGATTCTCAAGGGCGTCATCACTTCGAAGCAGTTGTGAGATGAGGATTATTCTCCAAACAGGTTCCCCCCTCGAGAAGAGGAAGCAGAGTGAATGGGTTTAACGGTATCACATGGGAGGACGGTGATGTTATCGGGGAGAAGCAAGGCACACTGGAGTCTGAGAAGGTGTCTTGCTGGGGACAGGGCTGTACTTGGTACTCTCTGAGACAAACAGTTTGAAAGTCTTTTAGTCTGGGAGGCCTAAAGGGCTGTTGAGAGGATCTCCTTCAGAGTTTCAAAATTGTCCACAGCTTCTGGTGAAAGCAGGAAAGGGTCAGATTTCAGGGCATCATAAAGGGATTGCATCAAAAGGGAGGCTTCTGGAACTGGGATCCAAGAACGGCAGTAGGAGATTAATCCTAGAAAGACGTGAAGGGGCTTTTGACCTTGAGGCAAAGGGATGCCCTTGATTGCAGCAACTCTTTCTTCAGTGAGATGTCAGGTGCCTTGGGAGATGCAGAGGCCTAGGAAAATCACCTTCTCTCTGGATATTTTGCTTTAAGGTCTTGCAACCTTGCTCAACCAGGTAGTGGAGGAGGCTTTCAGAGAAGATTGAGGCAAACACAAGCAGGAGGTCATCTACATACTGAAGGAGCACAATGTCTGGGTGTAACTTCATCCAGGTGTCCAGAATGAGAGCCATTGCCTTAGCGAATTGGGAGGGGGAGTTCTGGGCACCTTGTGGCATAACAGTCCAGGTGTAGTTGGCAGGTGACACAGGCTTGCCTGAATCCTTGTGGAGAAGGTCCATGTGATCTGGAGAGGTGGGCGAGATGGTAGGCGAGGTGGGGTGTCATGTCCCTGGTACTGGGTGCTTTCATGTGGTCTTCCGCAGTTGTAGCAGGCACGTGGAGTTGGTACTGGTGGGCGCAGATAGGGTGTGTCAGAGGCCATCATGAGAGGAGCTACTCTCTACTGCTCTGTGAGGATTCTGGACCTAATAACTACTAACAACGTCTCAAGCTCCATTACTCTATACTCAGACCCTTTTTTTTCAGACTACAAAACGCTCAGATGTGAATGGGCCCTAAATCTAGATATAGAAATAAGCAAGGAAAGCACTTCCTCTTTCGTTCTTCTTCTGGCATAACGCCCAGAATACATAAACTTCCTCTTTATTTATAATACTCTTAAATATTGAAATTGAACATTTTAAACTACATTTTAACCGATTCAGCCCCGGAAGATTTTACCCCGTTCCTGACCAGAGCACTTTTTGCGATTCGGCACTGCGTCGCTTTAACTGACAATTGTGTGGTCGTGCGACGTGGCTCTCAAACAAAATTGACGTCCTTTTTTCCCACAAATAGAGCTTTCTTTTGGTGGTATTTGATCACCTGTGCGATTTTTTTATTTTTTGCGCTATAAACAAAATAAGAGCGACAATTTTGAAAAAAGCGCATTATTTTTTACATTTTGCTATAATAAATATCCCCCAAAAATATATAAAAAAACATTTTTTTTCCTCAGTTTAGGCCGATCGTATTCTTCTACATATTTTTGGTAAAAAAAAAATCACAATAAGCGTTTGATTGGTGTGCGCAAAAGTTATAGCATTTACAAAATATTGGATAGTTTTATGGCATTTGTATTAATAATTTTTTTTTTACTAGTAATGGCAGCGATCAGCAATTTTTTTATTGTGACTGCGACGTTATGGCGGACATTTCGGACATTTTTGACACATTTTTGGGACCATTGTCATTTATACAGCAATCAGTGTGATTAAAAATGCACTGATTACTGTGTAAATGACACTGGAAGTGAAGGGGTTAACCACTAGGGGGCGGGGAGGGGTTAAGTGTGTCCTAGGGGAGTGATTCTAACTGTAGGGGGCATGGGCTGTGTGTGTCACTACGCTGATCACTGCTCCTGATGACAGGGAGCTGTGATCAGTGAGACTTGTCACTAGGGAGAACGTCGAGATGCTGTTTACATCAGCATCTCCCCGTTCGTCCTCTCAATGAGGCGATCGTGGGTATCCCTGCGGCGATCGAGTCCGTGGGACCCGTGACCCGACTCATGGAGCTTCCGGCCGATGGGTGCGCACGCAATGGCATGGCGGGGAATTCAAATGGACGTACTTGTAGGTCCATTTGCCCAGCCGTGCCATTCTGCCGACGTACATTGGTGTGCGCCAGTCAGGAAGTGGTTAAACCAGTTATTGCTAATACAGCTTATACACAATCAAAACCATTTGCATAAATATAGCACATTTGCTACATTTACTGTTATTAGAGAAACTTCCTTAAAGTCAGACTCTCGGTGATGAAGGAAAGGGGCCGTTGTCTTTGGTGGTGTGAGGGTCCAGGAACCCATTCAAAGGGGGGGTTTAGGGAGAGTACTGGGTAATGGCTGCTGGACCCTCACACCACCCAAACCTTACAAGACAAGTGTGCCTTGTCTACTGTTAAGCATGGCGGGGGAGAGATTCCTCTGTCACTTGGCACAGAGGGGCGGTAGACGAAGGGGAGTGTCTACTTCCTGGGGGTCCAGACGCCATAATAGAGCGGTGGCTGACTACTTAGCTTGCTCTTTTCTGTTTTTTTTTTATATACACATATACGAGAGAGAGAGAGAGAGAGAGAGAGAGAGAGAGAGAGAGAGAGAGAGAGAGAGAGAGAGAGAGAGAGAGAGAGAGAGAGAGAGAGAGAGAGAGAGAGAGAGAGAGAGGAGAGAGAGAGAGAGAGAGAGAGAAGAGAGAGAGAGAGAGAGAGAGAGAAGAAGAGAGAGAGAGAGAGAAGAGAGAGGGAGGGACTCTTATCAAACAGATCAGCTGCGTGTCCCCTCCTTCTAACTTCACTTTCTATTTTTTCACGTGTTTTTTTGCAGGTCTCCTCCTTCTAACTTCACTTTCTATAGCCTGTGGTGACTTGCCAACCTCAAGTTTGCTGGGTAATGCACATTTAATCTGAATACCAATAAATGCACAGTATGTGGCAGTAGGGGTTTGTACCCAAGAAACTCAGCCCTATATCCTGGCTCTACCACTTTAACTAACCCCCAGCCCTCTTCTTGTATGGCAAATAACAGACCACAAACACACTTAGGACACGACATTACCACCAACAACAAAAATGTGACCAACAACACAATGTGTGACAACCGTAGAGGAATACAGGATTGCTCAGATCCCATGGGAACCTGTCATGGTTATGCAATAGAGTTTTCTCTGTCAGCTTACCTGTCTCCATGTGTTCATCTCTAAAGACCAGCTGCCTCTTACCTGACTGGTTTTATAACCTCTCCTCTAAGCATGGCCCCACCCCAGGCCCTATCAGGGAACCCTATATTAACCTGTGCACTGCAAGCCAGCAGTGCTAATCAACCATTGTGTGTAAGCTTACGTGTGTACTTGCTGTGTTTCCTACGTCTGATTCCAGTTACCGACTTTGGCCTGTTCTTAACTATTCCTGTCTGCTCGTGACCCTGACCTTTGGCGTGTCCCCGACCATCCCTGTTTGCCTGTGAGCCTGAACCTTGGTGTGTTATGTTTATCCTTGTCTGCTAGTCACCCTGACCTTTGGCTTACCCCTTACTTCCCTGTCGTTCCAGCCTGCTGCCTCCTTCCTCTTCTCCTGTAGTCTACAGCGAGCGTGAGCTGTGAGACCCTGGGGGCCATGACCTGGAGCAAGACTGCATCGCAGTCCATCCTCACATCTAGAGGCTCTGGTGAGCACCCACTGACTCTTAGACTCTGAACCCTGGTGAATCTATGCTCTAGCTCCCACTGGGATCCATGTTAGTTATCCTGTAGACCTAGTTCCTGAACCTTCCAGGGTTCAATCCTCAGCAGTCAGTCCTAGGGTCCACTACCTTAGTGGTGCACTTCTGACTCCTACAGAGTGCATCTGTCTCCTGGTTCCTGGAGACCTGACAGATCCCCATGCCACCGCTGGGCGCATTATTCCTGACGCCCCCTCCTGGTTATGTTACCCATGCACTTCCTTGCTTTACCGCACAATTATTTCCCCCAGGAGAAGTTTAACCAAGTCAACTATTTTCCTCCGTGACTATATAAGCAATCCCTCATTCCCTCATTCCCAACAGCCACCACAAAACACAAGATCGATCAACAAAACAGAACAGAACAAAACAGGCGGTAGATATAATTGCAGGTTCCTTAATTTATCAACAGACTCGAGGCAAGATAAATACCTGTCTTTGAGGGCCGCAGGAAGCCGATATGGGCACAGGGGTTGACCAGCCACGGGTACAGGATAAACAGTAGACTAGATATACGAGATATCAAAAGTGTCTTACCATTTTTAGAGGTGATCAGTCTCCATATCCTGTCTCTCCGTGTTGGCTTGTCCCTGTCCCTTTTGGATCAGCTATTCCTTGGGATCCTAGCCTCGAGCCCCACGTTTGAGTGCCAAAATGTTTTGGATTCAGAACAAAAGTTCCGATATTATTATTTCTACCCCCGATCAGATTGTTGAATACAAAAGCATGCATGCTTCAAGTAAGCTCACACTGAGACTGCTTAGTTCAGAGTCAAATTACTTTTTGTTTAATATTTCCACTTCTCAAGACTTTTATACAATTCCATTGAAGATTGAGATACGTCAACAAGACTGGCGCATACAAACCACAAATATAAAAATACAAATATGTGAAAAAAATTTGTCTTTCAGCTGATGCACATTTACAGAAGTGAATCACTGTTTTTGCAGCATTCTCTTGCTCTTGCTCCATTGTGTTATGCTGTTATATTCTAAATGTATTATGGGAAGCAGGCGCAAACTTTGTGATTAACTCTTTGCAGTCAGTCCAGTTTCTAAGCAAGCTTTGAGCTTTGCAGAATATCTGTAAATAGAAACAAAAAATAGCATTTACCCTCTCACTTCTGCATGAAGTTTGAATGTATGAGGATCATCAACCCGATATAGCAACACATATTGGATTTTCTTCTCGTCATATACTACACAGTGTTTTTTCTCAATGGTTTTTTATTTTCACTTGTGGACATTTTTTTTGCTTTATGAGATCTAATGTGATTGTTAAATATCACTATACACTTACCTGATAGATACACATATCACTTACGTACACAAGGTGATATATTCCTGTATTCACATACACATATTATATGCTACTTAGCGCTGCATCTATTTTTTGTTTCTATTCACGTCTACACGGTTACTATACTGGTGATGCTGGCTGCTATCATGTATCATTAGAAAAGAAAAGCAATTAATTTTTGAGTAGCGCAACAATACGTTTGTTTCTGTTTAGAATATCTGTAAATGTCTTAAGGCTTAATAAGCATAGAAGCTGAGTTTATATATGTTAGGTATATAAAGCAGGTATTGGAATAGACAGTTCGCCATGATCACATCCATTACAGTCTCATCCATATTACCTCTGAAAAAGAACATTCAGGGGAAAGCTTTTGCAGGGTTTCCTTGGTGATGATGGGATGTAGTACTTTTAAAAAAGGACATGGAGTAGTGAAATGAGAATACATTGACATATAATGTGAATCATTGCGGGACCATAACCTCTGTACTGAAATTGAAAGTTTTGATTTTTTTTTTTCATTTTCTGTCAGCAAGTGGTCTGAGTGTGTGATCTCGTAGGGTGAGATTTTCCTTGGGGTTTCCAAGGCCTTGATAGATCTACATTTCATGGGGTCATAGACATACAGTCAGGTCCATAAATATTGGGACATTAACACAATTCTAATCTTTTTGGCTCTATACACCACCACAATGGATTTGAAATGAAACAAACAAGATGTGCTTTAACTGCAGACTTTCAGCTTTAATTTTGAGGGTATTTACATCCAAATCAGGTGAACGGTGTAGGAATTACAACAGTTTGTATATGTGCCTCCCACTTTTTAAGGGACTAAAAGTAATGGGACAATTGGCTGCTCAGCTGTTCCATGGCCAGGTGTGTGTTATTCCCTCATTATCCCATTTACAAGGAGCAGATAAAAGGTCCAAAGTACATTTCAAGTGTGCTATTTGCATTTGGAATCTGTTGCTCTCAACTCTCAATATGAGATCCAAAGAGCTGTCACTATCTGTGAAGCAAGCCATCATTAGGTTAAAAAAACAAAACAAACCCATCAGAGTGATAGCAAAAACATTTGGTGTGGCCAAATCAACTGTTTAGAACATCCTTAAAAAGAAAGAACACATCGGTGAGCTCAGCAACACCAAAAGACCTGGAAGACCATTGAAAACAACTGTGGTGGATGACCGAAGAATTCTTTCCCTGGTAAAGAAAACACCCTTCACAACAGTTGGCCAGATCAAGAACACTCTCCAGGAGGTAGGTGTATGTGTGTAAAAGTCAACAATCAAGAGAAGACTTCACCAGAGTGAATACAGAGGGTTCACCACAAGATGAAAACCATTGGTGAGCCTCAAAAGCAGTAAAGCCAGATTAGAGTTTGCCAAAAAACATCAGAAAAAGCCTTCACAGTTCTGGAACAACATCCTATGGACAGATGAGACCAAGATCAACTTGTACCAGAGTGATGGGAAGAGAAGAGTATGGAGAAGGAAAGGAACTGCTCATGATCCAAAGCATACCACCTCATCAGTGAAGCATGGTGGTGGTAGTGTCATGGCGTGGGCATGTATGGCTGCCAATGGAACTGGTTCTCTTGTATTTATCGATGATGTGACTGCTGACAAAAGCAGCAGGATGAATTCTGAAGTGTTTTGGGCAATATTATCTGCTCATATTCAGCAAAATGCTTTAGAACTCATTGGACGGTGCTTCACAGTGCAGATGGACAATGACCCGAAGCATACTGCAAAAGCAACCAAAGAGTTTTTTAAGGGAAAGAAGTGGAATGTTATGCAATGGCCAAGTCAATCACCTGACCTGAATCTGATTGAGCATGCATTTCACTTGCTGAAGACAAAACTTACAAAATAAGGTGCAGCGCTAAAAAATAATAAAAAATAATATTTCTAATAGACTTCAAGGGCTAAATGCGGAGGTATCAATAGAATAAATAGTCCTTCAGAGGAACATAATAAACAGTCCTATAATAGATGGATGTAGCAATAATGTCCAAAATGTTCAGTGAGTATCCACCACACGTGTCAGCATGCCAATAGAGTGATTGATGAATGTGCCCAACACCGATACACTGAGTGGCCTCTCACCTGATGACCAGGACCCTTACGTTATAAAGGGTCAATAGGGCATTCCCATAAGGGTCAATCAATAAGAGATCCTTTTCAGATGCTGATAATCCGTCAGGAAACACTGGGACAGTGGGTCAAGATGGATCTAGGCTGAGCTGTAGGTATGGCTGGTTCTCACATAGCATATGTAAGGCAAAAAAGGACAAACATAGTGCTCTCTGTATTCTATAATTTATTAAAATAATGAAAAGGTAACACTTACAGAAGCGGCACTTCACAAGTGCCAGAACAAACACAGCAAAGATATCAAAACACCGCCGTGTGAAGACACGGAGTGGAGCATGCGCGGTAGCAGCGGGTGACATCACGCCGTTACGTTCTGGACGCGTTGCGTCCCAGTGGGCGGGGACTTCTTCAGCAGATGACGAGACTACGTGGGCACCCGCGCTATAAGAAGGTGAGTTGCCATAGCGACAATAGACGCTTCATAGCAAAGAAAGACCAGAAATGTCCCCTGATAAAACAAACAGGGAGAACGGATAACGATCCCTATGAGCTTGTCGCTATAGTTCAACCTTATGGGCAAAATACAATATATAAATAACAGAGGTAAGAAGTAAATAAAACATGGGCAATAAACACCTCACGTATTATCTACATAAAAACATGTAAAAACATCTATAAAAAACCGCAAAGAACTAATTAAACATATCATTTTCAAAATGATAATATTTTATAAAAAAAATTTTTATAAAAAATGTCAGAACAATTATAAAATCCGTCAACCGCTATTACCGACTGCTCCAAAGCAAAAAACAATGTAGACATTTGAAAAAACGATTTCACAAATGACATGATCAAAAAAATTTAAATGATAATTATCGATCCGAAATAAAACAGTTTGTATCGAACTCTACATTTAACCCTTCGGGGCACATAACTCTTGTCTCATATATCCAATAGGATTCTCTTTTACTTAATTGTCTGATAAAATTCCCCCCTCGCCAGTGTTTAGTGACCCTTTCAATGCCCCAAAATTTCAGACCTCTCGGATTCTGTTGATGAAAGGCCTTAAAATGTCTGGACACATTGTGGGTCTTAAGGCCTTTTTTAATATTGTTGACATGTTCAGCCAATCTGACATGTAAAGGTCTTGATGTTCTGCCCACATACTGGAGCCCGCAACTGCACTCCAGCATGTAGACAACTCCAACCGTGTCGCACGTAATTAATTGTTTGATCTCATACTCTTGGTTGGTGGCTGAAGCCAAAAATTTTTTTCTTTTTTTGATGTTCCCTTTGGCGTGTTTACAGGTACACACCTACCACAAGCATAGAAACCCCCCAAAAAAGAAAAAAGCCTATCTGACGTAGGGACTGGCGGATTGAGAACTCCAGGGGCTAAACGATCCCTTAGCGTGGGGGCTTTTTTATAAATAAATTGAGGCTTGTCAGGGAGTACAGGGCCCAAAATTTTATCCTACTTTAGTATTGCCCAATTTTTTTGAATAATTTTCTCAAACTTACGGTATTGGACGTTATAATCCAACACCATTTTGAAATTGTGGTTATCATTAGTAGAAACTTTCGAAGACCCAGCAATAAGTTCTTTTCTATCTAATGACATGACTCTAGACACCTCTTCATCAAGGGTAGATCTGTTATAACCCTTTTGCTCGAACCTAGAAGAGAGGACTTGAGATTGATTTACAAAATCATCTAGAGTGGTACAATTACGGCGCAACCTAATGTATTGGCCCCTGGGGATGTTGCACAGCCAAGAGCTGTGATGGCAACTCCCCAGGGGGATATACGAGTTGCGATCTGTTGGTTTAAAGTAATTAGTGAGAATAAACTGGTCATGCTTAATACTAATGGACAAATCTAAAAACACAACTTTTTCAGAACTGATGGTCCATGTTAGAGATATGTTCTTTGTGTTATTATTGAGTGATTCAATGAAATCGTTCAATCTAGATCTTTCACCATTCCAAACAAGGATAAGATCATCAATGAATCTCCTGTAACACACTAACTCAGGGGGGCGGTGAAGGAACACTGCCTCATCCTCCCAGTGGGACATGAAAATATTAGCCACACTGGGAGCGAAGCGAGCCCCCATAGCTACACCCCTGGTCTGTAAATAAAATTCTCTATTGTACCAAAAATAGTTCCTTGTGAGACAAAAATCTAAACAACTTAAAAGAAACTCCTGATGCCCACCAGATAGAGAAGATGCAGTCAGAGCCCATTCTACCGAAGCCATAGCATCCTGATGGCCAATAATAGTATACAGGGAACTCACGTCTGCTGTAACTAAAAAGGTAGACGGGGAACATTTCAAGGTGTCTAAAATTTGGATGATGTGTTTGGTGTCCTTCAAAAATGCAGGAGTTTGCATAACTAAAGGTTGTAAAAAGAAATCAATGTATTGTCCTAATCGTGCAGAAACAGAATCGATCCCATTAACAATGGGTCGCCCTGGAGGTCTAACAGCATCTTTGTGCATTTTTGGTAAAAAATAAATAACAGGTGTTCTGCAAAATAAAGGATCTAAATATAGAGCTTCCTTTTTATTAAGGATCCTTCGATCCTTACCATCTTCAATAATATTATGCAATTCATCCTTAAAGGTGAGCATAGGGTCCTTATTCAGAATCTGATAAGTATCCTGGTCCGATAACAAGCGACTCATTTCATTTTGGTAATATTCTTTACTGAGAATGACTAACCCACCTCCCTTATCCGCAGGGCGAATGACGATATCCTTACGGTCCGTCAGGGATTTTATGCCCCGCTTGATAAACAGTGGATCAGACACTCTCTTCACCTGTAATTTTTCTAGGTCATTGGAAACCATATTTTTAAAAACTTCCAAATGTTTATTATCGGAAATCTGAGGATTAAAAGTAGACTTATTTCGTAGAGAAGAATAGTTCTGTGCCAAGGGTTTAGATCCCTGGGAAGGGTGTGATAAAAAATATTTTTTCATGTTTAGAGTTCTTTCGTATTTTTGAATACTTACATAAGTGTTAAACTTATTGAGATTTTTTATAGGGGCGAACTTAAGACCTCGGTCAAGAACTTTTATTTCATCTTCGTTCAGAACAACATGACTAAGGTTATAAATTCCTTTACCTATTATGGTCTGGACTTTTTGTACTCGCTTCCCCCCTCTCCTTCCTCTCTTTGTTTTCGCTTTCGGGGGGGACCGGGGTATGGGGGTGTGTACGGTACAGGCTGTCTCCAATTTTCCCCTTGGGCTGCTTGGTATTGCGGAGGGGGGTTCCTCTGCGCCCCCCTTTGGTCTAAAAAATCATTGTGGTCATATGGGGTATGCTCAGTAAGTGGAGCATATCTATTTTGCGTGGAAATAGGTCTATCATGAGATTGATAAGGATATCCCATGTCAAGATAATCTCTCCTATCATTTTGAGAGGAATACCCATCCCGATGAGAGGGAGGGTCATATTGATATGTCCCTCTGGGATGGTTCATATCTCTAGGGTTAGTTCTAGGACCTCCTCCCCTCCCTTTTCCTCTCATATTTTTCCCTCTTTTGTTGTTAAATTTCTTATACCCATTATTAATGGGATGGGCTTGGGATTCATTAGGACGGGGAGAGTCATATTCATATATAGGGTTGACACGAGGAGTATTCATATGCATCGCTCCAATACTAGATTGAATAGTCTGAATAGGCTGAGCAGTATCCTCTACAGTGGGGGTATTTTGCCATTTAAAAATAACCCCACCATTAAAATCATCAAAATCCCTAATAAATTTTTTCTTCTTTTTGTTCTGAGATTCTGAATCCCATTTAATGAGTTTATTTTTAAGTTCTCCTGATAATCTCTGGAACTCATCACTATCCTTTAAAGGTTCAATATTATGGGTGATTTCATTGATTTGTGAGTCAAGAGCTGTCATTCTCTTTCTCTTGCGTATCAAAAGAAATTCCAGCAGCTCAAAACCCCTTTTCACAAAAAAATCACTCCATTCCGACATAGACTGTGCATCCGTAAGGCCATCATTGGGGGGTATATCCCACCTGAGGCGTCTCAGAATAAGTCTAGCTGCCAAATAATGTTCAAAGGATGTGATGTCCCACCATGCTTTAATCTTTTTCTCATAAATGTGACCTAATTTTCTGAATGTTTGAGGCAGGTCATTATGAGATTCAAATGTGGGATTCCTAGAGAATACTTCATTTATCTTAATTTCCCTTTTGTCAAAATAATTGAAAACTTCCATACTGCAGCTAGATTAATGATAGTTGTAATATAGCAAAATGAGATGAGTAAATCAGCGCATATATGCAAAAACTACAAAGCAGCTGTACACCAGGGTCAACACAATCAAATCCCTTAATCAAAAATTACAAAATAAGGTGCAGCGCTAAAAAATAATAAAAAATAATATTTCTAATAGACTTCAAGGGCTAAATGCGGAGGTATCAATAGAATAAATAGTCCTTCAGAGGAACATAATAAACAGTCCTATAATAGATGGATGTAGCAATAATGTCCAAAATGTTCAGTGAGTATCCACCACACGTGTCAGCATGCCAATAGAGTGATTGATGAATGTGCCCAACACCGATACACTGAGTGGCCTCTCACCTGATGACCAGGACCCTTACGTTATAAAGGGTCAATAGGGCATTCCCATAAGGGTCAATCAATAAGAGATCCTTTTCAGATGCTGATAATCCGTCAGGAAACACTGGGACAGTGGGTCAAGATGGATCTAGGCTGAGCTGTAGGTATGGCTGGTTCTCACATAGCATATGTAAGGCAAAAAAGGACAAACATAGTGCTCTCTGTATTCTATAATTTATTAAAATAATGAAAAGGTAACACTTACAGAAGCGGCACTTCACAAGTGCCAGAACAAACACAGCAAAGATATCGAAACACCGCCGTGTGAAGACACGGAGTGGAGCATGCACGGTAGCAGCGGGTGACGTCACGCCGTTACGTTCTGGACGCGTTGCGTCCCAGTGGGCGGGGACTTCTTCAGCAGATGACGAGACTACGTGGGCACCCGCGCTATAAGAAGGTGAGTTGCCAAAGCGACAATAGACGCTTCATAGCAAAGAAAGACCGGAAATGTCCCTTGATAAAACAAACAGGGAGAACGGATAACGATCCCTATGAGCTTGTCGCTATAGTTCAACCTTATGGGCAAAATACAATATATAAATAACAGAGGTAAGAAGTAAATAAAACATGGGCAATAAACACCTCACGTATTATCTACATAAAAACATGTAAAAACATCTATAAAAAAACCGCAAAGAACTAATTAAACATATCATTTTCAAAATGATAATATTTTATAAAAAAAATTTTATAAAAAATGTCAGAACAATTATAAAATCCGTCAACCGCTATTACCGACTGCTCCAAAGCAAAAAACAATGTAGACATTTGAAAAAACGATTTCACAAATGACATGATCAAAAAAATTTAAATGATAATTATCGATCCGAAATAAAACAGTTTGTATCGAACTCTACATTTAACCCTTCGGGGCACATAACTCTTGTCTCATATATCCAATAGGATTCTCTTTTACTTAATTGTCTGATAAAATTCCCCCCTCGCCAGTGTTTAGTGACCCTTTCAATGCCCCAAAATTTCAGACCTCTCGGATTCTGTTGATGAAAGGCCTTAAAATGTCTGGACACATTGTGGGTCTTAAGGCCTTTTTTAATATTGTTGACATGTTCAGCCAATCTGACATGTAAAGGTCTTGATGTTCTGCCCACATACTGGAGCCCGCAACTGCACTCCAGCATGTAGACAACTCCAACCGTGTCGCACGTAATCAATTGTTTGATCTCATACTCTTGGTTGGTGGCTGAAGCCAAAAATTTTTTTCTTTTTTTGATGTTCCCTTTGGCGTGTTTACAGGGAACACACCTACCACAAGCATAGAAACCCCCCAAAAAAGAAAAAAGCCTATCTGACGTAGGGACTGGCGGATTGAGAACTCCAGGGGCTAAACGATCCCTTAGTGTGGGGGCTTTTTTATAAATAAATTGAGGCTTGTCAGGGAGTACAGGGCCCACAATTTTATCCTGCTTTAGTATTGCCCAATTTTTTTGAATAATTTTCTCAAACTTACGGTATTGGACGTTATAATCCAACACCATTTTGAAATTGTGGTTATCATTAGTAGAAACTTTCGAAGACCCAGCAATAAGTTCTTTTCTATCTAATGACATGACTCTAGACACCTCTTCATCAAGGGTAGATCTGTTATAACCCTTTTGCTCGAACCTAGAAGAGAGGACTTGAGATTGATTTACAAAATTATCTAGAGTGGTACAATTACGGCGCAACCTAATGTATTGGCCCCTGGGGATGTTGCACAGCCAAGAGCTGTGATGGCAACTCCCCAGGGGGATATACGAGTTGCGATCTGTTGGTTTAAAGTAATTAGTGAGAATAAACTGGTCATGCTTAATACTAATGGACAAATCTAAAAACACAACTTTTTCAGAACTGATGGTCCATGTTAGAGATATGTTCTTTGTGTTATTATTGAGTGATTCAATGAAATCGTTCAATCTAGATCTTTCACCATTCCAAACAAGGATAAGATCATCAATGAATCTCCTGTAACACACTAACTCAGGGGGGCGGTGAAGGAACACTGCCTCATCCTCCCAGTGGGACATGAAAATAATAGCCACACTGGGAGCGAAGCGAGCCCCCATAGCTACACCCCTGGTCTGTAAATAAAATTCTCTATTGTACCTGCCTCAAACATTCAGAAAATTAGGTCACATTTATGAGAAAAAGATTAAAGCATGGTGGGACATCACATCCTTTGAACAATATTTGGCAGCTAGACTTATTCCGAGACGCCTCAGGTGGAATATACCCCCCAATGATGGCCTTACGGATGCACAGTCTATGTCTGAATGGAGTGATTTTTTTGTGAAAAGGGGTTTTGAGCTGCTTGAATTTCTTTTGATACGCAAGAGAAAGAGAATGACAGCTCTTGACTCACAAATCAATGAAATCACCCATAATATTGAACCTTTAAAGGATAGTGATGAGTTCCAGAGATTATCAGGAGAACTTAAAAATAAACTCATTAAATGGGATTCAGAATCTCAGAACAAAAAGAAGAAAAAATTTATTAGGGATTTTGATGATTTTAATGGTGGGGTTATTTTTAAATGGCAAAATACCCCCACTGTAGAGGATACTGCTCAGCCTATTCAGACTATTCAATCTAGTATTGGAGCGATGCATTTGAATACTCCTCGTGTCAACCCTATCTATGAATATGACTCTCCCCGTCCTAATGAATCCCAAGCCCCTCCCATTAATAATGGGTATAAGAAATTTAACAACAAAAGAGGGAAAAATATGAGAAGAAAAGGGAGGGGAGGAGGTCCTAGAACTAACCCTAGAGATATGAACCATCCCAGAGGGACATATCAATATGACACTCCCTCTCATCGGGATGGGTATTCCTCTCAAAATGATAGGAGAGATTATCTTGACAGGGGATATCCTTATCAATCTCATGATAGACCTATTTCCACGCAAAATAGATATGCTCCACTTACTGAGCATACCCCATATGACCACAATGATTTTTTAGACCAAAGGGGGGCGCAGAGGAACCCCCCTCCGCAATACCAAGCAGCCCAAGGGGAATATTGGAGACAGCCTGTACCGTACACACCCCCATACCCCGGTCCCCCCCGAAAGCGAAAACAAAGAGAGGAAGGAGAGGGGGGAAGCGAGTACAAAAAGTCCAGACCGTAATAGGTAAAGGAATTTATAACCTTAGTCATGTTGTTCTGAACGAAGATGAAATAAAAGTTCTTGACCGAGGTCTTAAGTTCGCCCCTATAAAAAATCTCAATAAGTTTAACACTTATGTAAGTATTCAAAAATACGTAAGAACTCTAAACATGAAAAAATATTTTTTATCACACCCTTCCCAGGGATCTAAACCCTTGGCACAGAACTATTCTTCTCTACGAAATAAGTCTACTTTTAATCCTCAGATTTCCGATAATAAACATTTGGAAGTTTTTAAAAATATGGTTTCCAATGACCTAGAAAAATTACAGGTGAAGAGAGTGTCTGATCCACTGTTTATCAAGCGGGGCATAAAATCCCTGACGGACCGTAAGGATATCGTCATTCGCCCTGCGGATAAGGGAGGTGGGTTAGTCATTCTCAGTAAAGAATATTACCAAAATGAAATGAGTCGCTTGTTATCGGACCAGGATACTTATCAGATTCTGAATAAGGACCCTATGCTCACCTTTAAGGATGAATTGCATAATATTATTGAAGATGGTAAGGATCGAAGGATCCTTAATAAAAAGGAAGCTCTATATTTAGATCCTTTATTTTGCAGAACACCTGTTATTTATTTTTTACCAAAAATGCACAAAGATGCTGTTAGACCTCCAGGGCGACCCATTGTTAATGGGATCGAT
Source organism: Lithobates clamitans (assembly GCA_037952925.1). Lineage (NCBI taxonomy): Eukaryota > Metazoa > Chordata > Amphibia > Anura > Ranidae > Lithobates > Lithobates clamitans. The sequence continues at coordinate 3,071,985 of JBBGZY010000935.1, read as the reverse complement.
TCTGTTTCTGCACGATTAGGACAATACATTGATTTCTTTTTACAACCTTTAGTTATGCAAACTCCTGCATTTTTGAAGGACACCAAACACATCATCCAAATTTTAGACACCTTGAAATGTTCCCCGTCTACCTTTTTAGTTACAGCAGACGTGAGTTCCCTGTATACTATTATTGGCCATCAGGATGCTATGGCTTCGGTAGAATGGGCTCTGACTGCATCTTCTCTATCTGGTGGGCATCAGGAGTTTCTTTTAAGTTGTTTAGATTTTTGTCTCACAAGGAACTATTTTTGGTACAATAGAGAATTTTATTTACAGACCAGGGGTGTAGCTATGGGGGCTCGCTTCGCTCCCAGTGTGGCTAATATTTTCATGTCCCACTGGGAGGATGAGGCAGTGTTCCTTCACCGCCCCCCTGAGTTAGTGTGTTACAGGAGATTCATTGATGATCTTATCCTTGTTTGGAATGGTGAAAGATCTAGATTGAACGATTTCATTGAATCACTCAATAATAACACAAAGAACATATCTCTAACATGGACCATCAGTTCTGAAAAAGTTGTGTTTTTAGATTTGTCCATTAGTATTAAGCATGACCAGTTTATTCTCACTAATTACTTTAAACCAACAGATCGCAACTCGTATATCCCCCTGGGGAGTTGCCATCACAGCTCTTGGCTGTGCAACATCCCCAGGGGCCAATACATTAGGTTGCGCCGTAATTGTACCACTCTAGATAATTTTGTAAATCAATCTCAAGTCCTCTCTTCTAGGTTCGAGCAAAAGGGTTATAACAGATCTACCCTTGATGAAGAGGTGTCTAGAGTCATGTCATTAGATAGAAAAGAACTTATTGCTGGGTCTTCGAAAGTTTCTACTAATGATAACCACAATTTCAAAATGGTGTTGGATTATAACGTCCAATACCGTAAGTTTGAGAAAATTATTCAAAAAAATTTGGCAATACTAAAGCAGGATAAAATTTTGGGCCCTGTACTCCCTGACAAGCCTCAATTTATTTATAAAAAAGCCCCCACACTAAGGGATCGTTTAGCCCCTGGAGTTCTCAATCCGCCAGTCCCTACGTCAGATAGGCTTTTTTCTTTTTTGGGGGGTTTCTATGCTTGTGGTAGGTGTGTTCCCTGTAAACACGCCAAAGGGAACATCAAAAAAAGAAAAAAATTTTTGGCTTCAGCCACCAACCAAGAGTATGAGATCAAACAATTAATTACGTGCGACACGGTTGGAGTTGTCTACATGCTGGAGTGCAGTTGCGGGCTCCAGTATGTGGGCAGAACATCAAGACCTTTACATGTCAGATTGGCTGAACATGTCAACAATATTAAAAAAGGCCTTAAGACCCACAATGTGTCCAGACATTTTAAGGCCTTTCATCAACAGAATCCGAGAGGTCTGAAATTTTGGGGCATTGAAAGGGTCACTAAACACTGGCGAGGGGGGAATTTTATCAGACAATTAAGTAAAAGAGAATCCTATTGGATATATGAGACAAGAGTTATGTGCCCCGAAGGGTTAAATGTAGAGTTCGATACAAACTGTTTTATTTCGGATCGATAATTATCATTTAAATTTTTTTGATCATGTCATTTGTGAAATCGTTTTTTCAAATATCTACATTGTTTTTTGCTTTGGAGCAGTCGGTAATAGCGGTTGACGGATTTTATAATTGTTCTGACATTTTTTGTAAAAATTTTTTTTATAAAATATTATCATTTTGAAAATGATATGTTTAATTAGTTCTTTGCGGTTTTTTATAGATGTTTTTACATGTTTTTATGTAGATAATATGTGAGGTGTTTATTGCCCATGTTTTATTTACTTCTTACCTCTGTTATTTATATATTGTATTTTGCCCATAAGGTTGAACTATAGCGACAAGCTCATAGGGATCGTTATCCGTTCTCCCTGTTTGTTTTATCAGGGGACATTTCCGGTCTTTCTTTGCTATGAAGCGTCTATTGTCGCTATGGCAACTCACCTCCTTATAGCGCGGGTGCCCACGTAGTCTCGTCATCTGCTGAAGAAGTCCCCGCCCACTGGGACGCAACGCGTCCAGAACGTAACGGCGTGACGTCACCCGCTGCTACCGCGCATGCTCCACTCCGTGTCTTCACACGGCGGTGTTTGTTCTGGCACTTGTGAAGTGCCGCTTCTGTAAGTGTTACCTTTTCATTATTTTAATAAATTATAGATTACAGAGAGCACTATGTTTGTCCTTTTTTGCCTTACATATGCTATGTGAGAACCAGCCATACCTACAGCTCAGCCTAGATCCATCTTGACCCACTGTCCCAGTGTTTCCTGACGGATTATCAGCATCTGAAAAGGATCTCTTATTGATTGACCCTTATGGGAATGCCCTATTGACCCTTTATAACGTAAGGGTCCTGGTCATCAGGTGAGAGGCCACTCAGTGTATCGGTGTTGGGCACATTCATCAATCACTCTATTGGCATGCTGACACGTGTGGTGGATACTCACTGAACATTTTGGACATTATTGCTACATCCATCTATTATAGGACTGTTTATTATGTTCCTCTGAAGGACTATTTATTCTATTGATACCTCCGCATTTAGCCCTTGAAGTCTATTAGAAATATTATTTTTTATTATTTTTTAGCGCTGCACCTTATTTTGTAATTTTTGATTAAGGGATTTGATTGTGTTGACCCTGGTGTACAGCTGCTTTGTAGTTTTTGCATATATGCGCTGATTTACTCATCTCATTTTGAAGACAAAACTGAAGGGAAAATGCCCCAAGAACAAGCAGGAACTGAAGACAGTTGTAGTAGAGGCCTGGCAGAGCATCACCAGGGATGAAACCCAGCATCTGGTGATGTCTATGCATTCCAGACTTCAGGCTGTAATTGACTGCAAAGTATTTGCAACCAAGTATTAAAAAGTGAAAGTTTGATGGATGATTGGAACTTTTGGTCCCTTAAAAAGTGGGAGGCACATATACAAACTGTTGTAGTTCCTACACCGTTCACCTGATTTGGATGTAAATACCCTCAAATTAAAGCCGAAAGTCTGCAGTTAAAGCACATCTTGTTTGTTTCATTTCAAATCCATTGTGGTGGGGTATAGAGCCAAAAAGATTAGAATTGTGTCGATGTCTCAATATTTATGGACCTGACTGTATATTGCATTCAGTTTTGTGTCCCTAGCCTTTTTTTCTTTTTTTTTTTTTTTGTGTAGACAGGTAATGGTAAGAAGTAATTTTCATTATCTCATTGCTCTTTTATGCTGAGTAGAATATTCCTGCGTCTCATGTATGCAGGAGATATATCAGCTCTGATATCTAGTCTCTGTGCGTTTAATGATAGTCATGCCTTTCAGCACGAGCAGGGGAGGGATAACCTAATGTGTCAGCAGGCGGCGCTCAATGACTAAATCACTCATCAATAGATGACCAGTCTGGCAATAGCATGAAGGCAGACTCTTTAAGGCTGTTAGAGCTCAAATGTGGAGCAATACATCTAGCTTGTAATATATACTACTTAAAAATGTGATTTCAAACATCAATGCAAGGTAAATTTGAGACATGGGATAAAAGCTAAACTTTAAACAGTGAGATGCAGATTCAAACTCTAATGCCACGTACACACGATCGAAAATTCGGCCAGCAAAAGCCCGATGAGAGCTTTTGGTCGGAAAATGCAACCGTGTGTAGGCTCCATCGGATTTTGCTGGCCGAATTTCGACCAACAAAAGATTGAGAGCATGTTCTCAATTTTCCAGATGGAAGAAGTTTCTATCGGAAATTCCGTTCGTGTGTATGCAATTCCAATGCGCAAAAAACCACACGTGCTCAGAATCAAGTATGAGACAGAGCCGCTCAGTCTTGTATAATGACCGTTCATAATTGAGATGGCACACTTGTCACACTGCAAATTTTTAAATCTTTCAATGCAGCGCATTCTCTTCTTCTTTATAATGCTGGAAGAATGAAGTTGTTTTGCTGCTCATATTCACACAGACTTCTTACAAACGTATTTCTTTATTATTTCTCGTGATCTTCTGAATAATCTTTTTGGTTTTTAAAGCCGGATCTCCATAATAATGTTTATAATTAATTTTTATAGTCATTTTTTATTTTTTTTGGAATCAAGATCTCCTGTTGTTTTATTTTTTTTATTATTTTATAGTGATCTCCATTTTATTTTTTTTTGTATGTCACGTTTCCACAACACCATTATTATGTTGTCTTTGTAAATCTTAATGAGGTTGGTTGGTGTCCCTTGTTAATGTGACATTGTATTTTTTAAATGTACCTGCCTACTCCAAAAAAAACTGTCCTTTTTGAAGTAAAACACATAGGCAAGTATTTCTGAAAAAAAAAATCCATTTAGTCAGGGTCATAACAAAATAAAGAGGAAGGCAACACTGGAGAAACTGGTGAAATTTGTGAAGCCTTTGTACCCCAGGGCAGACATCAATAATTTTAAAGTCAAAATTGGTGGCCTGAGGAGTCCTTATAATAGTGAGCACAATCCGTTCCCAGACTACAAGAAGTCAGAAACAGCAGCAAATGACATATCTGTCTCCAGGCTGTGGTCATGCAACAGCCTGCATCTTTTGCCAGACCAGACTGAACCCAGGCCATCGCTCTCTGGTCTTTCTTAGACGCTTCCTTCCAGGCTGTGGCTGTGGTGTTGGAGGTGGAGGAGGAGGACCTGGAGGAGGAGGGGGAGGACCATGGTTCAACTCACAAATGTGGCTTTGACGTTAAAGTTGGCCCCTCAAGCCCTTGTTTAGGGCTTGTAACATCACTTCCTCACATAAGAGGCATTGGCCCTCCTCCATTTCCAGCATTTTGCATGCTGTAATGTATGCAAAGTCAACACTGTGGAGTTTCTGAGGGCCGCAGTAGCCTTCAGAAATAGGCCAATTGCTGCCTCCTTCACGTTACTCCTTTTCCTGCCACTTTTTGGTGGAAGGGGGAGGGACCTGCGATTCTGGCAGGCTACTGGGCCCGGCCACCTTCTGGCTGCTACTTTCCACTGCCTGGCTAAGGCTTTCGAGTGTATGAAAAAGGGACATCGTTTTAGTTTTTGGTTCATCAATCACACACAATTTTCAACTCATGGCTGTTGCAAATTTAATGTTAATAAATAGAAAAGACTATCATTCTGACCCCAGCATTTTTCATTCTTGTCCCAATCATTTGTGGCAACTACTGTCTATTGATATGTAAAACACTCTGTGAAATCAGAAATTAGTGATCAAAATTAGCATATATTTTACATCATTAATTTGACAACCAGAAATGTTTTGAAGAATGCCATACCTGGCTTAAGCTGGTCTCCTCCTCATGTTGCTGCCTGGAAGGCCCAGGTTGGATGCCAGAAGCTTCAGCTGGGGGGGGGGGAGTGTGGAAGGAAGATTGGAGAGTGCCGGCCTGGGTTCAGTCTGGTCTGCCAGAAAATGCAGTCTGTCATAGTACAACAGCCTGAGGACTTAAATGTCATCTGCTGCAGCTCCTGATCTCAGGAAATCCTGGACCTTCTTGAACTCCCTAATATAAGTGCTCCTCATGCTACCAATTAGAGCCTTCAAATAGGGGATGTCTGCCATGGGGATCACTGGCTTCACAAATTCCAAAAATTACAAATTGATGCAGCGCTGCCCTCCTCTTTGTTTGATTGTTATAATAGGGGTGGTTTACCTGCCACAGACAGGGCAGCTCCCTGTACATATCAATGAATATGGGCATAAAGTCCTTATCATTGAATAGATCCATTTTCTCTGCAAGACACAACACAAGACAAACCCTAATGTCAGGCAAAACTCTCCTAATCTTGACCCAATATAGGCCTCAATCTATAAGCAGTATAGGCCACTGATGGACCAACTTAAAATTGTACCTTCATTAAAACGATCGGCGCTTCTGCTACATCTTCCTCCGTTCACAGATTGTACGTACGACAACCGCGCGTTACGCTTTATATACACTGCACATGTGTGAAACTCCGCCCGCGATGCCCGCCCCTGACATTCTTTCTAGAATATTCCACGCCCCGTCTCTTTCGCCGCAGTGAGAGATGACATGGAGGAGACACAGCAGGTGCTTAATAGCAGTAACGAGGAGGAAAGCCCGGAGCAAGAAACGTCCCGATCCAGGAGGAGAAGATTTAAGGCCTCAAATATGTCCTTTGAAGACATGGTGGAGATGGCCGACATGTTGAAGAGGGCCGACTATGATGGGAAGTATGGACCGTACCTAAACCCAAATGTGAGAAAGGCCAAGATCATGATTAAAGTTGTGAAGAGTCTGCACTGGAATTTTGGGGTACGATGATCCAAGGAGCAATTAAGGAAACACTGGTCAGACCTCAAATTAAGGGAGCATGATCAGTATAGAAGGATCAAGAAAGTGCTTCTAAAAAGTAAGTAGTTGTCGTGTGTTCCTATTATGATTATTACTTGCATGCTGTGCCATGTGCTTTTCTTTACTGTTGGACAGTTTAAAATGGCTACTTTCATGTTTGTGGGCACAGTAATCGGTCATAGTAAACATTGTTCGTTTGCAAATAAAAACAATGTTTTTTCCAGACACAGGGTTAACTACATTTGGTCATGATAATTTGTATTCAAAGATGTTTAGGACATTGTTGCTTAGATGTGTTTTGAGTTGCAAACTTGATTCAGTGTAATGTAAGGAGAGGACACTCAACAGCTGTTTACACATCTGGACTCTGGAGCACTAGTGTGAGACACAAAAACCAACTTTTTAGGGTGTCCCACACAGGTGCTCCAGTGGATACTTGGGGTGTCTACATGTGTGAAAATTGTCCAAAAAAGGTAAGTATTCCACCTTTGGTAAGAGAAAAAATCATGACTTCAGCTTTGAACTCTGACAAAACAGACAATTGTACCCCACTTCCAAGCAATGTTTCATATTCCTATTTCTGGAATCAAAGATCTGTGTGCTAAATATACCTTTTTGTTTCATTCTCATAGGGGAGCAAAGACTCGGAAAATATGAGGACACCAGGGACCCCTCCACCTCCTGAAGAAGGGGAACAAAGCTCACAACCTGAGGATGTGGAGGAAGGAGAGGTGGTGGAAATTGTCACCACAATGGGTCAGTGTCGGACACCACAGATTCAGGTAATAGATGTATGCCTGCATATTTATAATACATGGTGTGTATTTTTATTTTAGGTAATGTTCAGGTTGTCCTAGCAAAATCCAATGATTTCACCAGTGACAGTGCCCAACGGATGATCCAGGAAATCATGTTTTGTAGTCAGGATTTGGACATTATCAAAGAAAAAAATCAAGGAGATTGAACAAAGACTGAAGAACATGATTGATGAACTAGGGAGAATTTAAATCCTAAAAAGATTCCTGGAATTTTTTTTATTTTTGACAAAAATTGTATCTAAAGTTTGAATACAGTTTAAAAGCCAAATTTGGAAGATGCACACAGTGTGTCAACATGTGCTATCTGCAATCAGGGGATTTCAATGTACGCATTTTGTGGGTGCAACCCCTTTCTCCCAACTCTAGTAGGTGAGAGGAAGTGGTTGCACCCCAAAATATGTCCACTGATCCCCTATGATGGGAGATAGCACATGTTGACATTAGGTATGGGATCAGAAAGGAAATCCCCATTTTGACTCACAATTTCTAAATTTGGCTTTTACATGGGTGACTTCACCCCATCTGATGAGGGCAAGAGCAAGACCCTTTTCTCACTATAAAATGTCTGATATTGCCTTCTTTTTTGCAATGTTGAAATGTGTAAGTTCCAGAGTTGTGTATGTTATGTTTGTAAACATGCATTTTTCTGTATTTTTTCAGAAATTTCAAGGGAAAACTTTTTAAAAAAAGATTTTTTTTTACCGCCAAATATTTTATAAAATGCACATGTGAATGTGCACAGAGTAAAAGGTTTTATACTCAACAATGTGTGGCTTCTTCTTACAATGATCAATACCATTTTTTGTGTTAAGTTGGTGTTTACAGTGAAAATGGGTGTTATTTAATAATGGAAAAAACACTTGACACTACAAGTGCACTGGGAGAACCTAGGAGACAGCAAAAATAAACCCAAGCAGTAAATGAAAATCAATATTTGATCTGATAAGAGAAAATGTATTCAAAATGTGCTGGCATAGCAATGGCCCCCCAACTTGTTAAATATTCAGCATATTTTTCTCGCACTTTACGGGCGCTTTGGGGGGGGAAAGCCAGGACGGCCAGCTTCCAGGGGTGTCATTGGAGAGTCTGAAAGTCATGCCTCAGGCCCAACTGAGGCAACATAATTAGGATTATTACACCAAGCCCCCCGCACAGCACGAACTCTACGACGAGTACATACCCGCAACATGGCTTCAAAACGGTCGGCTGGTCAGAACGAACTAAACAGAACGCACTGAAGAACAGCAAGGCCTGTGAAGAGCGAGCTGAAAATCAGTAACTAGCAGACAAGAACGCACTTAAAAACAGATACGAACTGACTTCATGCACTGAACAGCAGATACAAACCCACAAGCACAAACTGAACAGCAGTAAAATGATCTGAAAAAGCAGGAGTCTGAAAAGCACGAATTGTCTCTCACCAAACTTCTACTAACATGAGATAAACACGAGATTAGCAGAAGAAGCCCAAAGGGTGGCGCGCTGGCTATTGAACTTCCCTTTTCTAGTCCCGTCGAACGTGTTGTACGTCACCGCGTTCTGGACGGTCGGACTTTGGTGTGACCGTGTGTACGCAAGACAAGCTTGAGCGGAATTCCATCGGAAAAACCATCATAGCTTTTTCGGACGAGAATTCCAATCGTGTGTACGCAGCATAACTTTTTACGCAATTCAGGTCACAGGGCTGTGATAGGGGGATATCTGAGGATGTGAATTAAGTGAGATTGAGATGCTGGATTTTCACATTGTTATCTTGAGAGTTATTTTTCCCACTTGGAGCGAGGTTTATAGTGTGTGTGGGCAATGGAATCTTCTACCTGTGGAAGAACTCACTCAGATATCCCTTTCTGTCTGGATAAGGAGATGGAGAGTCCTGAAAGTCAACCTGGTAGCCGCTGACCCTCAGGTGACTGGTCCTGTGTTTGCTGTGGTTAGAGGTTATACCACTATTAGGGTGTAGGGAATCAGGAAATTGTTGATGTCCTGTCCGGGTTGGACTGTGTCCCCTACAGTTTGAGAGAGGTATGTCTCCTGCAGGATGTCAGGAGTAGTGGGGAGTGTAGTCCAGAGTGCATGGGTAGTGTGGGCATATGGGAAGCTGCATACTGTTCCAGGAGTGGGGTAGGAATGAAGGCAAGGCTGGTGAGATTATGTACCCCTCCTGGGTTTAAAGCAGTAGTAGGTGGTAGCAAGAGGAAGGCAAATCCGGGGATGGGGTCTTATGGGATGCATAGAAGGTTTTGCTTGGTTCGCATCACAGCACGGACGTGGAGGGTAGAATCAGACATAAAGGAGTTGCAAATACTGCAGCAACTAGCATCGCAGCCACATGTCGCATCAGGGTGATAAACAGATTAAAATGTTAAAGTACTTATCTGTTTTGCAGTTATATTGCAGAAGCCAATTCATTTGTCATGGTGTGCTCTATGAGGTTGTGGGACCTTCGTAGGTCTCAGATACTGTTGTTGAGCCATCAGGACAGGAATGGGTCTTGTGTCAGATGGTGAGCGGTGTCTTCAGTATAACAATTCCTGTGCTTCCATAGGTTCTTCTCTAACTGGAGAGTGCTTCATGTCAATTTGGGACTGCAACTTTCAGTATGTCAAGCATTTCACCGAAGGAATTTAATTCTTTGGGGACCCTCAATAGAGCTGTGTGGCCTTGATGAGTGGGTGACAGGCAGAAGGGGTATTTCCACCTATAGTGGATCCCCCTTGACCATAGGGTTTCCAGGAGAGGGCCTAGATCCTTGCGGTGCTGGAAGGTGATGGCCGAAATATCCTGAAAATTGTGTATATCATTGCGGGCTTTCCAGAGGATCTCCTTTTTGAGCTTGAAGTCAGTCAAACAACACACTATGTCACACGGTGGATCTGCATCTCTGCCTCATGGCCTGAGGGCTCTATGGATGTGCTCCATATCTATTGGGGTTGCCTGTGGCCTGTCTAGTAGGTGATTGAATAGGCCTGTTACTGTGGGCAATATTTGGTCAGGCTAGACTGTTTTGGGGAGGCCTCTTATCCATAGGTTATGACTTCTCCCTCGGTTGTCTAAATCCTCCATGTGGCGGTGGAGATCACGCATTTGTAGGGTGTGCGTGTCCACAGTATGGTGGATTCTTCAGATGGTGGTGTTCTGATGGGCGGTAGTGAGTTCACCTTCATGCACCCTGCCTGCCAGCGCCTGGATATCATGGCAGAGATCAGTGATTGCTGCCAATCGTGTGTTTTTAATGTTAGCAGCTATTGTGCGTAGGTCACTGCAGTTGTTGCTGATGTCCCTCAGCGAGGGAGGAAGGCATATAGGCAGATGTCGAGCTGGCTGTGTGAAGGCCTGGTGTGGAGGTGGGAGCCTGGGATGAAGCCGCCATGTTGCTCATTTGGACCTGGAAGATTTCCGGGATATTTTGGCTAATGCTTCCGCTGGTGTCCCGTGGGGATTGGGTCCTAGTAGCCGAGTTTCCGAGGGATGAGACCCCATTTTGAGAGCAGCTACTGCCGTGTAGAGCTGCCTATCTAGCTTGGTTGTGGCTTGTCTCTGACGGAGCTCGAGGTCTAAGTGGCCATCTTCTTCCAAGGCAAACCTTGAAGTGATTTTTTGATTCCCTGGGAAAAGGTGAGTCCTTGGATCCTTCTTTTAATACCGCAAACATTTTGGAGGTCCCCAAGCCTCTGAAAGACTCTAGCATGGTTGAAAACTATGGCCTATTTCTTTGATTAATAATGATCTTAAACTACTGACTAAAATTATGGCTAATAGATTCTCCTCCTTTATTAACCTTTACATCCATAAGGATCAGGTTGGGTTCATACTGGGAAAGCAGGGCCCACACAAGATTAGAAGGACGATGGTTGTTATTTCTCTATTACAATCTCGATGGGATGGGACCGAGCACAGGAGGGCCTCCTGCTATTTATTGATTTGCAGAAGGCCTTTGATTTGATATCTTGGCCCTATTTGTTCACTATCTTAAAGGCCTAGGTGTTGGACTAGTATTTCTACGTGTTTAAGGTTCTTTGTATTCTAACTCCACAGCCACATTAAAATGGATTAACATTTACCTGAACCCATCTCCATTGCTAGGGGCACCCAACAGGGCTGCCCACTGTCCCTGCTTAAATTTACTATCGTGATAGCGCTTTGACATAATACTCATGTCGAGTGAATACAATGCAGAGATAGACAGCACAAATGTGCACTATTTGCAGATGATTTATTGTTGTTTGTCACTTCCCCCTGATGACCCTGCCTACTATTCTACATGTTCTGCATCGGTTTGGGGAGATATCTGGCCTTAGGGTGAATGAAAGCAAATCATTGGCTATGAATGTTAATCTTCCCTCAGAACTTTTGTTTCAATCATTTTTATTCAGCATTTATAAAAAGTGTTTTACAAGTGGCCTGACCTGGCATGGAGACAGACGTCTGATCCCAGAGCTCCGTCTGCCACAGGAGATTCTTACTTAAACTTGGAGGTATTTCAGCCCCGCTTCTCCATCAGATAATGGGAACTGCCTCCCGGTCCTCCTCTGCCTCCCATTCTTGGTCCCCCAGAGACCTACCCAGGTCACAAAGCCGCAATATCCTCAAGATGTTCAGGGCCGGCAGAGGCAACATGGCGCCAGCCCACCACGGAACAACACACTCCAGACCACAACAGTTGCCGCCAAATAGCCATAATCCATCGGCCCCTCTTCACACTCACCCCAGCGGGGGGAGACGGGATTGAACTCAGTCCCCAACCCCCGATCAATATTCAAGACCTACACACGATTGCAGATGACATCAAGGACACATTAGCTGCCGCCATCTCTGAGCTGCAGCTAGATCTGCGCGCCTTGAATGAGCGAGTACAGACTGTGGAGAGAGTGACTGAACGCCACAACAATGCCATTCGTTCAGTCACCGACTGCCTTGACTCCCACACGCTGCAGATGCGAGACATGCAGCGGCACCTAGAAGACCTCAATAACAGGGGTCGGAGGCACAATATCCGCATCAGAGGCCTTCTGGAATCCATTGAAGGGGAACAAATCTCCCAGGCAGTAGTGAGCCTCTTCAATGGCCTCCTTCACCAACCCCCGCAAACACCTATCACAATGGAAAGAATCCACCGCACTCTGCGCCCCAAGGGAAGGGAGAATGATCCCCCGCGGGACATAATCTGCTGTATTGTGGATTATAAATTGAAAGAGGAAGTCCTAAAGCAGGCCAGGGGCAGACAGCAAATCCTTCACAAAGGATTCCAAGTCCAAATTTACCAAGACCTCTCAGGAATTACCCTGCAACATAGAAGAGACCTGAGGCCCCTCCTAGACGTCCTTAGAGGGAAAAACATCCTACACAAATGGATGTTCCCATTCTGTCTTTCGGCTTCCACTAATGATCGCAGAGCTCTCCTCAAGGTACCTGAGGATCTGCCTTACTTCTGTGCCATGCTTGGAATTTCCCCCATACCGGTGCCTAATTGGTATGCAGCTTTCCGCACACACCAGCGGATCATGAGATGCTGAGATAAGAACCTATGGAAGCTCAAAATTCCAGACACCGTAGGAGACGCTCGCCCTCCACCCTCAGGACCCAGACCAGCTACCGGAACAGTCGTAGAGGTTCAAGCCCCACTACCTCACCACGGTCCAGAAGAGCACGCAGAGACCGCTAAAATTTGTGAGAGGGGATTCTTCCTCCTGTTTTCGGTTCATTCGGTTTGGCACCATTTTGTGTTTCTTCTGATTTTATTCTGTTATATGTTCTAATTTTTGATCACCTTCAAGTGTCAAGGATATGGTGTGCCTAGAGACTGTGTTTTGTTTATTGTGCCATTTTTTCATGTTTGGAATACCACCATGATTCTTCCCTGGCATACCTAGGCACTGCCATGTCCTCCAATTAACACAATCGGTTACAGATTGAGCGATCCCGCCCACCTCTCATTAAGCGGCATGAGACTATTTAATCGTAGCCTACAGCTATTGAACTACGCAGCTCACTGCCGGGCACTACAGCTACCATAAGGCTCAGCGGCATCAGACTCCACCCCTCGACACATACTAAGCCTCCTGGGCGGCGCTTCACGCAGCAGACTTCCAAAGATCATCCTGCTTTCAAGCCTCCGTGATGACCCTCTAACCTCAGTGACGGTATCCGCCTCCTTTCTTGCTTCAACACAACTTCCCTGGAGTCACTTCCGACGTTACATGTTCAATTAACCAACCTAACCACAGCTCATGACGCCTCTATCAAAATGAACGTCTCACCTGTCACATCACAGTGGCCTCCCACGGACTCCTTCCTTGGGCCGCTCGTCGACTCACAACTGGACTGCTCCGGTAATGTCTTCTTATCACTAAGGCTCTCAAGGCACTGATTCAAGTTTTAAGTTCTAGTTCTGTTTAGTATAATTCTTACTACATAGCAGAATGTTGCCAGTTGAGTTTTATACCTGTTCACTTTACCTAGTTGGTTGCTAGACTTTCGCAAAGTAGTTACATCACCTAGAAATGTGCTAGATGGTCTTGTTTACCTTTCTGAGTCCAGGTGGCAGTTCTTGTCATACCTTATATGTGCCCCAGGTGTACACTCCCTGCCGACACCGACACCCCCCACCGTCCTCAGGGACTTTTGTTGGCCTGGGAGATGGGGCACGGATGGCAGGGTGCCCCCTCCCTCAGGCTACGGAGGGTTGTCGGCTCCTGGGCCCCTCTCCTTTGGGCATACACACTAACTACAGATCTGGTCACTTACTCATGGTACATTGAGCCTAGTGAACTGCCCTTTTTATGTAAACACCCGTGGAGACATTCATGAGCCCCTACTGGGCGAATCATAGGTAATACCTCCTCCTTTACCGCTACAAATTATTCTGTGGTGGCAGCTCGCACTCTATTGCCGGACCCTAACCCTTATCTGTCCCTCTCTGCCCTGGTATTGGTCAACCCCCACGCGGATTCGGGTCGTGGTGTCGTTTCCCTCTTAGGGACTCTACCCCCGCCCCAGAACCGTACCACACCGATTACTGACACCCGAGGTTGGTGGACACATAGTTCCACACATCTTCGGATTATCTCTGGACACTCGTGACTCTGAACCACATCTACTTATCGCCTTCCGGACTGTACCCCTCTCCCCCCATTGTCTCCTTACCCTCCCCCTTCCTAACCAATGGCGGTCCCACAGGCCACTTGCCTTCCTATGGACGCAAGCCAGAAGCAGCTTCAGGCACTTAATCTACATTCTATAAATATCAGGGGCCTCAACACTCCCAAAAAAACAGTCTAAGCTCCTCTACTCCCTACAACAAGCCAAAACACACATCGCACTCATTCAAGAGAACCATTTCTGGACGGATTCCATCCCCAAACTAAAAAAACACTACTTCCCCATAGCCTTTCACTCCTCCAATTCAGAGGCCAAATCAAAAGGTGTTACTATCATCCTTTCAAAAAACTGCCCCCTCCAGGTTACGGACGTACAAAGAGACTCGCTAGGCCATTTCCTCTTTATCAAAGGCACCCTGAATCAGTTACCCCTCACTATTGCCAATATTTATGTCCCCAATTCAGGCCAAGTCACCTTTTTTCGTAACACCCTCCAGCTACTTTCCAGCTTCCAATCAGGAACCCTTATCGTGGGTGGTAACTTCAATGTCCCCTTAACCCCCTCTATTGACACGTCAAATGGAACCTCCTCCTTATCCTACAGGGCCTTAAGGTCGATCAAACAACAGCTTAGCAACTTACTTCTCCATGACACATGGCGTACATTACATCCCAAAAAAAAAGACTATACTTTCTTCTGCACACCACACAATAAGTATTCCAGATTAGATCACTTCTTTCTCTCCCAAACACGCCTCACATGCCTCGTCAAAGCCACCATAGACCCAGCCATACTTTCGGACCACATTTCCATGACATTAAAACTGACCTTGCCTAGCAGGAAGAGGCATATCTGGCGCTTAGACAGTTCCCTACTGACTGACGAGATGAACGTTCAAAGGCTGACCACTTGCCTCTCCAACTTCTTTCTGGATAACTCGGCGCAAGACGTCGCATCCACAGTCACGTGGGCGGCACACAAGTGTGTCATTCGTGGTGAACTGATGTCCATAGCTGTACATCGGAACAAACTCAAAACCGCCCGCATGGTGGAACTATCGGCTCGCATCCGCACGCTAGAACAGACACACAAGGCTTCACTCACCATCTCCTCAATGGCCGAACTATCCCAAGCAAGGGAGGAACTCTTAGAAGCCCTAACTGCCACGGTTAAGCGCAAATTTGCACTGTCACAAAAACTATATTAGGAATTTGGCAATAAAGCCGGTAAACTTTTAGCGAGGGGTCTCCAAACTAAAAAAGCCTCTCATACCATCCACAAGATTACCAACCCCAATGGAGAGGCAGTGGTCACCAATGAAGGCATTTTGTCTCAATTTGTTCAATATTTTACTAAGCTGTATAACCTCTGTATAATCAACGGAGGCCTGTTGGACGCCTTCTCTGTATCCAATGGGACCCGTCAGGGTTGCCCCTTATCACCCCTAATATTCATACTGACCATGGAACCCTTGCTCCCCAAACTGAGAAATAATCCTGCCATTAGAGGCGTTGATATCCACAATAATCAGTATAAACTAGCGGCTTACGCTGATGACATCTTACTCTTTCTTACAGACCCTATAACAACAATCTCTAATCTTCTAGCTGACTTTGCCCTTTTCAAAACCTTATCCAACCTCCAAATTAATTTTGAGAAATCCAAAGCCCTCAATATCAACTTGCCATGTGAGGACTTTTGTGTGGGCCTCCAAACATCCATGCCTTAGCTGGGATAGGTTAGTTCTTCCCAAACAATTGGGGGGACTGGGTCTCCCAGATCTTCAAAAATATCATTGGGCTTGCCACCTGACCAGACTGGTGGATTGGCATATACACTGCCCCTCGAAAGATTGGATCGCCCTGGAAGTTTCCTTTGCAAGCCACCCCATCGCTAATTCGCCATGGATAAACCACACAAATGTACCCAGGGAATTCTCCTCACACCCTCTCATTGGTGCCACACTCTCACTTTTCAAAAGGGCATGCAAATCGCTAGCCCTCACACCCTCGCCAGGCC
The DNA here is from genome assembly GCA_037952925.1 of Lithobates clamitans. NCBI lineage: Eukaryota > Metazoa > Chordata > Amphibia > Anura > Ranidae > Lithobates > Lithobates clamitans. Next base: position 3,055,696 of record JBBGZY010000935.1, on the reverse strand, counting down.
CTATGACTCTACTGGACAACAACCCAGACTTCCCCCCAGGACTAACCTTAAAAGACCCATCCCTAGAGACACATACCTCACAAGCCAGAGCGCATAGCTTCTTTCAAAATGGGGCTTTCCTCCCTTACCCGACACTATCTGCTAGATTACCTGACCACAACATAACCTTCTACAGATATCTACAACTGAGACATTTCCTTCAATCGCCTCCCCACTCCTCCCTTTGGCACAGGGATCTCACACTGTTCGAACTTCTCTGCACCTCCACGGAACCCCAGGGTCACCTTATTTCCTTGATCTATTCCCTCATGTTTTCATGACACAAGGTCAAGGAGGACAAAATTATACAACAATGGGAAAACGACTTGTCCATAGATCAAACCCCCATGGAGTGGGATCACATATTCACCCTCATGCACAAGGGCTCCATCAACGTCACAATGCAGGAAAACAGATATAAACTTTTCTCAAAATGGTATCGGACTCCCGACAAGGTCCACCACTTTCATCCCTCAGTCCCCCCGACCTGCTGGAGGTGTAATACCACTCGAGGCACCCTGCTCCACATCTGGTGGGAATGCACTCTCATACAACCATTCTGGTTGGAAATCCACCGGCTAATCTCCCAAATTACTACATACACACTGGTCTTCTCTCCCGCCCGCTATCTCCTACACCACACCCCCGGGTCCCCCAATTCATACAAAAAATCCCTAACTATACACCTGATTAATACAGCAAACTTATGTATCCCTGCCCTGTGGAGGAACTCCACCCCCCCATGGTGCATGATTGGATCCGCAGGGTAGACAGAATAGCGGATATGGAACAACTCATTTTCCAAGCTAAGGATAAACCCACCAAATTTCAGGCCACTTGGGCATGCTGGACACATTAAAGACAGTCCCAAATGCACCTGACCCCGCTCCCATCATCTTCTCCTACTCCTACTCCTACTCCCTGAAGACTCTCCACCGCTTGCTCCCCTGTGTCTTCCCTCAATACACACCCTCCCCAACGTTCCTTGCCTATCCCCTCACGAGCATTGCTCTGACATATCCATGAGCCCTAGAGCCTGCTATATCATTCCCTACCGCTCACTCTAACCCTCAGTTCTTCCAACGTTAAGGTCTCCCCCCACACAGACCACTCACCCTCTGTACCTATTACCCCTCGGACGATCAAACTTCTTATCGGGAACCCAGGTCTTACTTGGCCACACCGTCACATTTGAGCATACCCTTTCCATTCACAGCGAAGGTCCCGTCAGAGGTGTTTGGAAATGGGATCGATCACTGACGGTATGATGTCTCACTCCACATACTCCACCCGATTTCTGTGAGTTAATACCTCTTGTCCCAAGAGGTGTTATTTGCATTGATATTTGTCGGACTCAATGTCGTTACTTGCTTCTTTTTACCTTTTCTTTCACTTATTGCAATTATCTATATATGCCTAATACCCATCTGTTATTCGAATCACTGAAATGTATGTCAAGCATTACTTGTTATCTTGTAAGATAGAATCACCTTAAAGATAAAAAAAAAGAATGAATTTCAGGAAAGCTTTAATTACTACTTAGGTAGCTAGGATGTGAAAAGAAGAAGAAAAGGTTTTCCATGGGGACCAGTTAGTTTCAAACTTGAGTGAGTTGCCATCTCTTTATGCTAATATCCGTTCACATTCAGCTATTATGTCTATTTTGGCTGTGACGTCCCCTAAGTTAGGGATATCAATAGATTTCCATCTATACACTATTGCTAAATGAGCTGCCAGTAAGATATGTGTAGCTATTGATCTAAACGTGGTTGGGTATTAATTCATATTTATACTGAGGATGGCTTGTTCTATGCTTGGTTTTACCTGGCCTCCTGTTATCTTTGAGTTGTAAATTTCAAGCCAGAAACTTTGGAGATTAGGACATACCCACAGCATGTGTACCAGGGTCCCCACCTGTCCATATGCCCTACAGCACAGGTTTGAGTTCTCCTTTGATAATTTAGCCATTATGTATGGCATAAAATACCACCTCAACATATGTTTTTGTGTTAATTCTTAATAATTTGAGCATCTAGAAAATTTGTGATTACATTCGATTGCATTTTTCCACTGGAGATCTGAGAATTCTTTACCAAGTTATTTTTCCCAATTCACTAAGGGTTTGTGCTTAGTGAATGCGTCTTTTGATTTCAGTGAGTTGTAAATTAGTGTTATGCCCTTCAGTTTGGGGTTACATGACTGGGTATAAGTCCATACTTTTTCTATAATAGAGAAATGAGTGGACTTCATCTTTTGATAGTAGGAAGAAATCTGGGTATAAGTCAAGAATTCTGAGTTTGGAATGCTGAATTTCTGTTGTATGGTTGTAAAAGGCAGCAGTTTATCTCCTATAGTGATATCTGCTAAATTTAGGATGTTGTTTTCTAACCATTTGTGGAGCCGTATGTTGGGGAGTATCCACTGGAGTGATTCTAGAGAGATGGGGATGTTAGTTGTCGGGTAAAATTTGTTCACTTTTAACCTAAGTTCAGACCAGGCCTGAACTGTTGCTTGTATAGTGGGGTGGTTTGATATTTCACCATTTTTAGCTAGATTGGAAGCCATAAGAAGTAATAGTGAAGATTTATTGTTTAACCATGCTAGTTCTATTTGACACAAGTGTTTTATGGTTGGTGAACCAATTTTTGAGTTGGTCTAAGACAGCTATTTTCTCCGCTAAGGGCTCCATAAGTAGGGTAAAAATAATAGGGGACAGGGGGCACCCCTGTCTGGTCCCATTCATGATTTGGAATGTTTTAGAAAACATTCCTTCTGTGAAAACAAATGCTGATGGTGAGGAATACAGCGCTAATATTGCTCTTTGTATTGGGCCAGTCCTTCCGAATTTCTCCAGTACTCTGCCCAGGTACCCCCAGTGCACTCTGTCAAAAGCCTTCTCTGCGTCTAACATGAGAAGCAGAGAAGGCTCCCTTTTTTTTTTCAACCAAGTGCAGGAGATTCAGCATTCTCCTGGTGGTATCCGTCATCTGACGGCCCAACACAAAGCCCACTTGATAATTTATCAGTTTAAGTAACAAGGTTGTTAGTCTATTTGCTATCAATTTGGCATCTAGTTTCATTTCTACGTTTAATAAAGATATTGGTCTAAAATTTTGCAGTAAGTTAGGTTCTTTGCCTGGTTTGGGAAGAGTAATTATTGTGGCTATAAGCATTTCCGAGGGAAATTTTGCCGTGGTCGTAGCTGCTTCAAAGACTCGGTATAAGTGCAGTGATAGGATGGGGCTAAATAATTGGTAGAAGAATATCCATCAGGTCCCAGGGCTTTGTTGCGGGGGAGGTTTTTAACCGCTTCAGCCCCGGAAGAATTTACCCCCTTCCTGACCAGACCACTTTTTGCGATTCGCCACTGCGTCGCTTTAACTGACAATTGCGCGGTCGTGCGACGTGGCTCCCAAACAAAATTGACGTCCTTTTTTTATTTTTTTTCTTTCTTTTGGTGGTATTTGATCACCTCTGCGTTTTTTATTTTTTGCGCTATAAACAAAAAATAGCGACAATTTTGAAAAAAACGTATTATTTTTTACTTTTTGCTATAATAAATATCCCCAAAAAATAATTACATTTTTTTTTCCTCAGTTTAGGCCGATACGTATTCTTTTACATATTTTTGGTAAAAAAAATCTCAATAAGCGATTATTGATTGGTTTGCGCAAAAGTTATAGTGTTTACAAAATAGGGGATAGTTTTTATGGCATTATTATTAATATTTTTTTTTTGTACTAGTAATCAGCGATCAGCGATTTTTATTGTGACTGCGACATTATGGCAGACACATTGGACGTTTTTGACACTTTTTGGGACCATTGTCATTTATACAGCAATCAGTGCTATAAAAATGCACTGATTCCTGTGTAAATGACACTGGCAGTGAAGGGGTTAACCACTAGGGGGCGGGGAGGGGTTAAGTCAGTACTAGGGAGTGATTTTTAACTGTAGGGGGGATGGGCTAGCTGTGGCATGTCACTGATCTCTGCTCCCGATGACAGGAAGCAGAGATCAATGAGACTGTCACTAGACAGAATGGGGAGATGCTTGTTTACATCAGCATCTCCCCGTTCGTCCTCTCCATGAGGCAATCGGGGGTATCCCCACGGCGATCGAGTCCACGGGACCCGTGACCCGACTCATGGAGCTCCCGGCCGGCAGCACGCACGCAATGGCACGGCGGGGAATTCAAATAGGACTTAGGTACGCCCATTTGCCCAGCCGTGCCATTCTGACGACGTACATCGGCGTGCGCCGGTCGTGAAGTGGTTAATAGAGGTTTCTATTTCTTCTGTTGTAAAGGGTTGGTTCAGGTAGGAGAAATTTTAGGCAGGTTCGCTGAGGCTAAGAAGTCGGATATTATGGTTTCATTGGGTTGAAAGGTATCTGGGTCTTTTTTAAGATCGTAAAGCGTTTCGTAGTAGTCGCTAAAGACGTCTGTGATTTCTTTGGGATTTGTTGGGACTTTTAGTTGGGATTTAGGATTTGTGATGTAGGGAATTTTTTGTTTGATTGTTTTTTCTTTGAATTGAGTAGCTAGAAGTTTCTCCGTCTTGTTCCCATATCTGTATGACTGGGCTTTTAATGAACGCATCTGGTAGTCGTGTTGCACTATTGGTGGGTTCGTAACTCCTGTCTAGTATTGAACAGTTATGCCCCGTACACACGGGCTCCATCGGACATTTTCCATTGGATTTTCCTACACACAAAGTTTGAGAGCAGGCTATAAAATTTTCCGACAACAAAATCTGATCGCGTCAATTCCGACCGTGTGTGGTCAGTTCCGACGCACAAAGTGCCACGCATGCTCAGAAGAAATTCTGAGACATAACAGCTTGGTCCGGTAAAATGAGCGTTCGGAATGGATACAGCACTTTCGTCACGCTGCAATGTTTTAAGTAGTTTAATACAGCGCACTCTGTTCATCTTTATAATGTGAGAAGAATGAAGTAGTTTTGCTGCTCATATTCACACAGACTTCTCACAAAATTATTTCTTTATTATTTATCAGGATTCCATCAATATTATTTGATTTGTCACATCTGACCAATTTTTTTTTTTGGTTGTTTTAAATTTTTAAAAAATTTTTTCAAGGCTGTTAATTTTTATTTTTGGGTTGGTATCTTTTTCAAATATATGTATAAACAAGGGTTGTGGCGCTTCCTATGGGGTACTGGATGGGAGGGGTGTTAGTAATGTACACGGGTGGTTCCCTCAATGAACCCCAATACAGGTACCTGGTAACTACCAGGGACAAACTATGTTGCCGTACGGGTATGTATGTCTATAACTAGATATACACACATACATCCATATACACCCGCATGTATCAACAAAAATAATAGTAATAATATTCCTGAAGATGGTTCATTCAAACCTAATTAAAAGGGGTGTGGGCTGGTTCATTCAGACCTAATTACAAGGGGTGTGGGCTAGAGCCCCTGTGGCTGTGATACATATGCCACCACTAGGTAATCATGTGTGTGTAACCTTATAAGTGCTCTACTGCAAAAATAATCCAAAATAATCCAAAGTAATCCAAACACTCTGCTACCCGTGCAAAGTGAACATACATAAATGAGCATACATAGAATATGTTACCCAAACATTACATATAATAATCAAATGAACATAATGTGATCAAATTGAGTGCAAAGGAAACCAATAATTAGTGATAATAGTCCATAAGATAAAGAACTTGTTCAAATCCAGTATTCCAAACAATTTCGTGACTTGGGTGCTCTCGGGTAATTCCTGTGACTTTAGTGCTCCCCCTTCAGATCCCCACTCACCAAATGCAACAACCCCGTAAAGGGGCAACCAGCATAAGATGTCTCTTTCACGATCTCTTTTCCACGCTGATCTGGCGGACTTTACAGGATGGTTTCTGTTGGTTATCCCAATAGATTCCCAGATCCGGGTATACAGGTGGCTTTCTAATAGGTAGAATGTTCACAATGGCTCCCTCATGGAAAGGAAAAAATAGGAAGCTTCCATGGTGTAGTATGTAAAAGGCTTTATTCAAAAAACTCCATCAACAAGCAGCGGAGTAGGTTAGGCAAATAAAGTGCATAAACCATAAAAAATATAATAGGCTAACTCAGACCGAAGCCTGAGAACAGACCCGTAGCGAGGTGGAAGGCGCGTACCGCTGGTAAGAGCTGTGTGCGCTCTGCTTGCGTTCCAGCTAGAGCTCGTGTCCGGCTACGTGTCCGGACACGAGCTCTAGCTGGAACGCAAGCAGAGCGCACACAGCTCTTACCAGCGGTACGCGCCTTCCACCTCGCTACGGGTCTGTTCTCAGGCTTCGGTCTGAGTTAGCCTATTATATTTTTTATGGTTTATGCACTTTATTTGCCTAACCTACTCCGCTGCTTGTTGATGGAGTTTTTTGAATAAAGCCTTTTACATACTACACCATGGAAGCTTCCTATTTTTTCCTTTCCATGAGGGAGCCATTGTGAACATTCTACCTATTAGAAAGCCACCTGTATACCCGGATCTGGGAATCTATTGGGATAACCAACGGAAACCATCCTGTAAAGTCCGCCAGATCAGCGTGGAAAAGAGATCGTGAAAGAGACATCTTATGCTGGTTGCCCCTTTACGGGGTTGTTGCATTTGGTGAGTGGGGATCTGAAGGGGGAGCACTAAAGTCACAGGAATTACCCGAGAGCACCCAAGTCACGAAATTGTTTGGAATACTGGATTTGAACAAGTTCTTTATCTTATGGACTATTATCACTAATTATTGGTTTCCTTTGCACTCAATTTGATCACATTATGTTCATTTGATTATTATATGTAATGTTTGGGTAACATATTCTATGTATGCTCATTTATGTATGTTCACTTTGCACGGGTAGCAGAGTGTTTGGATTACTTTGGATTATTTTGGATTATTTTTGCAGTAGAGTACTTATAAGGTTACACACACATGATTACCTAGTGGTGGCATATGTATCACAGCCACAGGGGCTCTAGCCCACACCCCTTGTAATTAGGTCTGAATGAACCAGCCCACACCCCTTTTAATTAGGTTTGAATGAACCATCTTCAGGAATATTATTACTATTATTTTTGTTGATACATGCGGGTGTATATGGATGTATGTGTGTATATCTAGTTATAGACATACATACCCGTACGGCAACATAGTTTGTCCCTGGTAGTTACCAGGTACCTGTATTGGGGTTCATTGAGGGAACCACCCGTGTACATTACTAACACCCCTCCCATCCAGTACCCCATAGGAAGCGCCACAACCCTTGTTTATACATATATTAGTTCACAGAGAATCCTTTTAGGAAGCTCTTTTAAGGGAGGCAGCACACCTAATTTAGTGTCCTAAGCGCAGCTTTTTGTTCTCAACTTGGTATCTTTTTCAAGGCTGTTTTATTTTTATTTTTTTTGGTTTTTACCCCAGAATATTTTTGTGTGTGTTTTGTGTTTCAAGTTACCACAACACCATTGATATCTTATTATTATTATTTAATCTCAAGGAGATTGTTTGGTGTTGGTGTCCCTTGTTAATTTCACATTGTATTTTGAAATGTACCTGCCTCCTCACCAACAAACTGTTTTTTTTTTTTTAAGCAAAACACACATAGGCGAGTATAATTGAAACAAAAATTCCTTTATTAAGGGCTCACAACCAAACAAAGAGGGAGGCAACGCTGGAGAAACAGCAGAAGTTGGCAAAGCCTTTGACCCCCAGGGCACACATCAATTCTTTTCCAGCAAAATTGGTGGCCTGAAGAGTCCATATGTAAGGGAGTGCAGTCTGGTCCAGAAGTCCAAGAGATCCTGAAAGCAGAAGATGACATCTGTGTCCCCAGGCTGTGGTCATACAAGAGACTGCATCTTTGGCCAGACCAGACTGAACCCAGGGCCATCACTCTCTGGTCTTCCTTCCACACTTTCTTCCACGCTGTGGCTGTGGTGGTGGAGTTGTGGCAGCAGGAGGAGGAGGAGGATGGTCCAACTCAATCACGTCGGTATTGGGTGTGATTTCGCCACTCACCCCCTTAGTTAGAACTTTATGAAGACGTTTCTCACACATGAGGCATTGACCCTCCTGCATGCCCTTCAGTTTGGTGGCAGCCATGCAGGCAAAGGCCTCTTCAGGAGTGGGTAAGGCTCTGAGGGACGCAGAAGCCTCCTGAATGAGCCTGAGCTCTGAATCCTGCACCTGACTCCCCTTCCTGGGTCTTTTGTATGGAAGGCGGAGGGGAGAAACCTGGTCAGGCTCCGACTGGTCCCAGGCTTCTCCTGGCTGCCACTTAGCCCTGCCTCCTCCTGGCTGCCACATTCCACAGCCTCCTCCTGTGTGCCACATTCCACAGCCTCCTCCTCCTGGCTGAGGTCTTCCTGTGTATGAAAAAGGGACATAGTTTTAGTTTTTTCTTCATCAATCACACACAATTTTCATTTCATGACTGTTGCCTTCTGAGCCCAGCATTTTTCATTCTTGTCCCAATTATTTTTGGCCACTACTGTCTATTGATATGTCAAACACTTTCTTAAATCAGCAATTAGTGATCAATAATAACATCTAGTAAAGATCAAATGTGCCAGTGATTAGTAGAAACCCGTGCTGGTTCCATGAACCAAACACCAAACATGTAAAAATCATAAAACATAACAGTCCATGTGTAGAAAAATAGTGAAGAAAACATCAGCAGAGTTCAATGGGGGTGATGAATGGCCAGATGGTAGAAAGAAACTCCCAAATTCACAGATGGCCATTCATCACCCCCATTGAACTCTGCTGATGTTTTCTTCACTATTTTTCTACCCATGGACTGTTATGTTTTATGATTTTTTCATGTTTGGTGTTTGGTTCATGGAACCAGCACGGGTTTCTACTAATCAGTGGCACATTTGATAACTAAGTATTATTGTTTATTTATCTTTTTTGTGATCAACACTGATTATTTGCCACTATCCATATTATGGTCATACATATCTTGGTAGTATTCACCATTTTTATATGTATTCATTTATTGTAATACACACGGTTTTGGATGTGGTATATAGCGCTACACTTTTATTTCTTTGATTTATTTTTTTTGCCTTTAGTCTATAGGTGTGTTGACTGCTTTCTTATTTTTTCTTTGGCCTAAACGTAGCGCTGTACTTAATTTTTATTTATACTTTCTTAAAAAACAATAGTATTAACAGCGCTCATGATGAGTGTTCATTCATGCTAATGATATATGATTAAGTGCTATACCCATCCATTGTTCAACATTAAACTCGTAGTGCAGAGATAAAGTAATATGCAAAACCAGTCCACTTAGCAAGTGAAACATAAAGCAATAATAAAATGTTAATCCTTATAATGATTCAGCAATGATATGGGTGCAGAAGTAAAAATTAAAAATTAAACTTTAAACTAATTAAAAAAAACTAATATAGTTCAAATAAGTAGTAAGTAGTTCCAGGTGCCACAGATCAAATAAAATTTGCAGCGTATTGGATGCACGTCAGAAAGTGATAAGTCCCATGTGTAAGTGGAATAGCGATAGCGGGAGAAGGCTTCTATGCTGAATCCAGTATGCTTTCCTCAGAATGATGCACTTCCACAATAGCACCTCATGGACAGCCCCTTTTGCATATATGCTTACCACAAATATGGTTTTAGTAAAGCCTGTAGTCTCCTTTATTGTAATGATCTGCTCTAAAACTGCAGCTGATCGCACTCCGCCTTGCTCCGGACGTTCACTTAGCACCGTGGTATCAAGTAAAACAATAGGGGAGGCTCTCCATAGTGTAATATTGTTTATTAATATAAATATGTCCCCCCCCATACAAAAATGTGCTTACAATAGTTCAAGTTAAAATCAGCCTGTCACATCAATTACGTCTGCTCACTGTTGGTCGGAGTGCCGACGTACCGCGCACCTCGATGAGTCCCGGGATGACGCTTGGTGTGTACGGCTGTAGGGTCGCGTGATCATACTGACGCATTTCGTCATTACGTCTTCAGAGGGCGTGGCCACGCAACACCACTTTACATTTTAAATAGCAACATAGGCAGGCTCAAGATGAATCGTCATCACGAGCATTGCATTCCCGCCCCCCTTGTTGACAGACAGGAGCTGGAGCGCAGCATCCCATCCATCCACAATGGTTCTTTCTCTATCCACACTGATTAATTAGACTTCTATGAGTCCTTATCTACCTTATATGCAGCAAAGATATATATCAACAGTACAATGTATATAATTAGAAACAATGATAAAAACACTAAAAGAAAGGCTGATTCTTGCCATTCCACCATAAACTATGCCTTCTCACAGCCAGCATTAGTGGGTACCCGTGGGGCGTTAGATTACTATGGGACATCCATTTAATATTAGGGTATTGTCTCGATAGCCACAACCCCTATGCTGGAATTGAGCAGTGGATGGTACTCAGCAGAAAAATAATAATAAAAATCAATATATGCTATTGATTAACAATTTTCCAGCATAATGAGCAATTCCCATGGGATCTCAATCCAGGTCCCATGGAGAAGTACTCAAACAGACCCGGAAAGAGCGTTAATAGTTGGTATTTCGAATCAGCTAAGAAGAAAGCTATGTAAAATAGACAAGAGAATGAACTAAATTATAAATATCTAAAAAAATCTTATATAAAATAGACTACACAAAACTAGATTCCAAATGTTCTTACGCCTAATGGACCATTGGGTTCTCCCTCCTATTCCTACATGAGGTTTAATGGATCTAACCTAGGTTGCCAATCCTATTTATAGACAGCAACCTACTCAATATAATCACTGTAGATATATGTGAATTTTCAATATTATTTCCAGCATTACGGATAATTTCAATGGGATCTCCCAACAGATCCCCATAGGGTACTAGGTCTATACATAATTATACATCCTGTTGGTAGTCAATGTATATTTGAAAAAAGGCAAAAAACATATCTGTGCAGTGTATTCACTCTCAGACTAAATGTATATGAATAAATGTAAATGAATATACAGAGGAGTAACATAATGTACAGAATGTTTATAGAGGTCCTACGTTAGGAGGTGAGAGCACTAAAATAATACTGATTCAGTTTTGTGAACGGTTAAAACGCATGGTGACTCTAATCACTATATGAAGAGGGGATAAACCCACCATTATTTCAAATACTTCTTACAATGGTTTTTAAAACAAACTAGACTATTTATCAATAGTTGCTTATAAAGCAATTTAAATCTATTTCTATATTGAGTCTATTGGGACTGAGTGTGTTGGTAAAATATATCCATTGAGATTCTTGGGAAATTTCTCTCACCATGTTCGCAGCTCTCCAATTCAGGTGAATTTTATCAATACCCCAGAATTTGAGGCCTACCGGGTTTCTGTTATGTTTTTGTCTGAAGTGTAAAGATACACTATGTTCTTTATAGCCTATTAGAATGTTATAGATGTGTTTGGAAACTCTTTTACCTGATGTTCTTTTCGTACTATATACATCAGGCCGCACGGACATTCTAAGGCATACACTACATGTGTAGACATGCATTTGATAAACTCTTTTATTTGAAATTCTTTACCATTAGCTGTTGATGTGAAAGAAGTTAGACCTCTTAAATTGGTAGTAACCCATTTGCGTTTGACGAAACGTGTCAGTGCATGACCACGCAACCCCACAGCTGTACACACCAAGCGTCATCCCGGGACTCATCGAGGTGGGCGGTACGCCGGCACTCCGACCAGCGGTGAGCAGACGTAATTGATGTGATAGGCTGATTTTAACTTACAATAAAGGAGACTACAGGCTTTACTAAAACCATATTTGTGGTAAGCATATATGCAAAAGGGGCTGTCCAAGAGGTGCTTTGGTGGAGGTACATCATTCTGAGGACAGCACACTGGATTCAGTATAGAAGCCTTCTCCCGCTATCGCTATTCCACTTACACATGGGACTTATCACTTTCTGACGTGCATCCAATATGCTGCACATTTTATTTGATCTGTGGCACCTGGAACTACTTACTACTTATTTGAACTATATTCATTTTTTTAATTAGTTTAAAGTTTAATTTTTCATTTTTACTTTTGCACCCATATCATTGCTGAATCGTTATAAGGATTAACATTTTATATTTGCTTTACGTTTCACTTGCTAAGTGGACTGGTTTTGCATATTAGTTTATCTCTGCACTACGAGTTTAATGTTGAACAATGGATGGGTATAGCACTTAATGATATATCATTAGCATGAATGAACACTCATCATGAGCGCTGTTAATACTTCTGCTTTTTAAGAAAGTATACATTTATTTTTAACATAGGTTTTGGTTTATAACAGCAGCTAGAAGTGCGTCAAATATTCTATATCCATTTGAACGCTAGGATCGGACTAAATCTTCACTTTGATATTGTCCATTGTTGTAGAATAAATTTGTCTACCAAAAACAGGTCTATGTGCGGGGAAATGTGTGATGTACATTGGAACAGAACGTAAATTCCTTTTCTGATGAGTGTTGGCATCTCCACACGTCATAAAGACCTGATGAGGAGATAAAGCAATCTAGAGTTGCTCTGCCCTGTTGGTTTCTTGTATCACTGGAAAAGTCCAGATCTTTGTCAGGGATTGTATTAAAGTCTCTGCACATGATAACATGTCCTTGGCTCATTGCTGAGACTTTTTTCCAAATCTTATTCACAAAAGAAAGTTGTTTACCATTGGGTAGGTACACATTAACCAATGTGTATTTGGTATTGTTGGATTATATATCTTCCTGATTCATCCAAATGAATGTCTAAGCTTTGGAATTGGATGGAGTCTTTGATGGCTATTGCCACTGCCCTCTTTTTCGAAGCACAGTTTGCTTGAAAAATGTGGGGAAAATGGCGGTGTTGGAAGGTAGGTGGTTTGTGGGAAGCAAAGTGAGTTTTGTTGGAAACATATTACATTACTGTGGAGATTTTTGGTTTCCTTCCACACCATTTGCCTCTTATGAGGGCTGTTCAGTCCTCTAACATTGAAGGATGTCATTTTGATTGGCATGTTGAGCTGATCTGAGAGTCAGTGTATGGTTGAGTGGTGGGTACCGACGTGGTGTCAAATGACCTGGTTCTGGGTGAGATGCGTAGATGATCCTGGTAAGTAGATGGTCGTTTGACAATGAGAAGCAGTCCTCCGTAATAGTGCACAAGGATGGTTGGGTCCTTAGGAAAAACCTTTAGAAAAGACAGTTATGTAAGGTTCAAAGAAAGGTAACAGTATAACAATTTGCGATTCTGGGGAGAATCTGTGTGGTAGTAACAACCGCTCAACTTGTGGGGGTAACTGAAAAGAAAAACAGGGAATGCAGCAATCCCCTGGGCCATCAGGGAACAGTTAGGAGTACGGGACTCATGCAAAGTAATTCAGCCTGTTTCGGTGACATACTTATTGCTGGTTGATACTGGTGAGCCGAGGTTGGTTTCATCTGTGGTGTCAGAAGCAATAATTTGCCATTCCCTCATGAGACAGAGGTCTTCTTTCATATTGGAGATTAAATGTGTGGTGCCATCTTTTGTTACCAGCAGCTTCGCTGGATATAGCCAGCAACAGGTGATATGGTGGTTGTTCAGGGGCTTTGTAATGGTGGCCAGTTGTCTACGTTGCTGCATGGTGATGGCCCGACAAATCTGCAAAGAAGGAAAGATCTTGCAGGTCTGGTGGTAGTGAATCCTGGCATCTAGTTGCTGCCATAAAATGGTCTTTAGTATGGTAAAAGTGGATTCTGACAATAGTATCTCCTGGGTAGGTGTGCGGCAATGTGCTTGGGCTTTGGTAACCTATGGATGCGGTCTATAGTGAATTCCTCCTGGGGTACATCGAGGAGAACTGTTTTCATTACTTGGATGAAAACATCCTTCAAATCTGGAGGTTTAACTGTCTCAGGGATCCCCCTTATTTTAACATTGTTCCTCCTAGATTTGCCAGTTTGAGTTTCATCTGCAGCATGTCATCTTCCCTGTCATTGTGGGCATCCACTAAATCAATAAAGGTGGAGGCGAATTCACCCATTTTTGCTTCCACATGCGATACTCTCTTATTCACTGTGGAAATTTCTGACTAAAATTGCCGGGTCAATGCTAAAATATCTGCATGCAAAGTGGATCTCAGGGACACTAACATATCCTTTGGAGTGGCATCCATTACTGGGGTATTAGCAGTGGGAAAGTCAGTTATAGAATCCTGTAGTTCCCTGGTATCAACTAGTGATGAATCCAGGCTTACCTCCACGTCTTCCCCCTCAGTACAATCCAACTTTTTCCTGCTTTTGGCCGGGCTAGATGAAGCTGATGGAGGTGGAGAGTAGATCCCCTTTCCTGGCTTGTTGTTGAAGCGGCCGGAGTTCACTACTAGCGCCGTGCTGCTCTGTGTGTGAGAGCCACGTGTGTGCTCTCCCTGCTTGCCACCGCCGTCTTGGTCTGTATAACGGCACTGCAGCATGAAGTAGTCTGGGAGTTTACTCGGTTGTGTGTCCTCTTTTCTCTTTCTGGATGGCATCCTGGGGTGCCCCCGTATCCTGCGGGGCTGTCGGTACCTTGAAACGAGGCTCCTAGTTGGTGTTATAGTCCCCACTGGCCCGTAGCAGAGAGGAGCTCTCTCAGTGAGCATTAATTTACTCCGCTGGCTAGCCACACCCCCCTTCCCTCAGAACTTTTAGGCTGCAAGACTTTTACCAATTCCAATGGCAGGACTGTTCTGTTCCCTATTTGGGAGTGTCTCTATCCTCCTCTATATCTCAGTTATACCATCTTAACTATCCATCCCTGTTCCAACGTCTGGAGATAGAGCTCACTAAATTACCTTTATATGATCTCTTGTGGCTGGGACGCTTATATGCGGTGAAATGGACACACAATTTAATTTCTTGATTTCATCCTCTTGCCCACATCTTTTATAATCCTAGGTTCCCTCCTGGAGGGAGGACATTCAAGTGGTGGTTGAAGAAGGGTCTCTATAGAATTGGGCACTATTTTACTCCAACTGGACCCTTCACCTTGGCCTACTGTAAATCTAAGCTTAATTTCCGCAGCTTAAATGTTTTTATTTTTACCAAAACTCATTTTTTTAAAAAAATTCTGCCCCTTCTCTTACCTCCTATGAAAAATGGTGTAATAAGGATAAAGGACAGAGAGGAGGATTCTCAATGATTAATGGTCTGTTGCTGGCCTCCCCAGATAAATTATTATATGGTGGACTGGGTTAGGGATTTGCCCTCTGATACAACTTTGGAAGCATGGCATACTCGTTTCCATGCTGCTTTCTGTGGTATTGTGAACATCTTCCTCATTGAGGCAAATCTTAAAGTTATTAGATGATGGCACCTTGTCCCAGCTCACCTAGCTAGGTTGTACAATGGCTCCTCTCCGTGGTGCATTCATGGATGCCTTATGAAGGGAACCATGTACAATATATGATGGGAGTGTCCCCTAGGGGACATTGAAATAGGATCTTCTCATTACTTCATCATGTGCTTGATAAAAGTATCAGACAACAGCCCCAGTATGCTCTGTTGAATAAGGCTATTCTTGATTTCTCTCGCAGTGATCAAAGGTTTGTCTCCTTCTTTTGAGAGGCTAAATGAGAAATTGCAGGCACCTGGAAGAAGTTGTCTGTGTACTTTACTCATACTAAATATACAGTTTAGATTATGATCCATGAGAAGTTAGCAAGTGTGCTGAATGACAGGGTCAAACAGTTTGAAAAGACAATGTCTTCCTGGGCTTTGTATATGCATATCTCATTAGAGGACTGATTGTAGTATCTTTTCAGTCTTCGGACACCCTGGGTCTCTTTGTTTACCCCCTTTCTTCTCTCCCTTGGTGTCTTTCCTTCTCTTTTTCTTTCTTTTAGATTATTTCCTATTTCTATATTGGTCTATACTATATGAGACGAGGGGCTTTTTGCTCCTGCGGTCTCTGCTTATTTAGATGACGGCTTTTATAAGTTTGATTGCTCATCTTGCTGGCAGCAATATTGATGTGATATTGGCCTACTCCTTTTGTTTTTCTCCCTTTTTTTTTGTTTTGATGTGTTATGCTCTCACTGCAGGTATTTTTTTTACTGTTGCCAAGTGACTTTGATATAATCGTTTGCCATTCTTGGATATGGTTGTTTACCTGATTTTTGTATCTGAAGAGAAGAGAAGAAAAAGTGAATGGTTTGATCTAGTGCTAAAGAAAATTTCAAAAGAAGAGGTTAGTTGAATGGGAAAATGAAAATTGTTCATGAGGTGGCGTGTACGTCTAATTGCCATATAATTCAAACAAGCTAGATCAAGTGAATGTAATTCCCGTTTTAGACAATTGTAACTGGAAAATGTGTCTCTGTTTGAAAATGTTCTATTGCACATCACTTTTCTTCTAGGTGACAATGGTCATCAGAGTGAGGACAGCAATAAGAACACATATACTTATTTTTTTTACAAAGGACCTCAGCAAGGGTTATTTAGAATCAGAGTTCTGTTTCTGAGAAGTTTGCTTGAGACACAGGATACCAGAACTTATCTATTTTAGAAAACAGAGACAAGTACATGCACAGTGTCTGTCCATGTCTGCACTGAGATCGGAGTGTCAACACTAGGCATTCTTTCCACAGTACACTCATACCATTGCATGGGAAAGGTGTTTTGTACTAGGGGTGGGTGGAGCCTGATGGGGAGCTGAAAGACTAGTTCTAGATCTATTTTACTTTACTTTTGATTGACAGTGGAACACAGTGGGTAGATTGAAAGACCCTATTCAGTCCAGTAGCAGCTTTTTAATTCCCCCTTTGCCCCTGCGTTGTCAATCAAATTAAAGCAGACCTGATGGGAACAAGTCTCCCAGTTTCCATTAGGTTCTGCCCATCCAATGATAAGTCATTTCCAGATATGGGCATTGTTTTATTTCTGGTCCCCTTGCTTACCTTTAAGGTTTGGCTGGAGAATCTCATGGCTGACAGTTGAATGGGGCCAGAGATACTTTATTGTGTGGGAAGCACATGGCATATATGACAACTTCCCAGCATAGGCATGATGTGCTCTGGGAACTGGTGTACTTCTGTTAATCAAAGCTGGTCTTTATTACTGCCAGTTTCCTAATATGAGAACTGGCTCTAATTATTTAAGAATCTGTCATTGCCACAGTGACAGGCTCTCCAAGTGAAAGTAATAAGAACTACCAGAATTTTCCGCACATGTTGGTATTGTTATTGAAACTGGTGCAAATGGTTATTTGAATTAGACATAGAAATCTGTTGTTAGGACTTTATTGAATTCCTCAAATTTTTCTTGAGGCATCCAATACAAGATTTGCAATTGGATTAATGTCTCCTACAAAGGTTCCTAATATACCCTATTTAATCTATAAAGAAACCAAAATCAGGTTTACACAACCTGAAAAAAAAACAAATATTTTTTTTTTGACAAAAAGAACATCCAAAGGCATCCATCTACCACTTTAATGTGTATTTATACTGTACGTATTATGTTTATTAACTTTGGTGTATGTCTTTATTGACCTCCACTCCAAGACTTTAACTGTTAGAAAAACAGATTTGACCCACCCAATCAAATTTAAGTTTTAAATATTCAATATCAGTAAGGTTCCATTCTAACCTGAGCATTTTGTAGCTTGAAGTTCAAAGGTACAAAACTCTCAACAAAAAAAATTCTATGTATAAAAATGGTGACCATTCACATATGAGCATCTGGGCACCTGTAGCTTGATACCTGAAGCCCCAAAAGCTACATAGGGTACTTTTGAGGAGGAATTGGTCATTTTTCTAGCCCTTTAGACTTGACTGGGAATGCTGCATTGTCTGTATCAAGGATGTTTGGGCTCTTTTTCAGACTGTAAGAACTTTTCTCCTCTTCTTATTGCTTTCCATTGGCTAAATCACAAACACCCAATGTTTAATTTTTCTCTTGTTTCACAGTGTATTCTTAATTACAATATATTTGCGTTCCTTCAGTATTGCAGGAATACTCAATCCATGTGATAAATTGACTTTATATTTTGCTTTGATGGAGTCTTATTTCTCAGACTGTCAGTTTGAATGTATGGAGGCAAATCCACCCTGGTGTATATGTAAATCTTCAGAAAAACCTTAAACATCTTGGAAGAGTCGAGTTCTAGGTTCCTAGTAATTATATTCAACACGATTATTAAATGCTCCTAGCAAAGTAATCTATAATGTTTTGATGTTTCAGTATTAGTGGGCAAGAACATCCATTGCCATGCATATATAGTCAAAGAAGGCTCAATCTATTTATTTTTTCCACAATAAAAAATGGATTATTACCAGGAGCAATAATGTTATTTAATTCAAGTTTTTTTTGTTATGGATTCTGGAAGATTAATTATTTCAAACGTAATCCTTCTATAACATTTTTCCAAATTATTGACCTTTGCTTGAAGGATGCCATTTGATTTCTGTAGTATATCAATTTAAATCTTTTGAGAAGTGTAATTACCCGTAAAATCTAACTTCATAACACTTTAAGTAAAATGTTATACAAATTTTTTTAGATTGGCAAAATTCTGTTTTTATTCTTGTGTTAAAACTTGCTTTTCATATGAATAGATATTGTATTTATCTAATGATAGTCACTGAGGCCTAACCATCCTCCACCTCCATCATCCATCCATAATATTTGAATTGAGACATTTTGTGGATTAGAAACACTGTAATTTGAAGGTTCAGTTTTCCTGAGTTTTAAGGGACTCACCACCGGAGTACTCTGTGGTAGCATATCTACTGGCCAGGGCTTTTTGATTGTCACTAGGCTCCAGCAGTTATTTGTGCCTTTTTTATCATACATTTGGCTTTACATATTTGCATAAGGTACTATTTTATTACTTCTTATGGTGTCATTCTCTCCTTACCTAGTTCTCTTAAGGTAAAGCCTCTCAGAAATAAACAATAGAAAAAGAAAAGAATAAAACTTGTGCTCAGTATATGGGCCTGCAGCACTTAGAAATGTCTGAATACAGAACATACAAAAATTAAATTAAACAAAATAAGTGCCCTTTAAATGCAATCTCAAAGTGAAACAAAACCAAAAAAACATAAACATGAATACCAGGGCCATCTTATTATTGATTGGACCCTGGGCAAACATTTTCTTGGGCCCCCCTCCATGCAATTTCGCTCTCCACCTGCTCTGAGACATACAATAAATAGCAGCTAGCCGTTTTGCTGACACCACAAACGTGCTGCCCACAGCAGTGCCATTCATTGTTAATGACACCCTTATGCATCTGCTGATATTCTGTGGAACCATGTAATTTAGAAAAATCATTAGGGACTTTCTTCTGCATTTCTAGTGCATAGAGCAGCCCACTAAAAAAAATGGGCTGCCCTACACGCGACCTATATCTTTATCCACCTGGTCAGTACACCTTTGCATCCTAAAACCCATGCTAACCTCAGCACCCCAAACCTCCTTCATCCTCTCTCCACTCTAACCCTCCACCCCTTTAATTCTACCTGCCTCCTCTGCTCATCTTTGCACTCACATCCCTTACCACCATACATCCCCTCCTTGCTCACCTGTGCACCCAAACTGTAATTCCTTCTCTGCCTACCTCTGAACACCCCACACTGCATTCCCCCCACCAATTTGCTTACCTTTGCAGAACGGGCTGATGTTAGGCTTAATGACCACAGTTGCATTCTGGACTTTTAAGTATGCTCCTTTACCTCCCCAATGGGCAGCATTCAGTATAGGTGATGGTGGATATGACCTCACAGAGGCATGATATACATATGAATTCCACCTCTATTTACATATCAATGCTACAGGTTCATGGCTATTTACATATGAATGACACCACTATTTACATATTACTGCTGTTATTTACATGTAAACACAGGGTCTACAGGTGAGTCATCTGTACACAACAATAGGGCAGAGCTGAGCAGCATTAGTAGCAGCACTTCACACTGAGATATCAAGACACAGCACAGGACTAAAACTTCAAGGGACAAGGGAATTTAAACTGGGGTAGTTGGCAAGTATGAGGCAGCTGCTTTGGGCCCCACAACAATGATGGGGCCCAGGGCAGCTGCCCCTTTTTCCCTGCCTTAAAGACAGCCCTGATGAATACTAAGAGTGAAGTATAAATACATATGTGCCAAAAAGTCCACAAATTATATCAAAAGTCTACCAGTGACTCTAGGTGCTTTAAGTCACATTCAAACAAATATAAGTGCTTCCAGTGTATAGGTGCCACTCCCCCAGATGTAGCAGTGTAAGAGGGGAGGAGGGCACTTTAGCTTTACTCCCCTATTATAGGGCTGGAATCTCACCTCTCTGACTCAAATACACAAAAGACTACAGGCGTACACCTATAGGACCAATCAATATAGATCAATAATTAATTTCCTCAAATCAAGTAAATAAAAGACTGTGATCTTACTTGGCCATGAGGAGTCAGGTCACAGCCTTGTATTTACTTAATTTGAGGAAATTAATTGTTGAACTATATTGATGGCCCTAGGTGTAAGGCAGGCTATTGTCTTCTCAGCAGGAACCAGCTGAGATTCAAACCATGTATGGGCAGGCTGAATGTACCAAGTTGATTGATCGATCAACTTGGGTACAACCAGCATGTTGGGTTTTACCTGCAATTATCGCTAGTGGCTGCTATAGCTGCTAGCAATAATAATTGTCTTCTCCCAGAGGGGATAGTTCCCCGCCGGGAGAAGACAATTGCCTGGCAAGAGATAGAATGTAGTAACTTCATATGGAAGAATAGCTGAAGTGCTCTCTTCTCCTTTCATACTGCTCTAATTACTATTTTAGCCATTGAACATTTTAGCCAGTACTAAGAAACAATCAATGGACACATGCACTTTAATTTATTTTTTTACACTCCAACTCAATAACGGCCTGGTGGTGTTACATGCTGTAGTGCTCTTTTGTCATCTTTTTTCAACATACAGTTTTTGTGAGTACTCTATAAGGTGATTGGATCACAGTTGATACAGATACTTTATTGTAATGCAAAGTGATTTTTTTTACTTTTGTTTATGTTTCTTATAACATCTGGATCTTTTTTACCCCTCATGCGGCAAGTAGGGTTGCCACATCATCCCTTTAATCCAGGACACATATGAATTACACAGGTTCTGAGGCTGATTTAATGCAGATAAGGTACCAAGTATATTTAATTACCACCTTAATCAGCCACAGAACCTGTCTAATTAATGTGTGTTTTGGATTAAAGTGATGATGTGGCAACCCTAGCAGCAAGGTAGATACCGCTTGGGGCCACTTGTGATTGCACATAACATGTGTCACTAAAAGGGGGGCAGCTACTTATTTAGGTAGTAGGATGAGCATGGTTGGTGAATGGTAGGAGCATGACATGGTTCCAATAGCCTATATCAAAGTGTATGTGTGCCAATTTGATGATGTATATATTGATTATGAAATTTTATTTATACAGCGTACTCTGCAGCTATGTATATCTCCTGAAGCCTAGAATGGTGAAACATGTTGAGAGTAGTTTTCAGAATATCGTGTCAATGAGGAGTCACCTTTTGAACTATGCTCTGAAATTGTGATCATGTACCCAGATTTTTCCTATAGTGATTTTAGAGATGTATTAATAAATTAATGTATTTAACTCTTTTGTGTTTATTTGGCTTCTTAAAAGTCCTGTTGGCTCTCAATCCCCTGGGTTTAAAAAGATTTTAAACTACATCTACTCTAGGCAAATTAACCAAAGGAATTGAAAAAATGTTTGCAATGTTGTTTGCAATTCTCAGCCTCAATTTTTTTTCATTTGGATTAATATGTTTATCTTCATGTTTGTGTCAGAATCAAATGCTTTAAGAAAGTGGTTCAAAGGGGAGCATATTTTGAAGAGCACCAATTTATTTTTTAGCTCCAAACAACATATGAAAGGGTTACTGTAGATTTGTGTTGCTGTCTCTTTATTGCAGATGTTACTTTACTTTCTGTCCTGGTGGCAATATTTCACTGGAGCAATACGTTAGGGGCAATTTCCCCACTAGAGCCCCATAGAGTAGTCAATAAATAAGATATATATATATATATATATATATATATATATATATATATATATATATATATATATATATATATATATATATATATATATATATATTGGAGATGCACTTCAAAGCTGCATTTTTGAGATCCTTTGAGCTGAATTACCACACATTGCATTAGGGCAGCCAATTCATTATGGGCTATGGGCATACAAGGGATCAAAAAATACACATGCCCCTTTTTTAGCAAGGCAGCATATGACAACATGTTATGTGGGTAGTTATGACCAGTGGTGCATTGGGTTTTGCCCTCTGATGTATAGTGCATTGGGGTGCCATTGAATGGCACTGCAATGCAGAGCATGAAGAACAAGTGTGTTGTCATGCCTTACACAATTCTGAATGGGCATTAGTATTTTTATTGAGAATTTTCCAAAGAAAACAATACAAACTTTTTCAACAAAAGCAAACCATTGCAAAATTTTAGAAAGAAAAAAAGAATGTCGACTTGCATAATACTAGGCACTATGAGGTCCTAAAAAGGGAGTAAAATCAAATCTTACATCATGGTATTAGAAAAATAGAGGGGAGGAATCAAAACAAAAGCACCACATCCCAATATATACGTTTAAGAGAAAAGGGGACATTGAGGCTGTAAATATGGCCCCAGGACTTTTAATGGTGCTATTAATAAACAAAATAAGGAATAATAGAATAAAAAGATCTTTTTATTAAACAATCTTAAAAAAGAAGAAATTAACATGAGACAAAACACTGATAAATGTTTACAAAACAAATTAAATGACTAATTGATACACAGGTTGATACCACTTTCTCAACATGTTTCGCTTTCTTAAGCTTCTTCAGGAGATACAGTGTGGCATTTGATCAACTATAAAGTAAACGATAATAATCATAATAAGGCAAGAAAACGCATGTCTAGAAATATTTATAATCAAAACATATGGGTGCATCCAAAAACACAACATGTTAGGTATAAATCAATTAATCGATATAGGGGTAAATATAATTGCTTGAATATTGTTAATAAAAACAGGATTACAAAAATACAAAAAAGAGTCCAACGGGTTCCAAATTTTCTAAAAAAAAATTTAAGCAGCCTCTATGCTTGTAATTTAACACTTCCTGTTACAAGTGATGCCCCATACACACGGTCGGATTTTCTGATGGAGAATGTCCGATCAGAGCGTGTTGTCGGAAATTTCGACCGTGTTTGGGCTCCATCGGACATTTTCCACCGGATTTTCCGACACACAAAGTTTGAGAGCAGGATATAAAATTTTCCGACAACAAAATTTTGTTGTCGGAAATTCCGATCGTGTGTACACAAATCCGACGGACAAAGTGCCACACATGCTCAGAATAAATAAAGAAATGAAAGCTATTGGTCACTGCCCCATTTATAGTCCTGATGTACGTGTTGTACGTCGCCGCGTTCAGAACGATCGGATTTTCCGACAACTTTGTGTGACCGTGTGTATGCAAGACAAGTTTGAGCCAACATCCATCGGAAAAAATCCTAGGATCTTGTTGTCGGAATGTCCGAACAAAGTCCGACCGTGTGTACGGGGCATTAAAGTTCACCATATCTTTCCATTGAGAGCATAGCAGGCTAGGGGGGAAAGCCACCTCTAATGTAATTTTCTGAGCAATATCCCAACTCTAGTCCATAATAAACTAAATTCAGTGGGCAATGTTTCTTTTGCAATATTGTCCAAAGGAGCACATTTAGAATCAAGAGGAACATGAATAGAGCATATACTGTTAAGAGTCTGAAATATACCAGCCCAAAAAAGGTGATTCTGACCTGCCCCATGTTTGGAGACGATGTGGTGTGTAAGGAGCTCTATGCAGGATGAACAATTGTGTTAAGTGCTGTGATGGGGAGAGGCAAACTGAGGGAATGAGCTCCAAGGCCTGTTGCCATTGATCTTCTTCAAAGAGGCCCAGGTCCTCCTCCCACTGACCACTACTCTTCAAATGTATCTGTGCACTGACAGCTGTGTGTAAGGCAGAATATAAACAACCAATTAGTCCATTTACTGGACATGGATATTGCCATATCAAGGACAATAGATTGATTATATGTTAAAGGGAAGGAAGAAGTGTGGCTTTGTAAAGCGTGGCAGAGCTGTAAGTAATGAAAAAAACATTTTATGGGAGAAGCGATACCTCTCTACCAAATCAGTAAAAGACAACAGAACATCCTCCTTATACAACTGGTGTAGGTGGGTAATACCCACCTGCCTCCAGGAATCAAAGCCTTTAAGTTTGGCAAGTTCATATACAGTCAGGTCCATAAATATTGGGACATCAACACAATTCTACTCTTTTTGGCTTTATACACCACCACAATGGATTTGAAATGAAACAAATAAGATGTGCTTTAACTGCAGACTTTGAGCTTTAATTTGAGGGTATTTACATCCAAATCATGTGAATGGTGTAGGAATTACAAAAGTTTGTATATGTGCCTCCCACTTTTTAAGGGACCAAAAGTAATGGGACAATTGGCTGCTCAGCTGTTCCATGGCCAGGTGTGTGTTATTCCCTCATTATCCCTTTTACAAGGAGCATATAGAAGGCCCAGAGTTTATTTCAAGTGTGCTATTTGCATTTGGAATCTGTTGCTGTCAACTCTCAATATGAGATCCAAAGAGCTGTCACTATCAGTGAAGCAAGCCATCATTAGGCTGAAAAAACAAAACAAACCCATCAGAGAGATAGCAAAAACATTAGATGTGGCCAAATCAACTGTTTGGAACATCCTTAAAAAGAAAGAACGCATCGGTGAGCTCAGCAACACCAAAAGACCTGGAAGACCACGGAAAACAACTGTGGTGGATGACCTAAGAATTCTTTCCCTGGTGAAAAAAACACCCTTCACAACAGTTGGCCAGATCAAGAACACTCTCCAGGAGGTAGGTGTATGTATGTCAAAGTCAACAATCAAGAGAAGACTTCACCAGAGTAAATACAGAGGGTTTACCACAAGATGTAAACCATTGGTGAGAGAAGAGTATGGAGAAGGAAAGGAACTGCTCATGATCCAAAGCATACCACCTCATCAGTGAAGCATGGTGGTGGTAGTGTCATGGCGTGGGCATGCATGGCTGCCAATGGAACTGGTTCTCTTGTATTTATTGATGATGTGACTGCTGACAAAAGCAGCAGGATGAATTCTGACTTGTTTCGGGCAATATTATCTGCTCATATTTAGTAAAATGCTTCAGAACTCATTGGACGGTGTTTCACAGTGCAGATGGACAATGACCCGAAGCATACGAAAGTAACCAAAAAGTTTTTTAGGGGAAAGAAATGGAATGTTATGCAATGGCCAAGTCAATCACCTGACCTGAATCTGATTGAGCATGCATTTCACTTGCCGAAGACAAAACTGAAGGGAAAATGCCTCAAGAACAAGCAGGAACTGAAGACAGTTGCAGTAGAGGCCTGGCAGAGCATCACCATGGATGAAACACAGTGTCCGGTGATGTCTATGCATTCCAGACTTCAGGCTGTAATTGACTGCAAAGGATTTGCAACCAAGTATCAAAAAGTGAAAGTTTGATGGATGATTGTTAATCTGTCCCATTACTTTTGGTCCCTTAAAAAGTAGGAGGCACATATACAAACTGTTGTAATTCCTACACCATTCACCTGATTTGGATGTAAATACCCTCAAATTAAAGCTGAACGTCTGCAGTTACATCTTGTTCATTTCATTTCAAATCCATTGTGGTAGTGTATAGAGCTGAAAAGATTAGAATTGTGTCGCTGTCCCAATATTTATGGACCTGACTGTAAGCACTGTTTTTCCAAACTTGTGTATACTGCTTAAATCCTACACACATGAGATGTCTGAACCCTAACAGATTGCCACAATTTGTGGAACAGGAAAAATGTTGGAAACCTATGTTGAACATGAAAATGGCCTGATGCTAAGAGTTCCATTGGGGAACCTCATGAATTTTTGAAAGAATAATACGTTTGATGGGATCCTCCTTATTAATGACCTGCCAACCATGAGTGAGCTGTAGTTGGGAAGCCATATAGTACAATTTAGCATTAGGAATCGCCACTGCCAGGGCCCCACCATCTTTAGGAAGTTGAAGAGTGCTAAGCTTTATTCTAGAGTGGCCACGTTTTCATATTAGGTCCCAAAATAGTGTGTCAATACCTTTAAATATCTTCTGTGGGAGCCACACAGGGCAATTATGTATCAAGTATAATAACTGTGGCATCCAAATCATCTTGCTTGCGTTAGCCCTGCCAATAACTCATAGAGGTAACTTACACCAAGTTCTTCCTGTCTGCCTGAGCCTGGTAAGAAGAGGGTCAATGTTTTGGGACACATAATCTATCACCCAAGGCATAACCTGTACCCCTAAATATTTGAAAGAGGGGACAACAGAAATTAGTGATGCTGGGGGGGGATCATCTGGCAATGGCTTAAGTGCCATCAATA
Organism: Lithobates clamitans; assembly: GCA_037952925.1. Taxonomy (NCBI): domain Eukaryota; kingdom Metazoa; phylum Chordata; class Amphibia; order Anura; family Ranidae; genus Lithobates; species Lithobates clamitans. The sequence goes on along the minus strand of JBBGZY010000935.1, from coordinate 3,029,144 downwards.
CCGATTTGTCCCAGTTGATGGGGAATGCTGAAAAACAAATTTGTATATAGGCGGTAGCCACCAAGAAAGAAGAAATGTCCCCCAAAAATAAAAGTGTATTGTCAGCATAGAGGGCAAATTTGTCTTCCCCATTTTTCCAGCAAAATCCCACTATTTCCGGGGACTGCCTAATGGCTGCTGCTAATGGCTCTCCAGGGCAAATAGGAGGGGTGACCCCTGCCTAGTGCTGCAATGTAATGAGAAAGGATCTAACGCGTGTCCATTTACTTGCACTATGGCTATGGAAAAGGAGTAAACTAGCTTAATCCAGTCAATGAAGTGCAGGTCAAAGCCAAATTTTTGTAATACATGCCATAGCAAGTCCCGCTCAATAATGTTGAATGCTTTGGCCGCATCAAGTGACAGAATTGCTCTATTACCAGTATTTTACCAGTATTTTCAATGGGAATCTGAAGGTTAAGAAACCATCTTCTGATGTTAAAGAGGAGCTCCACCCAAAAAGGAAAGCTCCGCTTATCTGCACCCGCCCCCCCTCCGTTGCCACATTTGGCACCTTTTGGGGGGGAGCGGGTACCTCGCCTTGACAGGTACCTGCTACCAATTCTGGCTGAGTTCCCCACAGCGAACTCAGCCGGAAGTTCAGATCGTGGCAGAACTTTCAAACATTGCAAAAGTTTAGAATCAAATACCGAACCCCATTGAAGTCTATGGGGCCCGAACTGTAAAAACTTAACGGGCCCATTTTGAAGGCTTATATGCAAGCAATTGGGCATTCAAATGGTATGGGGGTCCGGGTACTCCTCTAAGGGCTCTAGGGGACATGTATCAATGAAAACATAGTTTGTAAAATACATCATTTTTAAATGAGCAGTGATTTACTGATGCTTAAAGTAAAACCATTAACATGAGAAAAAAACAATAAAAATTAAAAATTCCTTTAAATATAGTGCCTGGGGGTCCCCTTAGTCTGCCTGTCTACCATGCATAGAACCTGCTGCAGCAATAATGACATTTACAAAGCCCAAAAAAATGACATTTTTCCTGCAAGCTTTCTGTATTTGGTAAACAACAGCTTAGGGAGCCAGTCTGTATGATGAGGTCACAATTTAGTGCACTCGGAACAAGATTAGAGATTTTTTGGATACATTCTGGTGTCTCTTTCACAGACTTTGGATAGAAGTAACAGGTGCAGAAAAATCTTTGGTTGTCGGTGGTGCCTGCACACCGCAACCCTATTGAGGTACTCTTGATTAAAGCAAGAATTGGCCTTGCTGTCAAAATTTTAATTATATGCACCTGTCAAACAGGTGCGTAAAAAACTGGCATTTGGGTGTCGGTGGTGCCTTCACACCATAACCCTATAGAGGTACTCTTTATGAAAGCAAGAATTGGCCTTGCTGTCAAAAATTTTAATGATATGCACCTGTCAAACAGATGCAGAAAAACTGGTCCATGGGTGTTAATTGTGCCCATGGAACCTACTCCAAAAAAGGACTTTCAGTTTAAATCAACACCCACAAAGCTAGGCAGCCTAGGCAGTCTGTCAGAAGTTAGCCTGCAGTTTCCTGCTTGTGTATTCTTACCTCCTTCTTGCAGTGTTTCCCTACCCTGATTCCTTTCACATTTGTGGTTTGGCTGTGCTCACCTATGGGCGTTGTCTGCTATTCTGCCGACTTTTACTTCCTTCCCTTCCATCACTTCCTGGCCCGCCTTCTAGTTTGCTTGCCTATATAAGACATTCTCAGTGTAACCCACATTGCCTGAATAACTTCACAATTCTCCAAGATTCCAGTTGCTTGTCACTTGTTTATACTGTGTCTGACTACCCATGTACTAACCCTGCCTTCATATACTGTCTATGCTTGTTCACTACCGACCCTGACCTCGGCTTGTCTCCTGGATTTCGTTTTGGCTGCTGCTTGTACTCTGCACATGTGAATGGTCTCCGGTGAAGAAGCAGGCTGGGGCTTAGACTCTGTGCCCTGGAGAACCCTGGGTTGGCGATCTGCAAGGGCTCCCTACCACAGACGCTTGACAGTTTGCTCAGGCCATTAGCTCCTCTGAGACAACACAGCCTCTTCTGGATCAACTTCAGTGTTTGGCGCAATGAGTTGATGTCCAACAGTTAAGAACAGATCATGCAGTGCCTGCAGGAGCTTTCCCCCCATTTGGATCAGCTGCAGGTTTTGGCCACTTTCTCACCCTCCATCTCGGCTCCTGTTTCAGTTCCTGCTGCTCCAGCTCCTGGGATCTCTCCAGTAGAGGGCAGTCCTTTAAAACTCCAGCTGCCTCTGCTGTCTCACTTTTTCTGGTGATCCTAAAGTTTGTCGGGGGTTTCATCAATCAGTGCTCGATCCACTTTGAGCTAGCCGGACATTTTTTTTTAAGGTGGCGTACATGATTTCACTCCTTTCGGGAGATGCTCTGGCTTGGGCCTCACCACTGTGGGAACATCAAGATCCTACTGTTTCCAGTATCTCTGCCAACTTTTCCGTAACACCTTTGATGTGCCCAGCAGGGCCTCATCCGCTTCTGGAGCTCTTCTTTAGCTTTGTCAAGGAAAAATGACTGCTGGTCAATATGCAGTTCAGTTTTGCACCTTGGCTTTGGAATTTGCATGGGTCTAGCAGATCGTATTAAGGATGAACTAGCTGGCAGAAAAATACTCCATACCCTGAATGACTTGATCATCCTTAGCATCCAAATTGATGTCTGCTTCCAGGTGCAAGATCTGGAAAGGACTGGTCTACGTCACCCCCCAGTGGGTCGTTTTTCTTCTGTTGTCCAGAAAGCCCCATACCAAACTATCTCCCCAGCTCTTTCGGCTTCTGAAGAACCTATGCAATTAGACCAGACATGCCTCACTATACAAAAGTGGCCACGTTGTCGGAGACTCAGCCTATGTCTTTACTGCAGAGCTGATGGTCATATAATAAAGTCCTGTCCTGTCCGTCCGGAAAACTCTTGGGTCTAGGACGCTCAGAGGGAAATGATCTAGACCAGAACCTAAATTCTGCCACTTACCCTCGATTTTTCATACCTGTCTATATTCATCGGGCCCTGAACTCTTATCAAGTTTCTGCATATGTGGACTATGGGGCAGACGGAAATTTTGTCAAACAGTCCTTGGCCACTGAATTGGGCATTCCTCTCATTCCCTTGGCAATGCCTCTATCAGTATCTGCAGTCAATGTCTCTACCTTGGCCTTGAAACCCCTATGGTTTTGAACTACCTTCATAACTATGCATGTTGGTGTTCTTCAACCTAAGGAAGTCTCCTTCCTGATCCTTCCTAAGTCCTCTAGTCCCATCATTCTTGGACTTCCATGGTTGCAGAAACACTCACCCTATCTGGATTGGAAGTCTGGCCAAGTGTTATCTGCAGAAAGGGTTCATCCGTAAATCCAATTCTGCTGGTGCTGGCTTCTTCTTTGTGGAGAAAAAGGATGGTACACTCCGACCCTGCATTTATTATGGAGAACAAGGTAATGCCGCTCTTCAAGCCCTGCGGACCATAAAGAAAAAGCTTCCACCCTTGATGAGAGTCAGGTGCAGACTGTGCGCAAGTCTATGTTAACAAGGAAATCCCGGACTGCTGCACTCTGAAACAATCATCAGCCCTGGGAACTCCATCAGCAACATCAGAATCAGGGGCTTGATAGCTGCTGCTAATCCAGGACTGATTCATTTTGATGAATGTCAGCCATTCCACGGAGTCTGTGGACAGATGCACTTTTTTTATCTGTCAGATAACCTCTGGCAGCACTGAATGCCCATTCAGAAAGCATGCTTGATATAGGGCAGTTCAATTGCATAGTTCTGGCCAGTAGTCTATTCTCATGACCCAGTTACCCAGTAGATTGTCAACTGGAACGCTTATCAAGTCTGTTTTTGCCCCTAGATAATCTCCCACCATATGATGCAGATGCTGCCAATCAGATGTGGAAGCTGACAGTCCTGGGTACCAAGGACTAACATCCTCTTTAAGGTGTCCTCAAGATATTTTATCTTCTGCTCCCTCTGTGTGGATGATTTCACCACAAGTTTGCAGAGGCATAATAAGCAGACTCCTCGAGGTCACTGAGGATTACATTATGTGGAACTGCCACCTCCCAGCCACATTCTACTTCCAAGGGTTCTAGGGATGGAAAACCATTTGTTAAGGGTTGATGTATGTCTTCCTCTGCTTCAATGCCTCCAAAACTGCCAGTATCCTCCTCCTCCTCATCCCTCTCCTCTTGTATGGAGTCGTAAAAATGGTGTCTGCATAAAGCCAGCCTTGAGAGGAAGGGAAGTCCTCCCTTCCTCTTGCTGCTCTGCCTTAAGTGCCCTGTCTATAATGCCAGCAGAAACACAACAGGGATTGTGTCATTAATGCATGCATTGTCATGGCTTACCATCCTTAATACTCCATGTTTCCATAGCACACATTCCTGGATAAGCTCTAAAATATTTGGGTGCTGCAGCAACAAACAGATTCAAATTGGTTCAGAAAGTAACAATAGAGATATTTGCCAGCACACCATGGATCGACAAGGTAGCGTACAGATTTTTTGTTGCATGATCACATCACAGAGTAGTGCAATGTTTCGGAGCCAGGCAGGGCCCATTCGTCAGGCATGTAATAAGTGTGGGTTAACAGTGTACAGTATTTAAATAACCATCAACCAATCAAAAAAGAGACAGAAGCAAAGGTTCCCTCACCCCATGACAGGTGTGACGCCATCAGTCCTGCCAAAAGAAAGTAAATAAAGGCAGACATCAAAGGCGTATGTCAAAACAAACACAAGAGTTGCTAGATTCCATAATGACATGGTTACTGAGTACTGACCTTTGTACATTGTCTGCAAATTAAGCATCAGTCACAATATATATACGTTGTGCAGTTTCATCTAGCCGTGGTTCCTGATCTTCATTAGGATCGGTGTCAGTACGGGGAACCAAGGTTGCCTGTCAACCAAATGGATCAAATCCTAACAAGGAACGGCGATCTCCTAGCAACAGGGGTCGCTGCCAGGCTGGGGCCCGCCAATGCCATGGGAACACCTCCATGGCAAAGACCATGTCCAATCACAGTCTTGAGGAGTGGAGGGAACAGTGAAGGTGAAAGATCGATACTATCCTAATTCCTAAGGATTAGGACAAAGCATTTGGAATCGATACTGCCACTAATCTTTATCGTGAGATTAAATGATTAGGGAGGAGACGAGTTGACCTGGAATTGCATGGCCAGACGCTTTCTGAATACTATAGAACAATGAGGATACCAGGAGAATTGAAAACCAACCCATGATTTGCCGCCATAAACATGAATGGTGGTGTAAAGTGGCTACTCAGAATTTGCTTAACTTTATGCTGATCATTATTGCAGAGGTTAAAGTCCAAATATGCCAAGTTAACAGGAAATTAACTACATTGGAACTGTCGGTTCTGGACAAAGACAAACAACCTGGTACATTGAAGAAAATTGACAGTGAGATCTCAACATACACAGCAAGACAAAAACAAGCCAAACGTGACAGATTTAAGTTGATAAACCAAGACTACCAGGAAGGAAAGGTATTTCCCTGGCTCACTGGCTTCAGTCGACCGAGGCGAGGACTTCACACATGTCCTCTAGGAAGACCACTTAGAAATGACCGTCCTGCACCATCAGACAGTGATTGTCCTACAGAGAAGCCGTGAACTGATAGTGACTCCAGAACAACAAGAGACATTAAAGCCCTGATTACTGCAACCAAGGGTCCCAATTTTCTGGTTCCAAGATGAGACGATGACTCAGGAGGGGCATCAAGAGGCCGTGGCACCCAACCACCATGCAGCAGCCGCCAGGGCCCGAAGCTTGCCCAGTGATTAATCTATCATCTAGACCTATGGTCGAATGATGAGTTACGACTCTTATCAAAGGGCCTTTTTTTTGCCCTACTGCCAGATTTCAGAATTTTGACTTTGAGGTCGAAATGTTGGTCAAACAACACTTCCACACATCACCCAATACAATGCCCACCAGACCAGTGACACTGTTTAAATTTAAAAGCAAATTCTTTCCACCTGGACAATTCCACTCCATTGACATCTTTATACGAATTATTAAACATGATGTGTGCAACAATGTCTCCAACAATACGTACACCAACTTAAGTCCTGATGAGTTTACCGCATTAAGGACACTCAAGGAAGACAAAAGTATTATCATTAAACCTGCTGATAAAAGCAGTGCTATAGTGGTCATGGATTATGTGGATTACAAGGAGGGCATGACTGCCATGTTTATTGACACAGCAAGTTACGTTGTACTCAAAAAGAACCCTGTACAAGTATTAAAAATGCACTAAACTCTTTGATCAACATTGGTAGACTGAACGGCTGGATATCTGATAACATTGCCAAATTTCTATGTAACAAACACCCCCGCTGTCCTGTCATTTACGGTATATCCAAAATCCACAAAAGAACATATCCTGTGAAATTCAGACCCATTGTGTCTGGCAAGGGGTGATCATTTAACCTTTGTCCCAATTCCTTGACTATTTTTAACAGTCTTTGGCAAGGAAGTTACCATCTTATATCAGGGACACAAATGATTTTTTGTAGAAACTTAATGCGTTTATGGACTTTGATGATGGGTGGAAACTTGCAACCATGGATATTTGATCCCTGTACATATTTCCAATGAAGCTGGATTGCAGGCCGTCAGACACTACTTGACTGACACAGAATCGATACAAGTACCAAGTGAGTTTCTGATTAAATGTCTTGACTTTGTATTCACAAATAATTATTTTACATTTGAGAGACTAAATATTCACAGATTCGAGGCACAGCCATTGGCAGTTCTGTGGCCCCATCTTTTGCAAATCTCTTTGTGGGTTTCCTTGAGAAACGCTATATTTATCCAACTGATGCTTTCACTAACCATATCAAATGTTGGCTAAGATACTGATGACATTTTCCTTATCTTTGACTTTGCTGACTATCTGAACAGTATCTTCGCAGGGGTTGTATTTATGCCAGAAATTTCACCATAAAATATTTCCTTTCTGGACCTAATGATTACTAAGTCCCAAGGTTCTTTGGTTACATCTCTTTTTACAAAACCTACTGACAGAAACACACTTTTGCATTACCAAGTGCACACCCCAAACATCTTCTCAACAGCCTTTCAATTTCTCAGTTTCTGAAAATCGCACGTATCTGCTCCAATGAGGATGATAAACAACAACAACTAAACAAGATGTATGATACATTTCTGGAAAGAGGGTACCCTACGAAGGTACTTGATCATGCACTGGCCAGGTCCATGACCACTGGCACCAAACCAACTGGGCCTTTGGATCGACCACTATTCATTTATACATTTAACCAAGAGTTTGATCATATCAGACAGGGGGTAACGCAAAGTTTACGCTTCTTACAGGCTGACAACACATTGATGTCTGACCTCACAACGATGCCTTAATTGCACATAGATGCAATAAGACGCTTTATGATTTCCTTGTTCAAGCCGACCCTAGACAAAAATAAACCAAAACTCCACCCAGGATCTCCCAGAAGACTGGTTGTTATAAATGCCACAATTGTAATGTGTGTAATGCTCCTACATGTGGTGAAAACTTCACGCACCCACACATGGGGAATTACTACCGTATTCAGGAGTATCTTAACTGTAACACTGATTATTGTGTATATGTATCTTAAATGCTCGTGCGCACTTGCTTATGTGGGTAAAACAACTGATCCTTTCAAAAGAAGGTTTCAAAAACAGAGGAGTGGCATTAGGGTAGTTCTGTCTAAAACAGAGGAATGCACACAGATGGATCTCAACAAACCAGTGGCAGTGCACTTTGTTAAATATAGACATCAAATACATGAACTGAGGGGTATAGTTATTGAGGATGTCCTACAGCCCAACAGAGGCGGCGACCATGATCATCTGGTGCTACAGCGCAAAGCTTACTGGATCCACAGGGTGTGGTCAATCCTGTAGGACACAACACCAATCTATCATTCACATGTTTTTATAGATGATAGATAATTAATCTGTATTTTTGGCCGATGTTATGATTGAGCCAGTTTACCAGGACCTTGGATTTTTTTCTTCTTTTTCTTTTTTCTTGACTTGGGGAACTGCTGGATGACATTACAATGGATGATGGGGTTACTATTGAACTGCTGGGATTATTTTGGTTGTTACCTGCATTCTTCCCCACATATACTGCACCTGAAACATTACTATGCTAAACGCAGTTAAGGTGCTCCCTTTTTTACTTAGGCTTTGCTCCCGTTTACTCCCTTTACCCCCTTTTCTACTTTGCCCCCCTCTCTCTCCTTTGCATATTTTTCCTTTCCACTCCTTTTTGTCCCCATCTTCTTTTTCCCTCCCTTTGGTCCCATTGTGTAACTCAACCCCCCCCCCCCCCCAACATTGTCCATCTGCTGAACCTCTAGTTTTCCTTTCGTTTCCTTCTCTCTCCATCTTCCCAATTTGTCACTTTTCTTACCATTTATCTCTCTCTCTATTTCCACACCTAACCCTCATGTACATTCCTTCACTGTTGTCAATTAGCCTTTACAATTCTATTTCTATGACTTTCCCCCCACATTTTCTGCTTTTATTTTAATATTTATTATTTATTTATTTTTCACTTTATTTTTAATACTTTTATTTATTTTTATTTCTTTTGCAATTTCGCTTTTTCTTCTTATATCTTCTTATATCTTACACTACAGTTATTCCTTTTTATATTATAATTTTTTTTCTTGTATTTCTTACATTTTTTCCATTTCTTATTTTTTTTTACTTAGATCTCAAATTTGTGTCCTTTTTTTTCTTTCTTTTTGGACTTCTCCCCATTTCTATATATCTGTCATTCCATTCCCACTTTTTTTCGCTACTTTGCCATGTTTACTTTTTGTGTCTTTCATTACTCATTGGTCCTGACCTTCTCTCTTTTCACTAATTCTCCCTCTTCTTTGTCTCTTTCCTCAGTATTTTCTTCCGCTTGGGCAGCTTTGTTTTCCTCTATACACTGACACCTTTCACCTTCACTATTACTATTACTACTTTCCCATGGCATCGGCAGCCCTGGCCTGGCAGCGTCCCCTGTTACTAGGAGATCGCCTACTGTGCTGCGGATGCATGGCCGATGTTCCTTATTAGGATTTGGTCCATTCGTTGCTAGGAATCCTCACTTCTCCTCACTGACACCGATTCTAATGCAGATCGGCCACGGTCAGATGGATCTGCACAACGTACTGTATATATTGTGACTGATGCTTGATTTGCAGACAATATGCACAGGTCAGTAACCATGTTATTATGGGATCTAGCAACTCTTGTGTTTGTTTTGACATAAGCCTTTGATATCTGCTTAAATTAACTTGCTTTTGGCGGGACTGATGATGTCACACCTGTCAGCGAGAGGGCGGTCCTTTGCTTCTGTCTCCTTTTTTGATTGGTTGATGGTTATTTAAATACTGTACACTGTTACCCCACACTTATCACTGCTCTGTGATGTGATCATGCAATAAAAATCCATTTGGAAGCTACCTTGTCGATCCATTGTGTGCTGGCAAATATCTCCATTTGTTCACCATCCTTGTTGCCTCCTCAAATGGTAACAGTATAGTGCATGCTTCCTTTATCAGCAGCTATTGGTGTGGGGAAAAAAGCAGAGTCGGCCTGAGTCTGTCGCTGTGCCATACTGACACAGGTACTCATTGACGGCCCTCTGCTGCATGTGCAGTCGCTGCAGCATTGCCAAAGTTGAGTTCCACCTATTGGGCATGTCACAAATCAGGCGGTTTACATGCAGGTGGAATCCCCGCTGAATTTTAGCCAACCAAGAACTGGCTGTGTATGACCCCCTGCAATGGCTACAAAATTTTCTGGCCTGCTTTAGCAGATCTTCCAACCCTGGGTACCTGCTTAACCACTTCCAGCCCAAGGACATTATATGATGTCCTGGACTTTGAGTGGGGATATCTGAATGATGTCTGCAGCTACAGGCATCATTTAGATATCATCTTTTTTGGCCAGCGATTCTGTGCACCGAAAGAATGATCAAGCGTCTGAACTTCTTCTCCGGGCTTGCCCGTATGATCAGCAAGCTGGAGAAGGAATCGGTTGCCACTGGAAGTTGATCATAGAGATTTCTGGTGACCAGATGGTCCCCAGTCATCTCTATGACCCTCGGGAGCCCGTGTGTGATGTTATGATGTCACGTACGGGCCAGATGGGCAGATATAAACAAAGCCAGGGATGCGGCTTTCCAGCCTGGAGGAGAGATGTGGAGTCTTGTAAACCCCACATCTGTCCATAAAGAGGACCTGTCACACATTATTCTTATTACAAGGGATGTTTACATTCCTTTTAATAGAAATAAAAGTGACCAAAAAATAAATAAATTTAAAGAGAACATGTAAAAATTAAAAAATGAAGGTAAAATAAACCATAAAAAAAAAAATAGAGTGCCCCCCATCCCCGTTTGCTCGTGCGCATGCAAGTCTCACCTACATATGTAAACGGTGTTAAAATCACACATGTGAGGTACTGTCGTGTGCGTTAGAGAAAGAGCAATAATTCTAGTCCAAGACCTCCTCTGTAACTCTAAACCGGTAACTCTAAGCCGGTAACCTGTAAAAAATGTTACATAGAGACGGAGACGATTGCGTCCTCTCCCGTGGAGGTCAAACATCACTTCTGCCCATAGCTCTTAAAGGAGATTTTTTTTCAATTATTTTTATTTAGTTTTTTTTTTTATTGCATTTTAGTGTAAATATGAGATCTGAGGTCTTTTTGATCCCAGATCTCATATGTAAGAGGTCCTGTCATTTTTTTTTCCTATTACAAGTGATCCAAAAATGTTTTTTTTTTTTTAAAGTGTCAAAATAAAAAACTTAAAGTAAAAAAAAATGGGAAAAAAAAACAAAAATTTTTTAAAGCGCCCCGTCGTGACAAGCTCGCGCGCAGAAGCAAATGCATACGTGAGTAGCGCCTGCATATAAAAACAGTGTTCAAACCACACATGTGAGGTATCACCAAGATCGTTAGAGTGAGAGCAATATTTATAGCCCTAGACCTCCTCTGTAACTCAAAACTGGTAACCTGTAAAAATGTTTAAACATCGCCTATGGAGATTTTTAAGGGAAAAGTTTGTCGCCATTCCACGAGCGTGTGCAATTTTGAAGCATGACATATTGGGTATCAATTTACTCAGCATTATCTTTCACAATATTAAAAAAAATGGGCTAACTTTACTGTTGTCTTATATTTTATTTCAAAAAAGTGTATTTTTCCCAAAAAAAGTGCGCTTGTAAGACTGCTGTGCAAATACAGTGTGACAGAAAGTATTGCAACAACCACCATTTTATTCTCTAGGATGTCAGAAAAAATATATATGTTTGGGGGTTCTAAGTAATTTTCTAGCAAAAAAAATGATTTTAACTTGTAAACAACAAGTGTGAAAAAGCTGCTTGATTAACAAAATGTAATAAAGATGGGGAAATGTGTATGTGGATGCACTTTAATCAATGGAAAGTGGTTTTTAGTACACTTTAACTTGAGCACTCACTACACAGACACACTCCACTGACCTACTACAATATACTGCAATAAAACTGCATTGACGCACTGCAGTATACTGCGGTAAATGAGCAATAATGCACTGAAATATACAGGGTTAAACGTTCACTAACACACTGCAATCTACTGCGTTAAACGTGCACCAATGCATTGAAATATACTGCATTAAACATGTATTAACACACTGCAACATACTGCGGTAAACCTGCAATGAAACATACTGCGTTAAACATGCATTAACACACTGCAATATACTGCAGTAAACCTGCAATAGGGGACTGAAATATACTACGTTAAATGTGCAGCAATGCACTGCAATATACTGCAGTAAACGTGCAGTAACACATTGAAATATACTTTGTTAAATGTGCACTAGAATCAAGTCACATTTAGGAAGGTAGCTGAACCTCTGAGACATCAAGTTTGCATAAGGCAAGTAGACAAACAAATGAAAATAATATAATAACAAAACAAAGTCACACCAAACAGAACCTCTGAAAACATGCTCCATGCAGGAACCACTACCGGGGGGGCATACTACCTAGAAGATGGAAAGAGGGCATCGCCAAATGATGCCCTAATAGGGATATACGGCTGCAGCCAGTAGAGCATAAAATAAGTAATGTAGACTATTTTTCCTCTCAGTATGGCAGAGCATCTCATAGTAGAAGTTAAACAGCAACTCCAGAAAAACCAAGGGCTGTAATATAGGCAGAGTAAGCGTAGTAAACCCAGCAGGTAAGTAATCATGTTGGAGTAGCAGCTTACAGAGATCGCTCATTAAGATCCAGCCAGCTGGTCGCAGCAGCAGGGGTGTCGACATAATGTGTGATGCCCTAGGCCACCATGTGGAGCTTGACAGGATACAGAGTAGAATAGGTGACTTCTAGCTGTCACAGATGTCATTTCACATCCGAGTATTTCACACACTGATGCTGTACCTCCACCGAAAAGTCGGGAAAGAAAGAAACCTTGGAGCCATTCACTATTATGTCAGATCTTTGGTGGGCCTTCTACAGGTTTAGGTATCTATCTTTGTAATTAAGTAATTTTAGGAGAAAGGATTGTGGAGTACTCCCTGGAGGGGAGGTCTGGTTGGAGCTCGATGGGATCTCTCCACAGCATACATAGGGAGAAACTCCCCACTCCAAAGATATCCTTCATCCATTTTCCAATAGGAGACTTGCCTTCCAATTTTTCAGGTAGACCAGCAATTCTTACATTGTTCCTCTGAAGTCTATTTTCTAGGTAAAAACAAAACAGAAGGTTGGTCTGGTTCATGGTGCAACACCCATCAATCAGGCACCTCATCCCAATAATCATAGAAATCTATTTTCTAGGTGTTCCAGTCTGGCTTCGTGGGCTACCAGTTGTTGCTGTGATTTGGAGGATTGTACTATAGGGTGTATTTGGTTTTCAGTGGTGCTAATCCTTTCTTCTGCACCCACTATCTGTTCCCTGATGTTTCTCATGTCTTGGCATATAAATGAGACTTCCTCCCTATGGCTGTCAAAGCCCTGATTAAGGGAAGTCAAGGAGGTTTTACAGGAGGTGATGGCATGCATTATGTCAGTTAGAGTGGGTTCAGTTTCCAAGGCAGGAGTATCCGTTTAGCTAGGTTCCAGCACAGGAACACTATCTGTACTCACAGCTTCATCAGCTTGGGACCACAAGGTCGCATCCTCCTCCCAGGCCAGAGAGCTGGAGTGGATCTGGTCTGCCTGTACCAGAATCAGAGCGGCCTCTGTAAAGGAGGCCCTTGAGTCTTGATCCTTCACTGGAGTTCAGGCGGCTCACTCCAATTGAGCTGAAGTTTGCCTCACCTTCTCCTTCAAGGAGCATTGTGGGAGGGACTCTGCACCATCTTGTTGAGACTGAATGGACTATTCTGCATCATCTTTGATCTACTTAGTCATGATCATGACACTGGAAAGCACCCCTGCAGGAAGTTCCGTAGGAACGGCAAGAGAAAATCTATCTGATGAGTTGTTTAAAGAGAGGATCAACCCGATTCAGAATGAATTGAAGAGAATTAGGTTGGAGAGCTCAAGCCAGCACGTCTGCCCCCCACTATTCTTTAATTATGACATGATCAGTGGGAAACTTCTTATTAATATCTCACCAAAGATAAAACCCCCAGTGTATAAAGCTTAGTACACATTATCAGACCATATTCTATAAAACAAAGGGTTGTCTGTGATTGTATCTTTGTACAAACTTCTCATATGGGCAGTCAAAATAACAAACTGCATAATGAAGGAAGGAAGGAAGGAAGGAAGGAAGGAAGGAAGGAAGGAAGGAAGGAAGCAAGGAAGGAAGGAAAGAAGAGAGGATAGAAGGAAATATTATTCAAAGAAAAAGGAAAGTCATTTTCTAGTCTATTATAGAACATCACATATATACATTTGAAATTATTTGTGTAAGTTTTTTAAAGGAAAGTCAAATACATTTTTCACCTCAAACATACAGATATGCTGTTTACCTTGCTGAATGAAACACTGAATGATCTGCCTCAAAATTAAATACTGATTCAATATTTTATAGCAAACTGTGGCACAAATAAAATCTCATACTGTGCCTTACAACAGAACAGTCAAACAGTGCTCAGTTTATGTGATTTGTTTAAAAACTAATAAAAGGAGCTTACCAATCATACCCTCGCTGTCTCTTACTTGACATTCTCGTCTTTGAGTATTTGTATCTTTCCTTATTACATTCTTGACATAAAGGCTTACGCTACTCAACTGTATGTGAATTCCAATATTGAGGAATTTGCACTTTTCCCAGTAGATGCTGTCATAAATATCCTTACAAATATACCTGATCCAATATATCTGCTACTCCTTGTATCTTTCAAAATATTAAAACCCGCTAAAACAAAATCAATTTCCAAATTAAAAAATGTATGTTCTTGGATTTTCATGTAGACCTTTTTGAGTCTATATGTTTGAAATGTAATATTCCCATTTATCTTATTCTAAAATGACCATAAGTACTGTATGCTCTATAAATATTTTTTAATTAATAAAGATTTTAAATTCTCACAAGGCATGAGTGGCCTATTAAATATTTGATTTGCTTTAAGTTTGTTTAATTTGCTGCAGTCTGTAGACTTGTCTTTCAGTAAAACTGTCTTTACTATCAGAGGCTTCAGTGAAGACCAAGCACCAAAATCTGCATCACTGGTAAGAACAATCCTGCTGAAGACAGGCGGTTGTGAAATTCATCCATGTGATTGTAATATAAGCCCTTAATGGAATCCCAGGAGAATATGATCTACAGACTTATGTAAAACACCATATCTGAACGCCCAAGAAAAAGAAAGGTGGGGAGCACAAACGGAGGAAAAGTAAAAAGTGAAAGTTGAAGGAAGATCTCCTAAGAAAGGAAACACAAAAATAGTCAACATTATCATATGGATGCATGCACCCATACCTCCCAGGGATTTATATAGTGGAGCATCTTTCCAAGCCTTACCTACCGGGGCCAATAGCAATACTATAGAAAGATGAAAGTCTGAGGTTCAGCCATATGCACTTCCTCACTAGTTACCCTGCCTAGCCATTCTTTTGGGTGGAAGGGATGGCCCACAACTTATCTGACATGAGCTTAAACATGAAATGTGCATCCTATTTCATACTATGCACACTGCCCACTGATATGAACCATCACTGTGCAACCCCACGCGTAGTGTGCAGGTATTTGGGTGCATAGTGACGGTTGACCATCTCCTAGCTAAATGTTTTTTGTTACTATTTGTTTGGCATGTACATGTGCCTCATGGCCATGACCCTTTTGACAATATCTTGCCTATTATGCCTGAAAATGTCCAGATTTGAATTACAACATTCACCTACTATAGACCTCAATGAGTTCCCCTCTCAGTTTGTGTTCAGCAAATTGCAGAGCAAGTGAAGTTCTGGTTCAACAAACCAAGAAGTCCAATAAATTTTGTTTTCTGAACTTGAACGTAGGGTTTGGACAAATTTTCTCACTCCCATTTATTATTTATTAGCAAATAAAAATGACCAGGGCACATACCACAACATTGATAGGAACACCTAGAAAACAAGCAAACAAATGCTAAATGGCAGCTGTGGGTCTTTTTTTTTTTGAGTAGCCTCTCCCCAGGAAAGAATTGTCCAGTCCCACCAGATTTATAGCCTGTGGTGAGGTAGAAGTTGATGTAATTTCTGCGGCCTCTAAAGAATGGTTGGTGTCCAGGTCGAGAAAGGACCTAATGGTAGTTTTTCCCATAGAGGATGTTTTCTTCTGGGTCTGAGCACCCCTTTTGACATTTATTTTTTTTTCATTTCATTTGTCTTTCATTGATCTGCAAAGGCCTAATCTGTAGACAGAAAAGGTGCTAAATTAACTTTCCATTGATACATTGGACTATACAGTCACGTCCATAAATATTGGGACATCGACACAATTCTACTCTTTCCTGGTGCATCATGGCAGCATACATATAGGTTGTGACTCCGCCCCACAACCTGATAGGACTGGTTAACTATAAATCAAAGACAGACCCGGCTCCCAGCATTCTGCTTTTTTTCCTCACCTGATCAGGACTGAAATCACAAGGTATCCCTTACCGTTACCCCAGCCAGGTTCAGCCTCTCCTGGATGGAAGTCCTTCCTGTAAAGTCTCTAAATGAGCCTATATGGTTAAAACCCCATTCTGGTTGTCTGGGGGGCATATCTCAGCCTCTCCTGGGCAGAAGCCCTTCCTCTACAGTCTCTAAATGAGCTATATGGTTGGAGCCCCATTCTGGTGGTGCAGGCTTCTCAAAGCTTTAAACAAGCTTTGACATAAGTGACAGCATTTCCTTTTTCTTTCCATATGCTTTTTACTACTTTTCTCTGTGTTATGGGCGTTTGCCATTCCTAAGATGGATGCAGCAGTGCAAGTACACTCTGAGCATGAGAGGCAGGAAGTGATGCGGCCTCTGTGTTTCCTGGCTAGAGCTTTTCCAGGATAGTGATCTGAACATGCTCAGGCACTGATATCATCACTAATGGCAAATGTAAGTTCTAAATGGTTTTATGGCAACAAATGGTGGAGCTCTCTACTCATGCATGCTGGATGCTTATGTGGTCATTGTTTGCAGGTATGTTTTCCCTTTTTATGGCATTCACCTGTGTTTTTCCTATCTCCTTCTCAGTGTTGCTCTAGGATCATTGTGCTCTTTATGGCATTCACCTGGGCTCTTCCTATCCCCTTTTAAATGCTTGCTCTGGGATCACTGTGTTGGGCTCAGTTTCCACTAGTGCGACTTGTCACTGCAAAATCACATGACAAGCCGTACCCCATGATTTCCAATGAGTACCGTTCCTATGTGCGTCCATAGACCTCAAGAATACACAAGCATTGCTTCAAGTCGCATCAAATTTGCTGCAAAATCATGCGACTTTCAGGTCGCAATAGTGGAGACTTAGCATTATGCTGTTTTTTCATTTCAGTCTGCTGCTTTGCTTTGTTTCTATGGGAAACGCTGTCCAGTCAGACCACCCATTGCCTTTAAGGTATAGGGATAAGGTAAGTAGTGAAGATTGAGAAAAAGAGAGCCAATATCTATAGTCCTGTAAGGACTACAAGATGGAGGGAGCCTTCTGACGGTCAAGACAAGTCACCATCTAAGAACAGACATCCAGGCAATATTGACAAAGATTATCATTGCTCCCCGTTTACAAACATCACAAGTTACCAGCCATAATAGTCGCTGCATTTGTTGTGGAAGGTCATTGCCTGCCAAGATAGTATGTCAAATTTGCCTGAAACAAGCACTATACAGCCCTGCAAGGACCTCAAGGTGAAGAGAGCCTGTTAAAAGCCAGAAGAGTCACTGTTCAAGCGCAGACATACAGGCAACATTGATCAATGTCATCATCTCGCCTCTCATTTTGTTTGCTCCCCGTTTACAAACACCACAGATTACCAGCACTCATGGTTGCTGCATTAGTGGTGGAAAGTCATTGCTTGACAAGCTACAGTGCAGGAATTGCCTAGCACTTCCAACCAGAGCCAGTAGGTGGTGTCCAAATAGGAAATCTTGCCATGAGAAGAAAGCGTTAAAGGGGCCACAAGCTTTGAAGATTGCCCAATAGAGACTTTTTTGCAGGGGCAGCTAAGGATGCAATTGCCTGGGTTGAAATGGAGGAAACTCTCCATAAGGTTAGAAAGTACTAATTTCCTTCACTGAACAACTGCAAGAGTTAATCCAGGAAGAATTGAATAGGTCAGAAAAAAATGCCCTTATAAACAAGCTGTCAAAACTGTATACCCTGAAAAAAGCTAAAGGTCAACCTGCTGCAGTTTTATCTGATGATGGATGCATCATGAATATAGCTATCAAAACATGTCACATTCAAGGAGGCTCTACTCCGAAAATTAGATCTAGATCCGAAGTGCTTCTACATACTGTAGCATCTGCAGGTGCTGGCACACCAGCAATAACCAGCCAATGTGCTGAGTGACTCTAATGGGAGTGGATGCAAAATTATCAACCAGCTGCTGCACCTGCAGGACTCTGAGGAAAGTGGCATGGTCTGCATCCCTTTAGACAAGATACTCCCAATAGGGAATCATATGAAAAATGAAATTTTTATTGCAGTGGATGCCAAAAAAATGTGACTTTTACCTTGGGGAAGACTTCTGCGAAAATCAATGAACCAGTTGTACAAGCTGGACGTCAATTTTGTTTGGGAGCCACGTCGCATGACTGCCCAATTATCAGTTAAAGCGACGCAGTACCGAATCGCAAAAAGTGCTCTGGTCTTTGGCCAGCCAAATGATCCGGGACTTAAGTGGTTAAATAACCCCGTCTGGAAGAAGTGAAGAGACAAGTTGGTAAAAGCTTTGTAAGAGCTGAAATTGGTGGCATACTCTGTGGTGGATGTGTCAGACGTCAATTGATGTTTTTCAAGAACGGTGTTCCCCGCGCTCATGGCAAGGAGTGCATTATGGCTGAAGCCATGGTTGGTGGATCCTGCCCAAAAAAAAAAAAAAAATGGTGCAAGACACCAGAACACAGATCCAATCTATTTGGGAGTAGACAGGATACAGCCATCTCAAGGGTGACCATTATCAGGTCAGGGCGAATATCATCTCACTAAAAAAACTGAAAATTCTAGAAGGTCCAGCATACAGGTGGCGGCTCCCAAGTAGATACCAGGAGGCAAAATCCTACAGACCAGGAAAAAGATTAGTAAACTAACTGGAGAAGTACCCAATCTTCATTATTGACGCCTTAACGATCTAAGGCTCCTGTCTTAGGAGAACAGCGGAATTCTTTTTAAAGGGTGCACTAATCCAGTGGGTGTCTGTGCGAAGCTTTACGCACACACCTGGATGGAAAACCTTCAGGATCAGTGGACTATATTGGTGTGACATTGGTGGAAGTTTAAGGGAGGTCCGTCTTTCTGGTACAATAATTTTTATTGAAAAAGTATAACATCATGACAAACTCACCCATGCAGGGGCATAATTCAATGAGCATAACGATCATATAACATTGACAGGTGGGAAGTACACCTTTCAATCTCTTCCAGTCAGCCAGGCTACCAGAGTTGATTGAAAAGTAAAAAATTCTGGTCAGGTTTGTAGCTGGATTAAAAAATAAAAACCAGGTAATCTGTGCCCAGTGCTAAAGTTTAAAAAAAAAGATTTTGACAAGCAACACAGGAAGTTAGAGTCGTGCAAGATGAAAAACCTCCAATCAATTATATTATTCATAAATCTGGGAGACTAGATTCTCCTGTAGGTTTATCAGACACCTGCTTCGCAATTCATCCTCAATTCCTCTACCAGTTTTAGTCCTTCCCCCTTCGGTCTGTACATCTCCCCCAGGGCATTCACAAGGGTCTTACTGTCTGCAATAGCGGCAGGAAAAATTCAGTAGAACTTCCACAAGGGAATTTCCATCCTTTGATAGAGAAAGCCAAAGGTGCTTTGGGAGGGAAGTCTCTTCCAGCAGAACAGTGCCGGAGTATCCTTGGTTCTTCGTAACTGACCAATTTACGCTTTTAGATGGAACATTATCACATCAGACCCCAGCTAGAAAGGTTGGGGGACACATTTCAAAGAGCAGGCTGCTCAAAGTCATGGGATGTTAAGCCTATGAAGAATATTATTTAATTTTTTTGAACCGAGTAGTGTTCAAAGCACTTCTGTTATTCATTCCTTTTAGCAAGAGGAGCAAGATTTGTACTGTGCCGCGACAGCAGTGGAAGGGTAGACTTCTGGGCTGTCAGTGGAGCTTCCTGTATCAATAATTACAAATACACCATTTTGGCTTAGGAGGGTCTAGTGTCTCTCTCTCTCTCCTAATCTTAAGCATTGAATCAACAGTGCCGCTTCCAGTGATGACGGATTTGCTCTCTCATGGACAGTTTTGCCATCCAGCTCCAAGAGACTACTTTTGATGACATGGAAGTTGAGAGGCAGTGGCTACCAAGTCTAGCATGCTCAGTGCAGGTAGTGCCTACCTTGTGTCAAACCAGAGAAGTCTTCATGAATAAGATTTACCAAAGAATATTGGGAAATGATGCAGATCTCACACAGCAAAAGCCTGGAGTCCTTTATTACCTAAACTAGCCAAGGTTCTACAGTTATTACAACTGGGGCTGAACAGGGGCCTAGGTTCAAATATGTTTAAAGCTCAAAGTTCAGCCTTGTCTGCACTTGCAAGGGTTTAAGGAGTCCTTAACCCTTTAGTGATGCAATTCTTAAAAGGCTTGCATGAACTTATAGACCCCCCAGGAAACCATTGTTCCCTATGTGCAACTTGCTTATGTTTCTCATTTCTATCAAGGCCTCATTTCTGTCCTACAGAATTGACTACTCTGCAAACCCCAACCCCTATTTCTGGTTGCTACAACCTCTGTGAAAAGGATGTCAGAACTGCAGGCTTTGTACTCAAGGAGCCTCACTTAACATTCTACCCGGACAGTCCTAAAACTCCAGACTGCTTTTATCCATGGGGTGTCTTTCTCCTTCCAGTTTAACCAGGAAGTCAATTTGCCATCTTTCTTGGTTGAGTGAGAGAACCACATCCCCCTGGATGTTGAGCTAACACTGGTGACCTGCTTGGCAGCTACCTTTTCATTCAGGAAAGCTGAAATATGTTCTTGGTTCCAGCATGGCTTAAGGCAGGGTCAGTCAGCATCAACATGTTCAGTCACCTCCTAGATTGTTAAGACAATTAAAAGAGCCTACTCTTTAGGGCCATCCTGTTTTGGAGGTCTTAAGAGCACATTTAACTAGGGCAGTGCCAGCTCTGTGGACAGCTCAGCGCTGAGTGTCTCCTGAGGTTATTTGCAAGTCAGCAATACTATCCTCCCTGGACACCTTTATTACACTTCAATAGGTGAACCCGGCTCGCGACAGTAAATTTTGGAAAATTCATGGTGCATACTTGCGCTACTGATGATTACAAAATTTTTCTTGCACCCTCACGTATGGAGAGTTAGTCCCCATATGTATGCTGCCATGATGCTCCAGGAAAACTTAAAATTGTATACTCACCTTTCCGTAATTTTCCTTTCTGGTGCATCTTCATGGCAGCATACAGATGCCCACCCAAATGGTGAGAGTTACAGAGAATGCTGTGAGCCCGGTCTGTCTTTGATTTATAGTTAA
Organism: Lithobates clamitans; assembly: GCA_037952925.1. Taxonomy (NCBI): domain Eukaryota; kingdom Metazoa; phylum Chordata; class Amphibia; order Anura; family Ranidae; genus Lithobates; species Lithobates clamitans. The sequence goes on along the minus strand of JBBGZY010000935.1, from coordinate 3,007,917 downwards.
CCAGTCCTATCAGGTTGTGGGGGCGGAGTCACAACCCATATGTATGCTGTCATGAAGATGCACCAGAAAAGGAAAATTACGGAAAGGTGAGTATACAATTTTCCATTTTTTGGCTCTATACACCACCACAATGGATTTGAAATGAAACGAACAAGATGTGCTTTAACTGCAGACTTTCAGCTTTAATTTGAGGGTATTTACATCCAAATCAGGTGAACGGTGTAGAAACAAGCCATTATTAGGCTGAAAAAACAAAACAAACCCATCAGAGACATAGCAAAAATATTAGGTGTGGCCAATTCAAATGTTTGGGACATCCTTAAAAAGAAAGAAGGCACCGGTGAGCTCAGCAACACCAAAAGACTCGGAAGACCACGGAAAACAACTATGGTGGATGACCAAAGAATTCTTTCCCTGGTGAAGAAAACACCCTTCACAACAGTTTGTAAGTGGGGGTAGTGACGGTGACCTTGTGGAAGAAGACAGCTTGCCCACATCCCTATAAAACTATATAATTGAACATTGTTTTCCCCTGGTGGGACTTTTGTAAGGCAAGAGTCTTCAAACAGTATATCAAAAACATATATAGTTTATTTTATATAAAAAAATAAGATCATAACAAAAAACATATAAATACTAGAATAAGAAGGGAGGATGCTACAAAAAGGTGAGGACAATAGCAATGTGCTTGTAAGGGTACAATGGTAAACATAAAAAACCACATCAACTGTAATGGCTTAAGTCTAACACACAAAGTCCCGACGCGTTTTGAGGTTTAAATTTTGGTTGAGACCTCTTCTTCGGGAGCTGGTGATGAGATGAGTGGTTATCTATACATTTACAGAAAAAGCAAAACATCTTCGAACAAATTCATGGTATAGTAACAACATATAATCATGAAACATATAAGTCAGGATTGTTTAAATATGATTAAGTGATATGCTCACCATTTAACTCCCGAGCCCACAGTTAGAGAGCATCCAACTTTAAAAACAGAAATGAGCGTAGGGAGCCACTGGCAGGAAAGGGACCGTGAGCCAGCGCTAACACTAAGGACATGGCACGGACATGCAGCCCACAGCAGAACACAAAGGGCCTCCTACCATCTGCAAATTGACACCACTGATGACAGCTGTTGTAGATGGTGTATATATCACCTAGGGCACAGAGAAGGACAATCTAATAGATTCCAACCCATAAGTGTACAAAAGGGGAAATGGGGGTAAGATCACATTCAAAAAAGAAAGAAAGAAATCTCACACAAAGTATTAGGGCTTCCATCTAATATATGTGGTATTTATATAGTAGGGACAGCAATCTGTAATATGCTTACCTATAGACTCATACAAGGTGGAAAATACTCCTAGCGTGAGTAGGAAGAAATCGCATAGAGGTCTAGCAATAGTAGGGAGTGATGTTATAACACTCCGTGTGTCCAGATCTCAAAGCAAAAGGGGGAAGCACAGTGGTTGAACACGTCCGCATGCAAACGCTGAAAAGAAAAATCAGAAAATGTTGTGTGATTAAAGCGGGATTCCGTCCTAAAAAAAAAAATTAAAGTCAGCAGCTAATAACACTGTAGCTGCTGACTTTAAATAAGTACTTACCTGTCCTGGGTGCCTGTGATGTCGGCCGCCCGAGGCCGACCTGTCCCTCGGCTCTCGGGTCCCGGCACCGCCATCTTAGGAAAGGGAAACAGGCAGTGGAGCCTTGCGGCTTCACTGCCAGTTTCCTACTGCGCATGTGCGAGCGGCGTGGCGCTCCGTTCTGTGAATGGCCCCGTGGTGTTCTGGGAACACACGCAGTTCAAGACAATGGGGCCGCTCACCGAGGAGAAGAACTCACCGTGGAATAGGAAGAGGCAGATTAGGAAGACTGCATAGCAACAAGGGTTTAGGTAAGTTTAATTTTTTTTTTTTCCAATTTTTTTTTTTTTTTTTTTTTTTTAGGATTTTTGGTGATTTTTTTTTCAGGGTGGCCCTCCACTTTAACTAGTATCACATGGGGAACAGCATGCAAAAACACTGCAAAAACACAGATGCAATCCACACTACACTGTGTAAGTGGATGTGCATATGCTGGCATGATTCGCCTGCATATGTGGGGATAAAATACAAATGTGATAATAGGAGTGGAGTGACTACCTTAGGGAGTAATGCGGCTGAACGACCTGTCCGACGCCTGTGTAGGCATGAGACTGGCCATCCAAAGCAAGTGGCTTATCTAGTGCTGCTCATTACTAAGAGTATCAGTAACAGCTGGTGTGCAGGCGAGCATCATAGGCAGTGGGAGGGGTCGCCCTCCAGATCCCCAGCGCGCAGGCCCACCCCCTTGATCCCACACACGACTCAGAGTGCAGAGGGAGGAAACATCCAGCTCTGACAACAACTGACTTGTGCTGGGAGGGAACCGGCATCCGCGTCGGGGACCCGCGGCGCGTGGTCGCCCTGGTAACGGAACAAAGCATTGTCACGGCCCAGAGCGATCATGAGACTGGGAGGCCAAGAGCGCCAAGAAAGAATGGCACATTGGCCCCCATGCGCCGAGTGGACTGCTGGGGCACATACTGACCATTCCTCCAGCGCGGCATCGGTCCAGGGGCCAGATCCATAGCAGTGCACAGCATCTGTTCCCAGGACTCTAGAAAAAGGGGGAAGGGATATATGAATAGGAATTCATGAAGGCAGATTGGTGAATGAAGGGAGACACAGGAAAAGGTAGGAAGAGCAGCAAATAGACATAATAATGCCAATAAGCATATGTACAAAGGGATTGCATATGCAATACCTGTTAGGCTGCGAGACAAAAAGGCAGAAGAGCAAAAAAGACAACAAAACTGCCAAAATCGCAGGTCGAAACAGGTATATATCACAGGCCCTTTATTACAGTCATAGCATGTACATAAAGTTTGCTTGGAAGACCAAATATAGATCCTGTCTTATTGACTTGCATTGTTATAAGGTCTAATGTGACCAGCCTGCCACTTTCACTAAAATTCAAATAGAAAATGTGTGGCTTGTAACTTTTCAGGACATGCGGATATATTAGGAGCATGGTTTATAGGGATTTCTTAGAAAACCTGATGTAAATCCTGCCTTGTTGGCTCACGTTGTTATAAGGTCTGATAATGACCAGCCTGCCACTTTCACTAAAAATTCAAACAGAAGATTTACGGCTTGTAACCGCTCAAGAAAAACATGCGGATATGATTAGGAACATGGTTTATAAGAATTTTACCAAAACTGAGGTGTGTTTACCTCAAGGGGATCCCATTCGGGGCCCCCCGAGGCAAAGCCCTCTAGGAAGGGTCAAAAAGAAATAGCATCATTCAGGCCAGGAGGCTTAGTAGCCTGCAGATGATAAATCCACTTCTGTTCTTTCTGAAGCAGAATTTTGTTCCAATCCCCGCCGTGTAGTCCTGGATGGACACGATCCAAAATCAAAAAAGACAGTTTGGGGAAGTTCCCTGAGTGAAACGCCAAGAAATGTCTTTCCAGCGGTAAGCTGGGGTTGCAGAATTTCATGGAGGCTATGTGGCGGTATGACGAAAGATTAAAAGGAACTCCCAGGGGAATGGGTCACATGAAAAGAATCCCAAAAAGCGTATTACCGATTCTCGCGCAATGACTGATCTCCCTAGTGTTCACGTGGTGACTAGGGATGAGCCGAACACCCCCCGGTTCGGTTCGCACCAGAACCTGCGAACGGACCGAAAGTTCGCACGAACGTTAGAACCCCATTGACGTCTATGGGACTCGAACGTTCGAAATCAAAAGTGCTCATTTTAAAGGCTAATTTGCATGGTATTGTCCTAAAAAGGGTTTAGGGACCCGGATCCTACCCCAGGGGACATGTATCAATGCAAAAAAAACTTTTAAAAACGGCCGTTTTTTCGGGAGCAGTGATTTTAATGATGCTTAAAGTAAAAGAAAAAAAGTGAAATATTCCTTTAAATATCGTACCTGGGGGGTGTCTATAGTATGCCTGTAAAGTGACGCGTGTTTCCCGTGTTTAGAACAGTCCCTGCACCAAATGTCAATTTTAAAGGAAAAAAATCTCATTTAAAACTGCTTGCGGGTTTAATGTCATGTCGGGTCATGGCAATATGGATGAAAATCAGTGAGACAAACGGCATGGGTACCCCCCAGTCCATTACCAGGCCCTTTGGGTCTTGTATGGATATTAAGGGGAACCCCGCACCCAAATTAAAATAAGGAAAGGCCCTATATACTCTGAACAGCAGTATACAGGCGGTGCAAACAAGACAGGGACTGTAGGTTTGTTGTTAAATAGAATCTCTTTGTAATTTTAAACGGGTACATTTTTAACGCGTTTAGCTCCAGCCAAAAAATCTTTTTTAAGCTTTTTGGAAAACATAGGGAAGGGTTATCACCCCTGTGACATTTGTTTTGCTGTCTTTCCTCCTCTTCAGAAGATTTCACCTCACTTTTTGTCCCAATGAAAAATGTTTTTTGAAAATTTGGGTTTTTTGTGGAACAAGGATTGGAAAGCATCAGTAGAAAGGAGAAATTGTTTTCCCATATTAACTCTTACAGGAGAGAATTTCCCTTCCTAGGGGTAGATTTCATCTCACTTCCTGTTGTCTCCTTCCGTTTGCAAGTAGGAGTCGTTTGTAAGTTAGATGTTTGAAAGTAGGGTCCTGCCCTATATACTCAGCAGAAATTCGGGCCTTAGGTGTTGCTGTGGCCACAACACTGTAAGCCCTCACAGGGCCCTGCTGTGAAATATTAGATCAAGAATTGTAATTACATGCCCCTGTTGAACAGGAGCTGAAAAATTAGGCACTGGTGCTGTGGTGCCACAACACTGCAACCCCTCACAGACACTCTAGTTGGAACGCAGGAACGAGCCCTGCTGCAAAGTATTGCATCAAAAATTGTAATTACACGCCCCTGTTAGACAGGGGCAGAAAAATTGGGCCTAAGGCACTGGTGCTGGTGCCACAACACTGCAACCCCTCACAGACACTCTAGTTGAAATGCAGGAACGAGCCCTGCTGCAAAGTATTACATAAAAAAATGTAATTACACGCCCCTGTTAAACAGGGGCTGAAAAATTGTGCCTTAGGCACTGGTGGTGGCGCCCAGAACCAAAAATGTTCTTACAAGCTATCAGCGTGATGATTGAGGAGGAAGAGGATAATTACTCAGGGATAGTCACTCAGCATCAGCATAGGCAGTCTTTGAAGGGATCTGAGATTTCAAAAAAAATTATTCGGTTTCATCAGCATCAGGTGCTTGGTAGCTGGTGGTGATCCAAGACTGATTCATTTTTATGAAGGTCAGCCGATCGACCGAGTCGGTGGACAGACGCACCCTGTGATCGGTTACCATGCCTCCAGCAGCACTGAATGTGCGTTCCGAAAGAACGCTGGATGCAGGACAGGCCAGTAGCTCAATTGCATACTGTGCAAGCTCTGGCCAGTGATCCATCCTCAAGACCCAGTAACCCAGAGGATTTTCGGTGGGAAAGGTGTCCAAGTCTGATCTTGCCCCTAGGTATTCCTGCACCATGTAAAACAGACGCTGGCGATGGTTGCTGGAACCGATCATACCTTGGGGCTGCGGACCAAAAAATTGTCTGAACGCATCGGTCAGACGGCCACCTTCTCCACCGCTCCTTCTTTGACTGACCGAAGCCTCAGCAACACGTTGTCCAGAAACAGGAGTTTGTAACCTCCCAGTCTCTGGGAACGCATTGCACAGACCTTTCTGCAAGGCCTCCCGAAGATGTTTCATCCTCTGCTCCCTCTGCGATGGCAAGATAAGGTCCGCAACCTTACCCTTGTAACGTGGATCAAGGAGGGTTGCCAGCCAGTATTGGTCCTTCTCCTTGATACCACGAATACGAGGATCTTTACGCAGGCTTTGCAGGATCAGGGAGGCCATGCAGCATAGGTTTGCTGAGGCATTCGGTCCGGAGTCCTCTGGGTCACTAAGGACGACAACGTCCGCAGCCACCTCCTCCCAGCCACGTACAAGTCCATGTGTTTCTTGGGACTGATCCCTTAAAGACTGCTGCTGATGCTGAGTGCCAGGCTCCACCTCCATACTGACACAATCTTCCTCCTCCTCCTCCTCGTCCTCTTCCTGTGTGATCGGCGGGCACGCAGGAACACTGTCTGGATAAAGGGGGCCTTGAGAGCTAAGGAAGTCCTCCTCTTCCTGCCTCTGTTCTGCCTCAAGTGCCCTGTCCATTATTCCACGCAGCGTGTGCTCCAACAGGTGGACAAGGGGGACAGTGTCACTGATGCATGCACTGTCACTGCTCACCATCCTCGTGGCCTCCTCGAATGGTGACAGGACAGTGCATGCATCCCTGATCATGGCCCACTGGTGTGGGGAAAAAAAACCAAGCTCCCCTGACCCTGTCCTGGTGCCATAGTCGCACAGATACTCATTGATGGCCCTCTGCTGCGTGTGCAGCCGCTGCAGCATGGCCAACGTTGAGTTCCACCTGGTGGGCATGTCACAGATTAGGCGGTTCTTGGGCAGGTTAAACTCCTTTTGGAGGTCCGTCAGCCGAGCACTGGCATTATATGACCGGCGGAAATGCACACAGACTTTCCTGGCCTGCCTCAGGACATCCTGTAAGCCCGGGTACCTGCCCAAGAACCGCTGCACCACCAAGTTAAGGACGTGAGTCAAACAGTGCACATGGGTCATTTGTCCCTGTCGAAGGGAAGAGAGGAGGTTGGTGCCATTGTCGCAAACCACCATTCCTGCCTTAAGTTGGCGTGGCGTCAACCACCTCTGAACCTGCCCCTGCAGAGCTGACAGAACCTCTGCCCCAGTGTTGCTCCTGTCCCCCAAGCACACCAGCTCAAGCACCGCATGGCATCTTTTGGCCTGCGTACTTGCGTAGCCCCTTGAACGACTACGGAGCACCGCTGGTTCCGAGGAAGAGGCCATGGAGGAAGAAGAAGAGGAGGGGGTGGAGGAGAAAGGTGTGTAACAATCAGCATTTTGGAGGCGTGGTGGCGGAACAACCTCCAACACTACTGCACCTTGTCCTGCATCCTTCCCAGCTGCCAGCAGAGTCACCCAATGTGCCGTGAAACTTAGGTAACGTCCCTGTCCATGCCTGCTGGACCATGAGTCAGCGGTAATATGCACCTTACCGCTGACCGCCCTGTCCAGCGAGGCATGGACATTGTCTTCCACATGCCGGTAGAGAGCCAGAATCGCCTTCCGTGAGAAAAAGTGGCGTTTGGGTACCTGCCACTGAGGAACCGCACATTCCACAAACTCACGGAAGGGGGCAGAGTCTACCAACTGAAAAGGCAGCAGTTGAAGTGCTAGCAATTTTGCCAAGCTAGCATTCAACCGCTGGGCATGTGGATGGCTGGGAGCAAACTTCTTTCGGCGGTGCAGCAGCTGGGGCAGGGAAATTTGCCTGGTACAATCTGATGTCGGTGTACCAAAAGCAGATTGCCCACAAGTACTTGGCTGTGACACACCTAATTCTACACCTTCATTCCTCTCACTGCAGGTCTCAGAGAGGACTGGAGGTCTAGTGGGGTTGGAAATCTCAGCTGATGAGGAGCAAGGAGAGATCCTCTTTGTTCTTTGGTGTGGGTCTTTTAGATACGCTTGCCAACGAACTGCATGGCAGGTCAACATATGTCTGGTCAAGCATGTGGTACCCAAGCGGGAGATGTTTTGGCCACGTGTGATACGCTTGAGACATATGTTGCAAATAGCAGCGGTGCAATCTGATGCACTCGTCTCAAAAAAGGCCCACACCAAAGAACTATTTGAATAACGCGCAGAGACTGCAGTGCCCTGCACATGTGGAGCTTTGGGGTGTGATGCAGTCAATGTGCTGCCCTTAGGCTGGCCCCTGGAGGGCATCCTGCCTCGTTGGTGATGTGCCGCCTCCTCCTCCTCCTCCTCC